>CAMZMU010000096.1:25874425-26190472 GCA_947311845.1 Poa pratensis
TTTATCACGAGCCCCAACTAGTATGGTAGGCTTCACGACTTTACGCCTCAAACCATGACGGTTTTTTTATATATAGACCCAATTCGCTAGAAACGCTATTCAGCACACGGGTGCATAATACATTATTTTGCACCTGAGGATTTTCTATTGTTTTATTCAGAATTTTGTATTTAGTATACAATAATTACATTCGTGTAGCCCCACATGAAACACTCAACATAAGAAATACAATATATGAGTCGTAACATTGTAAAAACCACAAAAATGTGTATTTTACGTCATATTTTTTGTACGTCACATAAAAAAGTTTTTCGTCATGTCGGTATTTTCTTACGTTCTTATTGACATACAAAGTAACACAAAATTACGTGACGTAAATCATATACGGCTGAGAAGATACAGGGTGGGTGTATAATAACTATTCTACTCGTAAGGCATGTTGTGTTGCGATTGGATGTACAAAAATAACACCCCCCCCCCCCCCCCGACGTTTATTCATATTGTTTGCGAGAAGGCCGATGCCATACACTACAGATATCCAACCCTTACTAGTATAAAATGGCACAAATGTCGTTAGGTAAATTGATGTCGTCTTCCTCGTACGACTTTCAACCGATCTCCTTTACCAAAGATCGATGTCGCCTCTAGATCTCCAAAACACCCTCGGAGTTAGGATAACCTTGTTGCATTAGCGAACGAGAAGTCATCGATTGGAGCCAGAAGATGATAACGACATTGGTACAAGGATCATATTGTCGCCGTTGAAGATGACGACGAAGAGGGTTGGATAACGACCCCATATCCGACCAGACATAGCCAGGGAGATCTTGTCTCACTAGCTTCCCCATGAAACATAAACTGGCCACACTTCGCCGAACATAGAAAAATCCATATGATCAAAAGCACGAAACATCGTTGTCCACTCCATCGAACGACGTTGTGACCACCCACGCGAAGAGAGTTAATGGACCCCACATAGGACCATGATCGAAGCTCCGCACGCCCCCTGACGACGCCAAGCAGGAACCTAAAACGATTTCTACTTCTCAAGATGTCTACAACTCGTTTTATTATTGATATATTTTCGAGGGCAGTTATTCATACTTGTTGATCTCTTTGTGAAGTTAAAATGCTGAGGATTTGAACAAGGTACATGGATTTCGTGTCAACACCATGGTCCCATATACAATGGATCTATTTTTGTAGTTTTGTATATATCAGTTTAGTGGAATATCCGCTTAAATTTTTTTTTTGAAAGCCCACGTATATTCAATAGAGTACCACATACACCGTACATAGTACAAATACAGAAAACAGAGTACAATACGCAGGGGATACAGAACCAGATCCCACATCGGCAGCTTCACCGGCGTCGAAGACGAAGATCGCCAGCCACCTTCTAGCCACAGCCCGAGGGCACCTTCTTCCTTGAAAGACGCCGCGGCGGAGCTTCTGCCGATGAACGAACACGACAAGCGCCCTTTCGCACCAGCACCTCCTCTTGCCGCAGCCATCTTCGATTCCGACGCAGACAGAAGCCGCCGACGTCGTCCAGTCCTGAGTTCCAGCCGCCCGCCGAATCCGCCGCCACCACGGATCCGACGGGAGGCAGAGGAACTCGAGCACCGCACCGGGCCTCGAGCACCTGCAAGTCGAGCGCGACGACGACGAGCCCCGAGGAGCTCCACCGCCGGAGAAGGCCGCACCGACACCAAACCACCCGCCACCAGCACCACCTCCTCCAAGGCACCGCCGGCGGGATCTCCACCCTACCCTACCATATGTACAAGCCGGAGCTGGGATCCCCCACCCTCCCGCCGCCGAAGCGGCCGACGGAGGAGAGGAATCCCACGGCTCGGCGGCGAGCACGTGGTGGATCGACGGAGGTCGCCCAAAAAACGCCTTTCGCCTCTCTTCAACAGTGACGGGGAGGGATAAGGCCGAGCTGAGACAGCAATATCCGCTTAAATTTGATGGATACTACATCTACTTTTTGCATTATATCACATCGATCTCTTTGGATGAGCAGACAAGCTTTGTGTGAGTTTCACATGAACAGTTTGCTGATCTTGATGGCAGCGCCTTCTTTGCTGTCGCCTGACGTGGCACTAGGTGATGTAGGTTGGTCCCGATTTTCACGGATTGATGCGCAGGGAACGATGAACACGAAGAACAACGGATGAACTCAAGAACACAAAGAGGGGAAATCAACAAAACAAGGATAACTAGCAAGTAGCAACTCAGCAAGATTCAATTGGTAACAAATCCCCGAGGGTAGCCCCCAATTCTCCTCTCCCAAGCACACCTTACTCTTAGGATTGTTTGTCCAATTGGTCAATCCAACCAACCCAATAGAATCACCCTAGGATGAAAGATTGGCAAGTAATCGTAACTACAAGCGGAAGCCTTGGTATCCACGCAGGGATCTTCTCCTCAAGAGGAGGCCTTGGTTCATCTCCACAAGGGGAGGTCTTGATTCATCTCCATAGGAGGAAAGAGACACTTTGAGAAGAAGGAGCAAGGCTCTACTCTAATCCCAAATCATTGTCTAACCCTAGATCTAGATGGGGAGGTTCTATTTATAGTCTAGGTAGGATAGGGGTGGATAAGTGAGGGGACACGGGCACTCAACCCGTCAGGTTCCCGTCGCAGCGGTACTACCGCTGGAGCCAGCGGTAGTACCGCTGGGCAGGCCTTCGCAGCAGCTCTGAAGTCAACTCGAGCGGTAGTACCGCCCGGTACCGCTGGAGCTACCGGCAGATCAAACAGAGGGCCATTTTCGGCGGCAGCTTCGGCGGTAGTACCGCTGGCGCGGTAGTACCGCCCGGTGGGGCGGTAGTACCGCCCAGTTTCTTCTTCCTCCGCTGGACCCGGGCGGGGCGCGGCTGGCTCGGCTGGACTTGGGGCGGTAGTACCGCTGCCACCGGCGGTAGTACCGCCGCCTGGGACTTCTTTCCATTCTTCTCTCCTTCTCCTTCGTCTTCTTGACTCGAATCTTGTCCAACTTCTACACTTTCTTGGAGATCTTCATGAGGGTCATGCCTGAGTATACACAAGGTATCGGAATGAAGTAGCAAGCCATTCAAAGGAGTATCGAGATCACACATAGATAGGAGTGAATTCACCTTATCATGGAGAGCTTTGACTCTTGCTCTTGTCATTGGGCCACTTGTTGTAGGAGTCGTAGGTTGGGCTACATCATCTCCCCCCCCCCCCTTGGAAAAGAGTCGTCCTCGACTCTTGGTCATCCTCATCGCTTGATGTTCCAAGGTATGGCGATAGGTCGGCGACGTTGAAGGTGTCATGGACCAAGTGTTTGGAGTGGGAGATGTCGATCTTGTAGGCATTGTCGTTGATGCGCTTGATAACCTTCGAAAGGTCCATCTCCACGTGGGTGAAGCTTGGACTTCCTTGCATCCGGAAAGCGATCCTTGCGAAGGTGTAGCCAAACAAGGTCTCCTTCTTCAAATATCATGGCGCGCTTGTGTTTGTTCATCTTCGTAGCATGGTCTTTGTTGTGCTTCTCAAGCGTAGTTCTTGTTTCCTCATGGAGCTTCTTCATGTAAGCGGCTCGCTTGTCGAAGTCCATGTTAACTTGCTCACGGAGTGGAAGTGGTAGCATGTCGAGCGCGGTGTAGGGGTTGGAGCCATAGACGATCTCGAAGGGTGTTCTCTTTGTTGCGCGATGTAGTGCTCGATTGTAGGCGAACTCGGCGTGTGGGATGCACTCTTCCCAATTCTTCAAGTTAGGCTTGATCAACACACGAAGGAGTGTGGATAGGCTTCGGTTCACCACTTCGGTTTGGCCATCGGTTTGAGGGTGGTATGCGGTGGAGAATAGTTGCTTGATTCCCATCTTGGCCATCAAAGTCTTCCAAAAATAGCTCACGAACTTGACGTCACGATCCGACACAATGGTCTTGGGCACACCATGAAGACGGACGATTTCCCTAAAAAACAAAGTAGCAATATGTGAAGCATCGTCGGTCTTGTTGCATGGTATAAAGTGTGCCATTTTAGAGAATCGATCAATGACGACAAAGATGGAATCCTTGTTTGTTTTAGTGCGTGGGAGTCCTAAGACAAAATCCATAGCTATATCGGACCATGGGTGATGTGGAATAGGCAAAGGTGTATATAAGCCATGAGAGTTTAGAGTAGACTTAGCTTTGAGACATGTGAACATCGTCGAACTAGGCGTTCCACATCACGCTTCATTCTGGCCAATAGTAGTTGGTGGCGAGCATGGCGTAGGTCTTGTCGCGGCCAAAGTGACCCATGAGTGTTCCTCCATGAGATTCCTTCAAAAGGACCAAACGAAGCGAAGACTCGGGTATGCATAGTTTGTTAGCCTTAAACAAGAAACCTTGTGCAAATAGAAATCACCAATTCCTTTGTGCTCCGAACATTGAGCGAAAATGTCTCCAAAGAAAGCATCGGTAGCATACAACTCTTTATCTCATCCAAACCCAAGACACTAATGTCAAGACGTGTAAGTAGGTTGGCCTTGCGGGATAGAGCATCCGCGACCACATTGTCTTTACCTTTCTTGTATTTGATTACAAAGGTAAAAGACTCAATGAACTCAACCCACTTAGCATGTCTTTTGTTCAAATTTGTTTGACTTTTCAAATATTTCAAGGATTCATGGTCGGAATGAATGACAAATTCCTTAGGACGAAGGTAATGTTGCCACACATCCAAAACACGAACCAAAGCAAATAACTCTTTGTCATAAATGGGGTAATTCAAGCGAGCTCCATCTAGTTTCTCACTATGGTATGCGATGGGTCTACCATTTTGCATAAGCACTCCACCAATGCCCAATCCACTTGCATCGCATTCAATCTCAAATGTCTTAGAGAAATCCGGAAGGGCAAGGAGTGGTGCTTCGGTTAATAACCGTTTGAGCTCATTGAAAGCAAAATCATGTGCATTGCCCCAAATGAAAGGTACATTTTCTTTGTAAGTTCATGGAGGGGGCAAGCAATTGTGGAAAAATCCTTGATGAAACGGCGGTAAAATCCGGCAAAACCAAGAAAACGTCTCAACTCCTCAAGTGACATCGGAAAAGGCCAAGTCCGAATTGCTTGTATCTTTGCTTCATCGACTTCGACTCCATCCGAAGAAACAACAAAACCCAAGAAAACAAGTTTGTTGGTGGCAAAAGTGCACTTAGAAAGATTTGCATAAAGCTTTTCATTGCGAAGAACCAACAAAACTTGAGCAACATGAGAAGTGTGCTCTTCCAAAGATTTGCTATAGATAAGGATGTCGTCAAAGTATACCACAACAAATTTCCCAATGAAAGGACGCAAAACATGATTCATGAGACGCATAAAAGTAGAAGGTGCATTGGAAAGACCAAATGGCATGACGAGCCACTCATAAAGACCAAGCTTAGTTTTAAATGCGGTCTTCCATTCATCACCTTCACACATTCTTATTTGGTGATATCCACTTTTAAGATCAATTTTGGAGAATATAGCGGAACCACAAAGCTCATCAAGCATATCATCAAGTCGAGGGATAGGATGGCGATACCGAACGGTTATGGCGTTGATGGGGCGACAATCCATGCAAAGGCGAAGAGTGTTGTCGTGCTTGGGTACCAAGATGACGGGCACGGCGCACGGACTCAAGCTCTCGCGGATATGTCCCATGGCAAGAAGTTCTTGTATTTGCCGCTCGATCTCCTTTGTCTCTCGGGGTTGGTGCGGTAAGGAGCGCGGTTTGGTAGCAGTGCGCCGGGAACAAGGTCGATGCGGTGCTCGATTCCGCGTAGAGGAGGTAGTCCCGGTGGCACTTCTTGAGGGAAGACATCTTCAAAGTCCTTCAAAAGAGACAACAAAGAAGGAGGAAGGTTTGTGAAAGTGTTAGTCATAGAAACTTCACCCTTGCATATGAGCACATAGTGGAGGGTGGATGGGTTCTCTCTCAACTCCCTCATCTCTTTCTTTGTGGCAAATAGTGTAAGTTTTGTGGGAACTCTCTTTGAAGTGTCACTCTCATTTGGCTTGTGGCTCTCACTCACTTTATGGTGGGTCTCTCGCTCACCACTCATCTCACTAGACGAACAATCTTGTTGTGCCCTTGCAATAGTCTTGGCGTTGTCGGCGATGACTTGACTTGGTGTCATGGGACGAAGGACGAAGGTCTTGTCGTTGTTCTTGAAGCTATAGTAGTTTGTTCGTCCATCATGCATAGCACCCTTATCAAATTGCCAAGGACGTCCAAGAAGTAAGTGACAAACGTTCATAGGCACAACATCACAATCAACCGTATCTTCATAGGCTCCAATCTTGAAGGACACTTGCACCATGTGTTGAATCTTGACGGCTCCGGTATCACTCAACCATTGCACATGGTAAGGATGTGGGTGCTTCTTGAACTTCAAGTTGAGCTTATCACAAAGTTTCTTGCTCGCTAAGTTGTGGCAACTTCCATCATCGATGATGACCTTGATGGACTTTCCATTGATTCCCGCTCTTGTTTGAAACAAATTGCATCTTTGGTCTTCTTCCACTTGAACATTGGTGGTTAGAGCTCTTGCCACAACCAAGGAAGGATTGTTGTCGCCATCACAATATATCTCATTTTCTTCTTCTTGAGCACTTTGCATTGTGGCGACCTTGTTCAAAGCATTGTACTCATCTTCACTCATAGATTCGTACTCTCCCATGTCATTGATGATCATGACCTTCTTGTTGGTGCACTCAAAAGATTTGTGCCCTTGTCCGCCGCACTTGTAGCATTGCAAAAGTCTTGTGCCGGACGAAGATCCTTGAGGCGCCTTGGTAGCGGAAGGTACTTTCTTGAAAAGTTGAGGTGCTTGAGGTGTCGAAGTAGAGACTCTTGGAGGACCTCGCGTGTTAGCTTGAGGAAGAGCTTGTGAAGGTGTAGGAGTTGACGAAGAAGGCTTGTTTGCGAAGAATGCCTTTGTCTTGATGTATTTGAGCTCTTCAAGCACGTGACGCTCGGCCTTTGAAGCTTGATGTACTAGCTCAACCAAGTTGGCATATGGTTGGAACTCCACAATCTTCTTGATCAGATAGTTGAGTCCATTCATGAAGCGAGCCATGGATTGCTCTTCATACTCGTTGACATTGGCTCTCATCATGGAGATTTCCATCTCCTTATAGTACTCATCAACCGACTTCAAACCTTGCTTCAACTCTTGCAACTTCTTGTATAAGTCTCGAGTGTAATGGCTTGGCACGAAGCGCTTGTACATTGTTTCTTTCATTTCAACCCAAGTGTCGATTGGTTGTTGGTGGTTAGCGACGCGAGCATCTTGTAGTTGTTCCCACCACAAGAGGGCATACTCTTCAAACTCCATCGAAGCTAAGGCAACCTTCTTTTTGTCGGAGAAGCTTTGCACGCGGAAGATCTTGTCAACCTTGAGGACCCATGAGAAGTAAGCTTCCGGATCACTTGTACCGTAGAACTTGGGTATATCAAAGCGGACGTTGTTCCAGTCATCATAGTTGTCATCATGGCCACCACGTGGGAATGCACGTCCACGTCTCCGTCGATTGAGTCCATCACCAATGTGTTGGCTTGACTCGCTATCACTTGACTCGGAACGGTGGTGTTGTTGGCGATCATGTGGAAGTTCTTGACGAGGACGAGGATCATTTGAAGTGGTTGCTCTTGTTGATGAATGGGTTGTCCGTTATTGTTCGCATTGTCATGATTTTGATGACGTGGCCTTGGAGGATGACGAGGGTGACGTCCTTGTTCACCAAAGTCATTCACACCCGGAACGCCATTGTCATTAGCCAATGGGTCATGACGATCACGTTGTTGCGGTGGTGGTGATGGTATGCGTTCGCGACGATCATCATTTTGGTGAGGTTGTTCTTGGTGCGCATTGGCATTGTTCGCGTGAAGATCATGTGGTCGTTCAACGTGAGGAGGAGGTCATTTATGGGCGTCGCGCCTTGGATCATCTTGACGTTCTTGTCGAGGTTCATGACGTCCATGATGTCCTTGCGTCGACCTTGAGGTGTTTCTTGTATGACTTGAGCGTGATGAAGAAGAAGCGCGTTGTCGCACAAGGTTGTTGATAGGTTCGGTCATCCGCTCCATATTTGCTTCTTGCGCATGCATGCGTTCGTTGAAGTTGTTTCTTGTGCTTGTAGACGGCGGTCGTAGCGTCCTAAACCATCACGAACAAGATGTCGAAGACCAACAAACTCCGTTTGTGTGACATAGCCATGATCACCGCGAACTCCACCATGGATTTCCTCATCTGAGCTTGAGCTTCCGTTTGTACTTCCCCTAAACATTTTCTCAAGAACAAGTGAGATATGTGGTAAGGAAAGACCAAGACAAAGTATATCCCAAGTATAATGTGGCTTGAGAGAAGAAAATCCGGTTCTAACACCCAACACACATACTTATGAGGATAGGAATGTCGTCGTATCGGCATCTGAGATAGGAGACGGGGTCCTGCTAGCCGAGGGTGAACGTAGGGCGAGAAAGTGGACGTCGTCGAGATCGGGATTGTACACGGCAGTTTACCCAGCTTCAGGCTCCACGACGGTGGCGGAGCCCTACGTGCTGCTATAACTCACTATAAGGCAATAGCCGTGAAACAGGTTACAATGAGTTGGTTGTATGTTGATTGGATGCCCTAAAGGCGTCCCGAGGTCCAGCTTATATAGGCGGCTGGACCTAGGGTTACAAGGAGATTACATATCCGGCAAGCATACAGAGTCCTAAACCTAGCCGGCAAGTCTGCCGCCTTCCGTCTTGGTCTTGGTGGCTTCGTGGGCTTCAGTCTTGGGCCTCCTCCTTGCCGGCATCCGCCTTCCTTGGTCGTCAGCTATCTGGGCCGTCCGGCAGGCAAAGCCTTCACCACCACTGCGGGCCACCCTGGACTAGCCGGATTGATCCATGCTGGTGATACCCCTAGTAGGTATATCCCCAACATTAGCCCCTGGAAGGGTTCGAGTTCTTCAGGCGCCGTCTTCTTTTGTCGGCAACGTCCGTCTTGTCTTGTAAGCGGCTGAAGAGCTTGAAGCATTCCAAAGTTGAAAGTAAGCGGCGATCCGCCTAACGTAGTCGGATGATTTGCCGCCATCATGGGAAAGACGGCCTGACGCTGTCAGGAATCTTCCGGCACCAGTCTTGTCATTTGACCAGTCCCGTCAAATGTTGACGGATGACGTCATGCAGTCCACGACAGTTTGGACTTGGGCATGTGTCATGATTATTTCTCCACTACGCACAAGAATCGGGGAGAAGGCCGCAGACACCGTTGCCACGACGTGCAAATCGTGGGCACGTGGCGGAAGATCGTGCGCCCCCCAATCTCGCGCACGGATCTTGACGTGGAGTTAAATACCCAAAGGGCGCCTCGGGGTCGATCTTCTTCCCCATTCACATCCACCGCGGCCTCCTCACTTCTCGAGCTCTCCACCTCCCCGTACTCAACTCCGGCGAGCAAGCAGAGCCTCCACGGCAAATGGCGAGCACTTCTCAGCAAGATTCGGGCGGCGCTGGCTGCGACCTCGGCGACCACGGCTGGATCTGGATCTGCGCCAGCGGCGCGGCGGTTCCCGCGAGCGCGCCGGAGACCTTTCCGTCCCCACCGTGGCCGCGGGTGAGGTTCCTTCTTCTTCCCCAACTCCGGTGGCACCTGCAACGTCACCCCACCTTCCCGCTCCCATCCTAGCGGCGCCAGCGTTGAGGCCACGGCGGAGGCAGAAGCTGCCGCCGACGACGACGATGCCGAGGATGAAGAGGAGACGGGGACCTTGGCTCCAGGTATTGGCTCGTCAGTTATGACGTCAGCCTATCTGAAGGAGCTGGAGGAAGGCGGCTACATACCGCCAAGACGGAATGCTCCTGGAGGGTTCCAGGCGACGAGGCAGTCCCTGACCCGCAAGACGGCGAGCGCGTCATGTTGGCGTCGCACAGCCTCCGCGGTATGTCTTGCCGCTTTCCGCCTTCTTTCTGGCGGTGCTTAGTTTCTACGGGCTGCAGCCGCACAACATAGCGCCCAACAGTATTCTAGTGCTAGCCGGCTTCCAGGCTTTGTGCGAAGGGTACTTAGGCATAGCTGCGTCCATAGAGCTATTCAAGTACTGCTTCCTATGCCGCCGGCAAACCATACCAGGCGGCCATCTGGCAACTGCGGTAGCGTAACCTTCAACTGCCGCCAACCCGACTGGTACCCAAAGATCCATACATCGAGTCGGTGAAGCACTGGACACCTTTTTCTACTGCAAGGACATCCCGACACCCGGCACAACACAGGGGATGCCTGTTTTTGTCAACGGTCCGCCAACCCACAAGGCCTGTTGGACGGCAAAGTGCCGCTTAGCAGCTTGTCGGCTGAGCTTCGAATTGCCGTCAGGCGGATCGAGTTCTTGACGAAGACGATGAAGGCTCCGCAACTTGACGGAGTTGACACCGTCATCTGCTGGGTGTCGAGGAAGATAATGCCACTCCGCCATCGCCCACTGAAGATGTGCGAGTACAAGGCGGATGACGCCGGCAACAGCACCCTTGACCAAGATGCACTAGAGTACCGGCTCAGAGAGCTTGTGAAGCCTCTGTCGGTGAAGGCGGCTGAAGGCGTCGCCATGTTCACCCATGATAACCCAGCCCCATGGTAAGCCAGAGCTACTTTGTCATTTCCTTGACATCTTTGCCACTGGGTACTGAATTAACGTTCTGTCTTTTTCCTTTTCAGCTGCAAACCTTGGGGGATGAAGACTTGGCTCCTAACTGGTACGACACCGGTGCCAGCAAGTCGAAGAAGCGCAAATAGGCGGCTCCACCAAGGATTTGGAGAAGAGGAAGAAAGCGGCCACCTCTGTTGATGCAGAGGATGAGACCTTGGAGAATGTCCCATTCAAGCGGTAGGCAAGCTTTTGCTTTCCCTGACTTATTTTGATATAAGTTTGTACTGACAAACTTGCACTTTTCTGCTTACAGGGGCAAGCCTGCCATGCCCAAGCTCCGCGCCAACCTGAAGATTTCTGCCGGTAGGGGCAAGCCACCACGTTCTTCTCCAGCCGCTGCGCCGACAACGCCCACAGTTGGCGTTCCCGTGGTTGTATGCCAGGGAACGTACAGCTGCTGGTACCGCAGAGGCGGCTACGGAGAAGATGGCGGGCAAAAAGTCAGTTGCCGGACCTACTTTTTCCAAGACGGCTGAAGCTTCGGCTAATGATGCCGCTCGATTTATTGCCATGAAGCAAGAGATGGACGACAGATGGCGGCTGACCAAGGCGGATCGTCCTCCCATCCGGCTCTCAATCTGGCAAAGGGTTGCAAGACCCCGGCAAACGCTAAGGACCATGCGTGAAGGTACCCGTAAATGGTACGCGCACATGGATGATCTCCACGAGACCCTGCACGGTCAACTTGAGGTAATGCCTATAGTCCCAGCCCCCGAGCACTTTGGCGGCTGAAAAATTTTAGCCGGCAAAGTGGTCTCGTTGACTAAATAGTGCTAACCGCAACGTTGTTTTCGTGCATGCAGGCCGTTCTTGCTTCCAATCTTGAGCTGTTCCGTGCTCAAGAGAAGAAAAACAAAGAATGCCAGCAACTGCAGCAGGACGTGGAGATGAAGGACGCCCAGATTGCGAGCTTGGAAGAGGCTCGCAAAAAGGATGAAGGTGACAAATTTTCTTTGCCTTCTTTTCGTCCGACTTCTTTTTGCTTTTCCGACAAGTATTTTAGTCGTCTTTTTTTATTTGTAGAATTACTAAACACTGCGCAAGATATTCTCAAGAACTCCACTGACATGCAAGCTTTGATGAACGAAGCTGCAGATCTTGCTGGTTGGTGGCAAAGCTGAAGGCGGATCATGCCAAGGAGCTGGATGAGCGGGAGCTGGCCCATGCCGCCGAGGTTAGCAAGTTGACGGGACAACTTGAAGCCATGAGCAACAACCTCGACCAGGTGAACAAGAATGCCAAAGCGCAGCAGGAACAACTGTCACAGGCAGTCCAGCTAGCTCAGGAAACACTTGAGAACCATCTGGACGAGGTCAACGCCATCCACGAGCATGTCTTGGGTACGTCTCTAACCCTTCATCTTCTTTGATACTTTGCACTCTTGAAATTTCAAGCTGCAGTGTGTAACTTTGTATTTGTGCAGTGCCGGCTAACTGGGTGATGACATGGCTACGACGCCGCGCCTTGCCCGTATCTTGAAGTTGGCGAAATCGTCAACCAGATTGTCGGTGCAGGCAAAGCGTTTGCCGCCAAGTTCTACCCTGGGAGGACGGCGATCCCGTCAACTTCGATGCCTGCCGGACTGCTGGAGAAGGCGGCAACCGAACATGACGCACGCTACGCTCAGCAGCACGAGGCGGCGCCAAGTTGGCATTGGCGATGACGGCGGCGTGGTACCCGGAGGCTGATATTCATCAAGTCACCGAGTACTTCCCCACCGAAGACGAAAACAACCAAGCCATCGTGATGCAGGACGTGCTGCGGTCTGTTCGGGCTATGCGACCCGGGTTGCCAACATGGTTGACATCCGCAAGTTCTACAAGGAACACCCGGATCCCATGTTGCCATAGCCGATCCCTCCTTGGCGGATCCTGAAGCTGCCGTAGGCGGAGAAGGCGAAGCCGAGCTGACGAGCGCAGCCCCAGGATGGCGGAGCCAGCCCCAAGAATGCCGGCGTCAGCCCCCAGGATCTCTCCTCCACCAAGGCGGCAACTCCTTGACTGTCCTCTCCTGCAAAGCACAAAACACTGCGTTAATCTGTTAACGCAAAAAACTTTATATTTTGGGTTTGTAAATATTCTGGGCCAACTTTTATGCTACACTTGGCGGTAGGCTTATTTAAGTGGCCCGCCTTAATATGTATCTCGTTTGCATGTTTAGCTTTTTCATATGTTGGCGGAACCTCATCTTAGTTACTTTAGCTGAGCCAACCAGGTGCAATACCAACTAATTTAGACTCAGAGACCAAAGCCAGCATGTTGGTGCCAACGACATACTACTAGGCGACCCACACACAAACAGACAGATAAGCATATTAGGCGGTGCAAAGATTGTTTGCTTTTTTAGCCGGCAGACGGCAAATGTCAAAAAGTTTGAACCTTAGCACGGAGCAAAAACTTATTTTGTTTGGTAACTTTTATGACAACAGATATATGATTGCGAGAAAAGACAAAAGATGGCATGATCCCAAAACTGAATGAGCAAACCACAGACTTTTATTTCATAATCATATAGTACTTATTACAATGTGGAAATTGCTAAGTGTAAAAAGGACGTAGCTGCTCAATGTTCCAGGGTCGCTTGGTTTCTTCATACTTGTCGTCAACCTTCCTTTTGCGCTTGCGACCTCGCTTCTTCTTGTATCCGTCTGCGTCTACCAAGTAATAAGAACCATTGAGCAACACCTTACTGACCACAAAAGGTCCTTCCCAAGGCGGGGATAACTTATGCAAGCCCTTCCTGTCTTGGATTAGGCGGAGGACCAGGTCACCAACTCTAAAACTTCGTTGCCGCACTCTTCTGCTGTGATAACGCCTCAAACTTTGCTGATAGATGGCGGATCGTGCGAGGCAACATCTCGTTCTTCATCAAGTAGGTCAAGGCCATCCTGTCTTGCATCTTCTGCGTCTTCCTGGACGTAGGCTTGAATTCTGGGAGAATCATACATCATGTCGGTCGGCAACACTGCTTCTGCGCCATAGACTAAGAAGAAAGGAGTAAACTTGGTTGATCTGTTTGGAGTTGTGCGTAAACTCCAAAGGACAGATTGCAATTCATCCACCCAAGCCCCAGCCGCTCTGTGCAATGGTACTTCGAGACGTGGTTTGATCCTTGTAGGACTAAACCATTTGTACGCTCTACTTGACCGTTTGCCTGCGGATGTGCTACTGAGGCAAGATCTAGGCGGATGCCATGCTTATAACAGTATTCCTCGACTTCGCCTTGCGACAAGTTAGTGCCGTTATCGGTGATAATGCTATGAGGCACCCCGAACCGAGAGATTATTCCCCACAGAAAATTTGCGGCTGTGGCCGTCTAGCTTTTTGATAGGCTTAGCTTCAACCCATTTGGTGAACTTGTCTACAGCCACAAGTAAATGTGTGTAGCCACCAGGCGCCGTTTTAAACGGACCAACCATGTCCAAGCCCCAGACTGCGAAAGGCCATGTGATGGGTATTGTTTTAAGCTCTGAGCGGCATGTGGATTGTCTGGCATAAAGTTGGCAGCCCCTGCATCTTTTGACGATGTCCTCTGCATCTTGCTTGGCTGTCAACCAGTAGAAACCTTGTCGGAAGGCTTTTGAAACAAGGGCGCGTGAGGAAGCGTGATGTCCACATACGCCAGCATGTATCTCATCCAACAGTTCTCTGCCTTCTTCGGGCGAAATGCAACGTTGGTAAACACCAGTGGTGCTACGCTTGTACAATTCGCCTTTGATTATTGTGAATGCCTTGGCTCTTCTTATATTTGCCTTTTCAAAACCTCATCATCCGGTAACTCCTGATTGATCAGGAAGTCCAAATATGGCGTCGTCCAATCCGGCTTTACCAGTAGACGGCATAGCTAGCATGTCAACTGGTTCTGCCGATTCTGGGTCAAGGAGGTCTGCTCCTTTTATTGACGGCTTGTGTAGGTGTTCCAGGAAAACATCTTTTGGTACCTTTTTGCGTTCAGACCCCATTCTGGCAAGTGTATCTGCCGCCTCATTTTGAGCTCTTGGGATGTGGCGGACCTCGTAGCCTAGAAACACTTGGCGAATTCGTCAACGGTAGCTCGATATGCCGCCATTGTCTCGCTCTTTGTGTCCCAAGTACCACGTATCTGTTGCGCCACCAAGTCTGAATCTCCGTAGCAGAGGACACGCTGGACGCCAAGTTCCTTGGCAATGTGTAAACCATGAAGGAGAGCTTCGTATTCAGCAACATTATTAGTTGCCTTGAAGTGAATTTGTAACACATAACTAAGCTTGTCTCCTTGAGGGTTTCTTAAAACAATGCCAGCCCCCGAGCCCTGAAGCATTTTTGATCCATCAAAGTGCATGATCCAATATGCATCTTCAGGGAGAGGTACTTCGTCCATGGCCTCCGTCCAATCTGCTACAAAGTCTGCTAAGGCTTGAGACTTAATGGCCGTTCTGGGTTTATACTGATGTCGAAGGCGGCAAGTTCGATGCCCCATTTGGCAACGCGGCCTGTTGCATCTGTATTATTGATGATATCCCCCAGAGGTGCCTTGCTCACACCGTTATTGAATGCTCCTGGAAATAGTGCCTTAACTTCCTGGCGGCGTAGAAAACACCGTAGACCAGCTTCTGGTAATGCGGATAACGCTGTTTTGAGGCGGAAAATACTTCACTGATGAAGTAAACCGGACGTTGTTCCGGCAAGTCTGAATTTTCCGTCTTGCGTTCCACAACCAGACCACGCTAACAACCAAGTTAGTTGCCGCGATGTAAAGCAGCATTGGTTCCTGCGAACGAGGAGCTGCCAAATTGGAGCAGACGTTAACGCGTCCTTGAGTTGCTGCAAGGCGGCGTCTGCTTCGTCTGTCCACTCAAAGTTGTCGGATTTCTTCAGAAGCCGGTAGAGAGGCAGTGCCTTCTCACCAAGACGGCTAATGAAACGACTGACGGCAGCCGCCGAGCCGGCAAGTCGCTGCACGTCCTTCAGGTCCTTGGGCCTGGATATGTTGAGGATCGCTTTGATTTTTTCTGGATTCACTTCTATCCTCGTTCGGAAACGATAAAGCCAAGCAATTTGCCGGCAGGAACCCCGAAGACGCATTTTTTCGGGTTGAGCTTCATCCTATATACCCGGAGGCTATCAAAGGTTTCTCTCAAATCGTCAAGCAAATCTGCCTTCTTTCTTGACATGACGGCAATGTCGTCAACATAGACGTGAACATTGCGGCCAATTTGCTCGTGAAGGCATCTTTGCATACACCGCTGATACGTTGCGCCGGCATTTTTTAGACCGAAGGGCATCGTGATGTAGCAGAAGGTCCCGTAGGGCGTAGTGAACGCTGTTTTGATTTGGTCGGATTCTCGCATTTTGATTTGGTGGTACCCGGAGTACGCATCCAAAAAGCACAGCAGCTCGGAGCCGGCTGTGGAGTCTATGACCTGATCTATACGAGGCAAAGCAAAGTGGTCCTTAGGACAGCACTTGTTCAAACCGGTATAATCAATGCACATTCTCATTTCCTTATTAGGTTTTGGAACCATTACAGGATTTGCCAACCAATCAGTGTGTACTACCTCCCTAATGAACTTGGCTTCTTGCAACTTGATGATCTCCTTCCCTATTGCTGTCCGCTTCTTCTCACCGTAGCGCCTTATTCCTTGCTTCACTGGTTTGGCTCCTTCGTAGACGTTAAGAGAGTGCTCGGCAAGTTCCCTCGGGACACCTGGCATGTCGGCTGACGACCATGCAAAGATGTCCTGATTCTCACGGAGGAACCTGACGAGCGCGCTTTCCTATTTGTCGTCCAGCCAGCCCCTATGGTGACTTGCTTGGAGCTGTCACCTGGGACCAGATCCGCCTTCTTTGTGTCTTCGGACGCCTTGAAAGTGTTCTTTTGCTCAGCGGTCTTTACATCCGGCAACTGCGACGTATCAAGCTCCTTTTTCAACATGGCTAATCCTCTGCGTGGAGGACTGCCTCAGCGAAGGCGGCGTTGCCACGCTCACACTCCTTTGCTTTCTTGAAGTTGCCACTGACGGTGATTGTACCGTTGGGTCCCGGCATCTTCAGCTTGCTGTAGATGTAACACGGCGAGCCATGAACTTGGCGAAAGCTGGCCGTCCAAAGATGGCGTGGTAGGCACTTTGAAGGGGACTACTTCGAACCTGAGATACTCCGAGCGGTAGTTTGTCTCAGTCCGAAAGTAACCTCCAATTTGATGCTTCCCATTGACTTGGCTTGCTTTCCCGGAACGATGCCATGAAACTTGACTTTGCTGTAGTCAAGCTGGCTTTCCGACAAGTTCATGCGCTTCAGTGTGTCCGCGTAGATGATGTTGAGGCTGCTGCCGCCATCCATCAACACCTTGGTGAGTCTGAAGTTATCGACAATTGGGTCGACGACAAGGGCGTATTTGCCGGGGTGAGGTACGTGATCTGGGTGATCATCTCTATCCCAAGTTATTGGCTCCTCTGACCAGTCTAGATACTGGGGAACATCTGGTACTGTGGCGTTTAGCTCGCGCATCTCCGCCTTTTCTTCTTTGCCGAAGGAGTGCCCAAGAAGCACACCAATTGGCCATGTACCTTGGGTATTTCTTTCTTTGCGCACCAGCTTGGGTTCCTCATCCTCGGACATGGAAACTGCCCCATCATCATCTTCCTTCTTTGTCTTCTCAGCCTTTTTGCTCTTTTTTGACTTCCAGCCAACCTCGGGGTCCTTCTTGAAGTCCTCCATGAACCGGCATTCCCCTAATGTGTGGTTAACTTTGCCTAAGGACGCGTGGATTGGGCAGGGCAAGGCTTTTGCCTGATCGTATGTCAGGCGTTGCTTGCTGGAGCCGCCATCTTTACCCTTTCCTTTCCACTTGCGGTTGCCGCCTTTGCCTTCGAAGGCGGCGGCGACCTCGTTTGATGGTCCGGCTTTGTCATCCTGGGGAGCCTTGCGTTTGTGACTTGCTCGCCTGTTTGGCGCCATGTCATGTGCGCCATCTCCATCGCGTGCATCATCATCCGCCTGTGCGTACATGGCTGCTACTTCGAGCATGACTCCGAGATCCTTGACTTGCATGCGTACGAGCTTATGTCTGAGACTTGAGCCCTTCAGGAGGCCTGTGGTGAAGGCATGGATTGCTTGATTGTCGTCTACGTTCTCGCAGCTTGCCTTTGTTTGAATCCACCTTGCCAAGAAGCTTGTAGCTGTTTCATCTGGCTTTTGCACGCAACGAACCAAATCTGTGTATGTATTGGGTCGCTTGTACGTGCCTTGGAAGTGCTGTGTGAACACCTTTTCCATGTCATGCCAACTATGAATGCTTTTCTCCGGCAAGTTTTCGATCCAGCTTCGGGCTGTCCCCTCAGCATGAGGGGAAGGAAGCGTGCGGCGACGAGGCCATTGCCTCCGGCAATTTCAACTGCCAGCGCGTAGTCCGACAACCATGAGTTTGGCTTGTCCGCTCCATTGTACCTTTGATGAGTTTTTGACACTGATGTCATATCTCGGGTACTTGGACGTTGCGGATGGCTGGGCCAAAGCACTCAGGTCCTAGATAGGCATCTGCTTTCCAGCCTTGATGTCATTGAGACGATGTCTGCGTCTTGCGGACTGAGCTGCTTGCCGGATCTGTCGGCGTTGGGCTCGTCCTGCGCTGCCCGGCTGTGCCTAGGCTCGTTGTTGTGTCCCCGGCTTCCGCCTTCGTGCCTGGGCACTGGTGGTGGGGACTGTGTGCGGTCCCTGCTTCTTCTTGGCGGGGGGCGTTGTCACGATTGCCGCCACTCCTTGGCGGCTGCTTGCTGCCCCTGCTTCCGCCTTCATCCCGCCTAGGCGGAGGGGGTGAGGCCTTGCGCCTGTTGCCGGTTCTGGACGCCTCGTCACGCTGCCTTTTGGGAGGTGGTGACTTGCGTGGGTCCTTGTCCTTGTCCTTCCCTTTTCCGTGGCTACTGGAGCCGGACGGATCTTCGGGTTGCCACCGGCCGCAGCTTTGCAAGCGTTGGATTTGGATTCCAACTTTCCTCCCCTTGCGTCCGCCATGTCGGCGCGAGAATCAGCACGGGCCTGCTGCTCTAGAGCTTTGTGAGCAAGGATCGATGCGTAGTAAATCTTCTCGTCCTTGTCATAGTCATCATTGTTGAGGATGTCTAAGGCGGCTGCAGTGTTGAGGACAGGGGTGGCGAGGATGATGTCCCCGTTCTTGTCCTTACGCTGCGGCGCTGTAGCCCACTCGAAACCAAGCTTTTGGGCAGGGGATTTGAAGTTGTCAGGATCCCTGCCTTTCTTGCTTTTCTTCTCTCCCCAGGTCCTGCCGGCTTGGGCAATGGAGTGGTGGTGAAAAGATTGCGCTTGGGGTCACACTTGGCGGTTATCTTGGCGTTTTCCTCCTTGGCTTCGTCGAGGAGGCTCTGGACCTCTGCTTGCTTGCTTTTGAGGTACTCAGTTTGCTCCACCAAGGTGTTTCGAAGTTTCTCCAAATCAGCCGGGTTGGTTTTGTCGGTCACCGGCGTGTGCAGAACTTCTGCCAGGGCCGCCATGTTCCCTATCTTGCTGGGCTCGCCTTTCTCTAGAATCCTCTTCTTCGGAGCCCCAGGAGGCTCTGGAAATAGTGGATCGGTTGCCGGGGTCCCCAGGTTGGCGGCGTCAGTTGCCGCCGCCTGCTCTGAGGCTGCACCGGTGACATCCGCCACAAAAACCTGCTGCATGTTGACGGAGGAGCCCGTAGCCGCCTCAGAAGGCGGAGGATCAGGTGTAACGAAACACTGCTTGACCCGTTGCTCAAACATGCTGGCAGAATCTTCTTCGGAATCAGAATCTACGTTGACGTGAACGGTAGATCTGGATCCGGCATCCGACATCGCATCATCCTGGAGGCAGGAAGAATAGATTCGGGATCTTGACTGTTGGGCTGGGAGTCTGATCCCAGTCCCGTCATGCCGACAAAGTGTAGATCTGAATCTGCGGACTCCTCAGGGGAGGCAAACTCAGATCCGTCTTGATTGTAGGGCGGGTGGGATGGCGAATAAATTCGCGGCAACCCATACGCCTCAGAAGTGTAGCCGATGAACACATCGACGCCGCCAAACGGCACAACTCCGCATCCGACAATGTAGTCGTCTGCGGGGATGTAGGACTCGTCGCAGCTGATGTAGTGGTTGTCGCCATAGCGAACAGCGCGGCCGACGGCGATTGTTTCGCCGATGCCGCCTAGGGTTCCCGCCTGGAACGTGACGCCTGACGCCTTAGGCCCCACGGTGGGCGCCAACTGTCGTCGTATCGGCATCTGGATAGGAGACGGGGTCCTGCTAGCCGAGGGTGAACGTAGGGCAAGAAGGTGGACGTCGTCGAGGTCGGGATTGTACACGGCAGTTTACCCAGCTTCAGGCTCCACGGCGGTGGCGGAGCCCTACGTGCTGCTATAACTCACTATAAGGCAATAGCCGTGAACAGGTTACAATGAGTTGGTTGTATGTTGATTGGATGCCCTAAAGGCGTCCCGAGGTCCAGCTTATATAGGCGGCTGGACCTAGGGTTACAAGGAGATTACGTATCCGGCAAGCATACAGAGTCCTAAACCTAGCCGGCAAGTCTGCCGCCTTCCGTCTTGGTCTTGGTGGCTTCGTGGGCTTCAGTCTTGGGCCTCCTCCTTGCCGGCATCCGCCTTCCTTGGTCGTCAGCTATCTGGGCCGCCCGGCAGGCAAAGCCTTCACCACCACTGCGGGCCACCCTGGACTAGCCGGATTGATCCATGCTGGTGATACCCCTAGTAGGTATATCCCCAACAAGGAAGGTATGAAGTGGCAAACGAAACAAACAAATCCGGCGAAAAGTATGTTGTTCAAGGTAGAGAAAATCCACAATGACCAAATTACCAAAGAAACTCCAACCACAAATGATGAAGAAACACACACAAAAGCGAATGATGGGGTTGGACGACCAAATGGCGAGCACTCGAAGATAGACAACCTAACGAAGACTACGTGCTCAAATGTCACCCAACACAAGATGGACACTAGCTCAATTGCTTTTTGGTGGGCAACGGATTTGCACAAGTGGTACACACTCATTCACTTTGGCGGTATAAGCTTTGTCGCAACCTACAAGAGATGATACTTGGCACTACTCATGTTCTTTTCTTTTCTTTTCTCTTTTTTTTTCTCTTTTTTCTTTTTGACGATGATTCCTTCTCTTTTGCTAGTGCCAAGATCCCTACGATACACACTCGCCAATACTTTAAGACAAACACTGAAACAAGTGCAATGCCCCGCAATATCAAAGAGCTAGTCCGATAGGTCAAGTTACGCGAAGGGAAGAAGGGCTCACAACGGATTATGATGGTGGGGAATGTCGAGTCCTTGGTGGCGTCGCCGCTTGGCGTTGATGATGCGTTGCTGCGGAAACTTGTCGATGTCGTAGTCGTAGGGCACACCAAGAAAGGAATCAAACCAAAGAGGAAATGCCAAAAACGAACCGAGGAAAAGAAAAAAATTCTGAAAAATAAGCCCTGGTGGTAGTACCGCTACACGGCGGTAGTACCGCCCGGTACCGCTGCTGGTACCGCTGCACGCGGATCTGCGCGATTTTGACTCGAAATTGGGCGGATTTGGGCTCCAAAAATTCCTCGAATTCGTGGGAAATCGGCAAAATTAAGGCTAGGGAACGCAAACAAAGGTGGAGGGGGTCCTAAGGCAACAGATCCATGGACAAAAACTACCAAAAACGCAACGAATCGACAGATCGGCTCGAATCAAGGCAAGACTATTTTTGGTGGAAATTTTCGAATTTCTCAAAAACAAAGAAAAAATTGGTGGATTTTGGTGGAAACACAAATCAAATTCGTGTCAACTTAGAGCTCTGATACCATATGATGTAGGTTGATCCCGATTTTCACGGATTGATGCGGAGGGAACGATGAACACGAAGAACGACAGATGAACTCAAGAACACAAAGAGGGGAAACCAACAAAACAAGGATAACTAGCAAGTAGCAACTCAGCAAGATTCAATTGGTAACAAATCCCCGAGGGTAGCCCCCAATTCTCCTCTCCCAAGCACACCTTACTCTTAGGATTGTTTGTCCAATTGGTCAATCCAACCAACCCAATAGAATCACCCTAGGATGAAAGATTGGCAAGTAATCGCAACTACAAGCGGAAGCCTTGGTATCCACGCAGGGATCTTCTCCTCAAGAGGAGGCCTTGGTTCATCTCCATAAGGGGAGGCCTTGATTCATCTCTATAGGAGGAAAGAGACACTTTGAGAAGAAGGAGCAATGCTCTACTCTAATCCCAAATCATTGTCTAACCCTAGATCTAGATGGGAGGTTCTATTTATAGTCTAGGTAGGATAGGGGTGGATAAGTGAGGGGACACGGGCCCTCAACCGTCAGGTTCCCGTCGCAGCGGTACTACCGCTGGAGCCAACGGTAGTACCGCTGGGCAGGCCTTCGCAGCAGCTCTGAAGTCAACTCGAGCGGTAATACCGCTGGCCGGCGGTAGTACCGCCCGGTACCGCTGGAGCTACCGGCAGATCAAACAGAGGGCCATTTTCGGCGGCAGCTTCGGCGGTAGTACCGCTGGCACGGTAGTACCGCCCGGTGGGGCGGTAGTACCGCCCAGTTTCTTCTTCCTCCGCTGGACCCGGGCGGGGGCGTGGCTGGCTCGGCTGGACTTGGGGCGGTAGCACCGCTGCCACCGGCGGTAGTACCGCCGCCTGGGACTTCTTTCCATTCTTCTCTCCTTCTCATTCGTATTCTTGACTCGAATCTTGTCCAACTTCTACACTTTCTTGGAGATCTTCATGAGGGTCATGCCTGAGTATACACAAGGTATCGAAATGAAGTAGCAAGCCATTCAAAGGAGTATCGAGATTACACATAGATAGGAGTGAATTCAACTTATCATGAAGAGTTTTGACTCTTGCTCTTGTTATTGGGCCACTTGTTGTAGGAGTCGTAGGTTGGGCCACATCACTAGGTCTCGCGCACAGCGCACTCCCGGTTGTTAATCAACGCGGCCAGACGTACTCCACTGCCCAAGCCTTAACGGTCGCGAGGGGCATCTCGGTCTATTCACCGCTGCCGTAGACCCCAAATTTTCAAAATCCCGCAGCCGAGAGCGGCGGCGTCTCCATTCCCCATTCCCCCCCGATTCGATCCCACCCCAGCACCATCGACGCCGCCGCCGCCGACACGACACCGAAGGCGCGGGCAGAACCTAGACCCCCGCCAGGCCATGCGACGGGACGCCGCTGGCGGCGGCCCTGGGTTCCACGATCTATTCGACTCCGTGCGCCGCTCCATCGCCTTCCGCACCAGCGCCGCCGCCCGGAGCCCCCGCCGGGCCCCTGGGCGGGGGCACCGCCGCGGGGATCGGCGTCCGGATCAGCTCCTGCCTCCGCAAGTCCAGGGGGATGGGGCTGCTCGGGCTCATCTCCAAGAGCCCCTCGCCGCCGCGCCGCCTGCTGCCGCCGACGCCCGTGCCGGCCGATGGCGGTGGGGGCGGGCGAGCAGAGGAGAACCCGCCGATCCGGTGGCGGAAGGGCGAGATGATCGGGTCCGGCGCGTTCGGGCAGGTCTACCTCGGGATGAACCTGGACACCGGCGAGCTCCTCGCAGTAAAGCAGGTGACGGGGGGTTTTGCGATGTGGTATCTGACCTTTACTATCTGGGTACTTCGAGGCATTCGTCAAAGTGACTTTCTCCTTTGTTTGGTTCCAGGTTTTGATCGGGAGCACCAACGCCACCCGGGAGAAGGCCCAAGTGAGTTGCACTTTTCCAACCGATTTTGTTTCCAGTTAATCTTTTGAGGGTATTCTTATATGATGAGATGGTTTGTGGATTTTGTTTTCTGCGACTAGGCGCACATTAAAGAGCTCGAGGAAGAAGTGAAGCTCCTCAAGAACCTGTCTCACCTCAATATTGTGGTGAGTAGATACGAGATCGATAACAGATTAGATTATTTGCTTGAACGCTACTAGACATAGTTGTTTGATCTACTTTCTGTGGTTTGAGAAGAGGTACCTTGGGACCGTCCGGGAGGAAGATACCCTGAATATTTTGCTGGAGTTTGTTCCTGGAGGGTCTATTCAGTCGCTTCTCGGAAAACTTGGTTCATTTCCGGAGGCAGTAAGTAACCATCAATCTGTGCGGTTATCTGTGGTTTTACCGCAAAAGAGAAACTGATCCGTTGCCCATATTGATCAGGTCATTAGGAAGTATACTAGGCAGATTTTGCAAGGGTTGGAATATCTGCATAGCAATGCAATTATACATAGAGACATTAAGGTACAAACTCTAAAGCCTGAACATGTAATATAACCTCTGTATCATTGATCGTTTGGTGGTGCTCCTTATCTTGATGATTCTGAGTTTTTTTTCAGGGCGCAAACATTCTTGTTGATAACAAAGGGTGCATTAAACTTGCCGATTTTGGGGCATCTAAGCAAGTTGCTAAGTTGGTGAGTTTGATGTTCTATGTGCTGCTGAGGTCGAGCAGATAATTTGTATGGCCAGTTTCTTTTTATCAGATTAGGAACATACACGGTTTATGTACTCGTCGAGATCCGAGACAACTGATTTGCGATCAAAATAATATTTTGCAACATAGTAGCATATTCTAAATCCCCATGTGTAGTTATGGCATCAGATTATGAATTCTTAGCTATAGCACTGAACTATAACATTAGGGACCGAGTTTAGCTTTGTGCAGGATTACATCCAAGGATAAATATATTGTTTGCTAAACTTGCAATTTCTAAGTAGAATA
The DNA here is from genome assembly GCA_947311845.1 of Poa pratensis. Taxonomy (NCBI): domain Eukaryota; kingdom Viridiplantae; phylum Streptophyta; class Magnoliopsida; order Poales; family Poaceae; genus Poa; species Poa pratensis. Next base: position 25,898,840 of record CAMZMU010000096.1, read on the forward strand.
AAAACATGTATTAGGGATGACAAGGAAACAAGATAATGCTGGGATGTGACTTATAATTCTAATGAATTTGAATTATATCCTAGGAACATATGACCATAGGAGGTCCTGCACAATGAAGTAGAATTCTTGTACATTAAATTACAATAGAAATGTTTGATAATGTAAAGTAAGAAGGTGATATGTACCTGACGTGTTATATTTGTTTTTTTTTCACATATGGTGCTCAGCAATCACCATATTTCAAAATTCGAGTGATCTGACCACGGTTATAGGTTTCCCAGGCATATCTAAATAGTAATTTCATAGTATCAGCCTATACCGGCAGTGGAATCCCCCCCGAAAGGACAACATGTTATTTTTTTCAAGAACATGCAAAGGATGCATGTCATGACATTAAGTAGAGAGCAAAGGTGTTACAGAGTAATATTACAACGCAACACCACGCTGCAACACCCGAAACACTGCAGTTGAACTACTGCAGCCTGCCTCCTAGGACTACTCCTCCCTCTGATCCGCCCCTACTCTAGCCTGCTTCCAGAGAGCATGTTATTATTGTTTTTCTTGTTTACTTCTTACGGGGTAGCATAATCTTATTTTACTGCGCTCAGCCTCCTAGCTTTACCGATCAATATGGTTACTGCTTTCATGAGAAGACTCTAAGCATGGACGTATTCTCTATAACTATACATTGTGTTTTGCATCATAATTGTGTATAAGGTCTCTGCCTGCTGCAATTTTATTTATCATTAGTAGATGTGATGATTCTTTCATGTATTTTCTTGTGCAAGTTATTCCCATGTCAATGCACTTACAGACAATGTTCAATGCTTTTGTGTCAGGCTACTATGACAGCAGCTAAAACAATGAAAGGCACGCCACATTGGATGGCACCTGAAGTAATTGTCGGGAGCGGGCATACCTTGTATGTGAAACCCTTTCAGTACCATAATTATTGCCTTTTGTTTTTAAATTTGGACACATCCAAAGCCTCTGTCACTAATTAATCCAAGAATACTAATTTTCAGTTCTACATTTTCCCAATAGCTTAAGAAATAAAAATGCTAAATGTTTCAATGTGATCTTAGAAAGTGAAAATTTTGTAGCAAATCATGCATCTGGTTTGCAACTATCCACTACTAGACTTAGTCAGGACAATATGTCTACCTCCTGAGTTACATAAATTGTGCCCATATGAGCCTACAAGTCGAGATATTCATTTATTTATGTGGTATTGTCCAAGAACAGAACAAGCTGAGCAGCAAGCTTTTTAAAAGTATATGTTACTGTGAGATAATCAGCTAGTTTTGTCATTTTTCTTTCGAATATGTTCACCTGTTATTGTCTTCAGTTGATTCTTATGGATGTCTAACTTGTAGCAACCAATAAGGAAGTATTATTTTTATGTAGAAGAAAAAACTATTTCATCCATGTGATTCTCTGTTAGTTCTTATATTATGAGCTCATCCACACCCTTCCAATCTCTCAGCTCTGCTGATATCTGGAGTGTGGGATGCACAGTAATTGAAATGGCTACTGGTAAACCACCATGGAGCCAGCAGTATCAGGAGGTAAACTTTATCCTCCTAGATCCTAAAGAAATCATCTATTTTTGGTTATTCATTGCACTAACAAAATCTTTTCAGGTTGCGCTTTTATTTCATGTTGGAACCACAAAGTCACACCCACCAATACCTGAACATATCTCGCCAGAGGCTAAAGATTTTCTGCTGAAATGCCTGCAGAAGTATGCCCATGATTGCCATACCTTTCACTTAATTAATAATTTTGTCTAAAAAGCATCACCAAACTTCCTGCAATTAAAAACTCTAGTTTTCTGACTATGCTGTGGTTATCTTTTAGGGAGCCAGAGCTTAGGTCAAGTGCGTCAGATTTATTAAAGGTATATTCCATTTGATTTGCTGCGTTTTAAATGTTTATATGGTTCTAAGTGTCTGATGATGTTATTTTTCGTTGTTTGTAAATTGACATCTTAAACATCTTCTTGCAGCATCCATTTGTCACCAGAGAATTTGACGACCGGCAGCTACTCAATCGCTCTGCACCGAAGGTTGGATTGCTAGCATAATGATATGATTTTCTCAACTTCTTTGGCATAGTTATAACTTAAACTCTAAACAATGACACAGGATGCTTCTGTTAATGAGCTTCCTGCACATGATGCGGACGCACCAACAGAGTTGTAAGTATTCCTCTAATTTCAGAGATTGCTGCATTCTCCACAATCACATTTCTGTTTTCATGAACGGGCAACTTATGTAATCGCTTCCAGGGGTTTGAATCATTCTGGCAACTGGTCTACTATTAATTCCAACAGATCATCGAAAATCAAACCCTTATGGGAGGGTAGCTGTGACGATGATGACATTTGTGAGTTTGCCGATAAAGATGACCACCCAGCTGTTGGATCTGTAAGAGTTTACTTCAGCTGTTAACTTCTCTAAGAATTTAGTTTGATCTTTCACTGTGCATTTCAAAATTGAAGTATGAACAAAGTTGTTATGTCCTCATGTTCAATTTCTGCATCTGTCAATTCCAGAGCTACAATCCTATGTCTGAACCATTTGATGACTGGAAAAGCAAGTATGACATAAGCCCAGAGAAAAGTTCCCATCAGTCAAGGGAATTCGGTGGATTAGCAAAGCATACTGAAAGCAGCATGACCGAAAATGATTTTACCTTCCATCGCGAGGGAAGTTGTGAAGATGACGATGTACTTACCGAGTCAAAAATAGAAGCATTTCTTGACGAGAAGGTACTTAGCATTTAATGAGACCACACACATTGAGTGCCTTACTGCTAGTACTTAAATGATATTTACTGGTTTTCTCGTCAGGCCCTTGATCTCAAGAAGCTACAAACACCTTTATATGAAGAATTCTACAATACAGTGAATGCTGGGAATTCTCAGGGAGTTGATCAACCTTCCAATGGAAAATTCACAAATAGTCCGAAATTGCCCCCTCGCGGAAAGTCGCCTCCAAGTAAGATGAGAGGAGGTCCAGCAGCGGCAACACCTTGTGACAATAATTTGAACAGTACGATACCTGAGAGCTGCAGCAAGCAATTCTCAAGAGACAGTGTAGATAGCAGCCGGATATTGAGAGAAATAGCTTCACCTCAACTCAATGAGCTCGGGGATAAAGTTCATATTGATGTCCAAGACAGCACAAGGTAACCTTGCTTCGAAACTGAAATTGTATTCTGCAAAACCTTAACCAACCTAACTAGAGCTTAAGCTCCTTGTTCATTAACTCGTGTGAAATGCTAGTTTTTTGGGTCAGTTCGCTCTTGCGTGCATTGAACCTCGGCTAGAACTGGTCCATGATCCTAACTGGGACCTATTTGTGTTAACAGCATCAGCTTCGCTGAGAGGCAACGAAAGTGGAAAGAGGAGTTGGACCAGGAGCTTGAGAGGGAAAGAGGTAAGTGTAGCTTTCGTCTCCTAAATAAGTCGGCTCATGAAATATTATGTTGACTGTTATCATTTCACCAACAGTGATGAGGTTAGCTGGCGGTGCTAGAACACCATCCCCAAATAGAGGGCCCACCAGCGGGAAACGAGAGCGCCATCCTGCTCATTGAATAGACAGCTACACTCGTTCCTTGATATCGCCCCATAGTGACTTGTGATAGCTACACAATGCTAGTAATTGGCGGCCACAGCAGTATAGTCTGCAAGGCTTGATTGTTCGCCATACACTGCAGCGCCAGATGGCTGCCCGATCAGCTCGGCGCAAGTAGTTCATCTTTGAACTTTGAAGTTGAGTGGGCAGGGCAGTCATCTGGGCTCATGGCCAGGATCATAGCAGTGATGCTGCCCAAAGAACGGCGTACTAACCTGGAGAACGTTGTGCTGACAGTTTCCTGCAAAGGTGACATTTTTCATTCTTTTCGGTGCTATGTGTGCTGTTTCAGTCGCATGGTTTATATTGAGGCCTATATTGAAAACAAAGTTTGTTGTATAGATTTTGGGTTGGCAAGCAATATGGGGCTTGGTTTTATATGGAGCTTGGGTTTGAAAGCGTGTAATAAGCCAAGTAATGCAAATTATGGAATATTTCGTTTGTTGATTCTGAGCTCTCCGGGCGCTACTATTGTGGCCATAGAGATTGGGCAGCAACGGCAGTGGACCGAAATGAGTGAGGAAGAGAGCCACCCCCACGCGCTCCGGCCGCTCCAGGCCGGGGCGGCCACCCCGTCCCCTACCTGCCCCCTTCTTGCGGCTGCCGCGCCGCCGTCCCCTGCCGCAGCTGGGCCCGAGCTGGTCTTCGGCTCCTTCACGGCGGAGCTGCTGGCGAGCTCGTGGACGAAGACCGGTGCCAGCTCAAGCAAGCTGCAGATCTGCGGGCCGGCGTTGCTGCCGCCGCCCCCTCCCCTAGGGCCGGGCGTCGTCCCGAGGACTCTCGCTGATCTGGACAAGGAAAAGCAAATCCTTGCTTCTGCGGTGCCAATCCAGGTCGCCGCTCCCCGGTTGCGGTCAGTTATTGTTCCTCCTCAATCCCCGCTGGCGTTTAATGGAAAGATCATGGAAGACCGCGCTCAGAAGTGGCAAGTGGTGAGACCCAAATTCTGGTGGAGGAAGGTTAATCCTTCCCCTTCCGGAGCCTCGTCCTCTGCCCGTCGTCAGGCGAATTCAAGCAGCTCTGCAGCCATGGAGGCCGTACGATTCGAAGGCGTGTGCTTCCGTTGCTTATCTCCAGAGCACTTCGTACGCCATTGCCACGGCTCTGTTCATTGCCTCGAGTGCCGGCTGCCTGGGCATCTCGCTCGCAACTGTCCATCCAAGAAACACTTCCAGAAAGCCACCGCGCCCCGTCCTCCTCCGCCTGCCCGTGCTGCGCCGCAGCCTGCTAGGCGGCCAAGCATGGACGTCCCGCCGGGACACCCGTCCAGCCGCCCGCTTGAGGAGCACAGCTACTCCATCATCACGCCGGCAATGGAGGCGGCGACCTATGAGATGCGCCGCACTCACCTCGCCATCCTCATCTCGGATCCACGCCTCAACATCAGCACTCGTTCCATCGCCAAGGCACTGCAGGAAGCACTGCAGTTTCCGTGGGCGGACATCCACGTCTCGGCGTTCTACCCCGATGACTTCCTTGTCCGGTTCACGCACCCTTGGCAGCGTGACCTGGCCTACCAGCGGGGGACGGTGCCGCTCCGGCGAGGGAGCATGGCGCTGCGCTCCTGGTCCCCCATCGAGCGTGGGAACCCACAAACGTGGCGCTTCTACTGCCGGGTCGCGATCGAAGACATGCCGCTCTGTGCCTGGGATGATGAGAGCACGGTCAAGGCCGTGCTGGGCGGCAAATGCGAGCTCGACCGCATTGAGCGCCGTTCTCTGCTCCGCGACAACACGGCAGCTCTGTTCGCCTGGGTCTGGTCGCCGGATCCTGACCTCATCCCTCGAGTCAAGCCGCACACAATCCTAAACAGGCCGGAGGGCGACCGTGCGGCGGTGGCGGAAGGCACACCTGCAGAAGAAGGCCGTGTTGGTCCTCTGTTCAGAATCCTGATCCACCTGGACAAGGTCAAGGACTACTCCCCGATAGATGACAGCTCGGCTAGGCGACGGCGCGATCGGGAGTGGCCGCGCGTCTATCGCCATGATTGGGAGTTCGGGGTCAAGGATGGTACGCCTCCGCCGCGTCGCAGGCCGGCGCGCGACCGCCTCGGTCCATCCAGTCACCACAATGATGATGAGGATCGGGATGAACATGATGAGCGCCATGATGAGCGCCGCAGGGACCGTGGCGGTCGGCGTGATGATCACAGGCGCAGTGGCAGGTGGGAGGATGATAGCAGTGGAGATGGCGACGCCTACCATCGAGAACCGGAGCGTCGGGTGCCGCGCAATGATCGGCACGACCGGCGGCCTAGCAGGTCGCCGGAGAGGAGGAGGTACGCTGCTGCGGAGACGGGGCTCTCCTCTGACAGGAGGCTGCGTAGTCCATCCAACAAACCTTCTCATGATCGCCGCATTCAGGAGATGGTCCAGCCTCAGCTGCAGGCTCCGATGATTCTTCCTGCAGTTAACCAGCAGCCGCCTCGTCGCCATGGTCGTGATGGACGAAGCAGATCCTGCACTCCAACCGGCAGCCTCGCCATGGGCGGCACCCCGTCGCCGCCAATCGGCTCCCCGCGCCACCTGTGCCTCGGAAGCCCGATGCAGGTCTCGCCGCCTCGACTGCCGCAGCTTGCGGATGAGGGAGGGGTTCACTACACCCTCTGCTCCACTGAGATGGACATGCCGGCTTCGGTTTTCGACGGCAAATCGCCGCCGGCCTCGCCTCTCATCGCCTGGGACCATCTATCCCCCAAGAGAACAGATGCTATCGCCAGCGCCGACGCATGGTCGGCCAACATCCTGCCTGTTGACGGCCTCCAGCTGCCCCAGGCCTGCTACCTCAGCTCCCCCTCGCCAGCTCAAACGCTGGCAAACATGGACGCAGAGCAGCTAGCGGATGAGCATGTCTGGGCCGGGCTATTCGGAGAACGCTCGGGCAGCCATGACCCAAACTTGGCGGCGATCCAGGCCTGGAACGGCGCATGGCTCGATGGGCCAACTGCTGGGCCCTATGTTGAGCTGCAGCCCATGACGCAGCCGCAGTTGGCACAGCTTGCATCGGAGGAGCGTCTTTTTGGGCCTGGATACCAGCAGTACGAACAGGGATCAGGCGACCAGCTGCCGTCGGAGAAAACAGTGCTCGAAGTTCCAGTTTGCAGCCCGGCAAGCCCAGGATGGCAGCTGCATCATGTTATTTGCCCACCCCAGGCGGTTGCAGCAGAAGACTCCTCCTCTGATGATGTTGATGACGAGACTCTTTACCATGTCACTTTGCAGTCCAATGCTTTGGATGTGCTTCGAGAGGCAAACCTCTGCGGCCAGGGCGCACTTGATGAGGTTACCAGCATGGTGAGCTCCCTTGAGGTCGACCACAAGACGACCATGATGAGCAAGGTCATGGGCATGGTCTCCCAATCCTTGCTTGGGTTTCCTACCAATGCTAGTCAGAAGAAGATCAAGGAAGGGGCCAAGAAGCTGCTATCCCTAGCCACGCCAGCAAGACGCAGCGAGAGGCCAGCGACGAAGACATCCTCCATGCGGGCATCGCGGCGAGCTCAGGCCAGCGCATGCATGGCGCTGGGTCTGATCAAGAGAGAGGACGAGTTCACCGAGGAGATCCTTGCCACATACCTCAAGCGTTTCGATTTCAACGTCAGCAACCATGAAGTTCAGAAATTGGCTGTTGTTACCGGCGCCACGGGGAGGCCGGAGTTTGTCTTGCCGGACAGCGAGTTACAGGAGCTGCTGCGCGACACGCGCGCCTAGGCAGCATGTCCGCTAAGCGTCGTCAAGTTTCCATGATTAGTGCAACTCCAATTATGCCTGCCATGGGTGGTACTCTGGCCTGCTCGTGCTTCTCTCGGCTTGACAAGCTGGGAGATTTGTATCAGTTAGCTGTTCTTCTTTGCTTCGCCTTAGCTCTGCCGTCGATCTGTTCAGCCATTACCTGTAGCCGGCTAAACAGCCCGCGGCCGCCTCTCTGCCTTATGCAAGGGATGCATCGTCCTCTAGACTGTCTGTCGGCTCAAGAAATTGTAAGCACATTCGGCTGCTCTGCGACACCTTCGTGTGTCTGTCGAAATCTTCGTCATGTTAGCAAGCCTTAAGCTTCTAAACTGGAACGTCAGAGGGCTTAACGACCGCGCCCGACGGGCGGTCGTGCGGGATCTGGCTATCTCCACGGGCTGCTCAATCATGTGTCTCCAGGAGTCCAAGATCGGACCTCTGACTCTCGCTGATCGCTTAGAAATTGCTGGACCTAGCTTCAACGGCTTCGCCGAACTTCCAGCTGATGGCACTAGGGGCGGAGTTCTGATGTTTTGGCAAGACTGTTTCGATGTTGTCGACATTGTAGTCAGAAACTTCTCCGTCACAGCGGTTTTCCGCGAGCACAACACTACTAGCACATGGACTCTCACCACTGTCTACGGACCGTCGACGACGATCGCAAGCAAGCCTTCCTAGATGAAATCATCTCCATCCACGATGCCACGACGGGGTCATGGATTATTTGTGGCGACTTCAACCTAATTCTTCACGATCAGGACAAGAACAAACCAAGAGTAAATAGGCGATGGATGACAAGATTCAAAGCGGCGCTTGATCGCAGCTCACTAAAAGAAATTAAACTTGTTGGCCGTCGTTACACTTGGAGCAACGAGCAAATTGACCCGACATTATGCCGCCTCGACCGAGCCTTTGCTAACATTGATTGGCTCGAGCTGTTCCCTGCTCCCAAATTGCTTCCCCAAGCCTCGTCCATGTCAGACCACTGCCCTCTCCTGCTTGTCCAGGACATTGCTGTCCGAGCCCCGCGGCGTTTTCGGTTTGAAAGTTACTGGCCTCTCCTCGCCGGATACAGCACAGTTGTTGAGCAATCTTGGAACTCCCCCTGCACGCTAACTAATGACTTCGCCATCCTTGACTGCAAACTGCGTCGGCTTGCTAAGCACCTCTCTTTTGGGCCAAAAATTATGTTGGTGACATTCGTAAGCAAATGTTAGTGGGCCAGGAAATCATGCTTCGGTTGGATGCAGCCCAAGAAACAAGGCAGCTCTCGGAGGCCGAAAGGGAGTTGCGAAATGCGCTGAAAGCTAGGGCTGTGGGCCTGGCTGTCCTGAACAAAATCAAAGCCCGCCAACGAGCCAGAATTAAATGGCTGCAACTTGGGGATGCAAACACCAGGTACTTTCACTTGCGTGCCTCCCATCGTCGTCAGAAAACCCGAATCCAGTCCTTGCTGTCGACTGCAGGCATCGCGGTTACCCCTACTGAAATCGAAGAAGTTGTCAGCCAGCACCTAACCTCGGTGATCGGAACAAACGTTCCGTGCACCCAACGGTTTGATTGGCAGAAGCTTGATCTTCCCAGAGTGGATCTATCTGATTTGGACTCACAATTCACGATGGAGGAGCTCAAAACGGCAGTCTTTGACTCTGCAACGGACAAAGCACCAGGCCCTGACGGCTTCTCCGGCGGGTTCTTCAAGTCAGCCTGGACGGTGATCAAGGATGACTTACTGCGTGCTCTCCGTCAGTTTTACAATCTCAACGACATCTCCTTTAAAAACCTCAACACTGCGTTCTACGTCTTCCTGCCAAAGATTGAGGAGCCAACTCAGATCACTCACTACCGGCCGATCAGCCTGATTCATGCCTTTGCTAAACTTGTCACCAAGATCCTAGCTTCAAGGCTCAAGCCGAAGATGGAAGAGCTCATCTCGCCATGCCAAAGCGCGTTCATTTCTGGAAGAAACATACAAGACAACTTCCTCTACGTTCAAAGCACGGCTAAGTACTTCCATCGAACAAAGAAGCCTGCTGTTTTGCTCAAACTAGATATAGCCAAGGCTTTTGACACTGTGTCTTGGTCATATCTGATGGATATGCTCGAGGCCCGCGGCTTCCCGACACGGTGGCGAGATTGGCTGGCATTACTGTTCAGAACTGCTACATCTCGGCCACTAATCAATGGCGTCGCAGGTTCATCGGTTGAGCACCATAGAGGATTGCGACAGGGAGACTCCTTGTCGCCTTTCCTTTTCGATCTCGCCATGGAGCCCTTCCACCGACTGCTGCACCTAGCTACAGATGCCGACATTCTGTCCAAGCTCAAAGGAAAACAGTGCATATACCGTGCTTCCCTGTACGCCGACGACGTCGCGCTTTTCATCAACCCTACCGCTGGGGACTTCAGTGGACTGCGCCTAATTCTTGATGCCTTCGGAGCGGCCACCGGCCTGATCACAAACCTCGCAAAGAGCTCGGCCACCTTGATCCGGTGCGGTAATCTGGATGTGCATGGATGGCTCCAAAACCTTGGCATTCCGATCAAGGAATTTCCATGTACATATCTGGGGCTGCCACTTTCCATCACTAAGCTACGCAAAGCGGACTGGCAGGCTTTGTTAGACAAAATTGACAAATACTTAGCAACTTGGAAGGCACGGCTGATGAGCAAGGCTGGGAGGCTTGAGCTGCTCAATTCCGTGTTGTCTTCTCTTCCGGTATACATGATGACGATTAATGAGATGCCAGCTTGGGTAAAAAAAGAGTTCGACAAACGTCGACGGGCGTGGCTGTGGGCTGGCGAAGTGAGTTGCAATGGAGGCAAATGTCGTGTTAGCTGGAAAAGAGTATGCAGACCGAAGGACCTGGGCGGTTTGGGTGTCCACGACATCGACAGTTTTGGGCGGGCACTCAGGCTTCGATGGCTTTGGAAGAAATGGACTTGCCCCAACAAACCTTGGGCCTCCATGCCACTGCCCTGTTCCAAGACGGATCGTGCCTTGTTCGCGGCGGCGACCAAGATCACCATTGGGAATGGGGAGATTGCATCGTTCTGGACAGATCATTGGCTGCATGACCTGAGACCATGCGATATCGCTCCTGATATTTACAAAGCATCCATCAGAAAAAACAGGACTGTTAAGGACGCGCTCTCGCAACTAAAGTGGATTAATGACCTCCGATTCAACCTCACGGAGGACAACATGCCACAGTTCATCCAGCTAGCGGAGCTCATCGATCAAGTACAACTAACGGACGAGCCAGACGCAATTGTGTGGACATTCGGCAAAAATGAATTCTACTCCGCACACTCGGCATATCAGATGCACTTTGCTGCCTCCGTCCGCACTGATTTCAAACAAATCGTTTGGAAAGGGTGGGCGCCAGCTAGATGCAAATTCTTCGTTTGGTCGTTAATGCTAAACAGTGTCCTGACCGCCGACAAGCTGATGCTCCGACAATGGCCTAATGAATATTTCTGCCCCCTCTGCCGCCGTAATCTGGAAACGGCGCAACACTTGTTCATGGAATGCCCATACGTGCTGGACATTTGGGAGAATGTGGCTGCTTCCTTCAACGCCAGTAAGCTGCGGCCGATGTCATGGACTAACAAAGGACTGTCCATTCAAGATTGGTACAGAAGCACGGTTGACACCGGCTCCAAGGAGCAGCGTAAGCTGGCTCGTACTCTAGCAAAGCTCGTGTGCTGGGAAATTTGGAATGAGCGAAACCGTAGGATCTTCAAGCAAACATTTTAGAAACTGCTGCACTCACTGTGAAAATCAAAGAGGAGGCCGCTGCGTGGAGTTTAGCTGGAGCACCTATCCCTTTATGTGCTCAAGTAGGGGGAACACCTTTTGATCCAGGCTGAATGAACTTGTCCTTTAATGGGCAAGGTTCTAAAACCTGCTTGTAACCCTTTGTAAAACTCCTTCTAGCGCAATTAATACAGCAGCTCTCCTGCAGTTATTCTAAAAAAAACTATTGTGGCCATCTGCCTCAATGTACACTGTGCAGTTGTAATCCTGAAAACATGCTACTATGTATGCTTGATAGTTTGATACTGATATGATCTCTCTGGCTGTGTGTGTCGCGTTATTCTTACGTTTTCGCAAGGACATGTTTCGAGTACTGTATAGTGCATATACAAGATTGTTTTGGGTCGAAGCTTAATGTTGGTACACAAGGTAATCTTAACTGATACCAGAATCCAAGTAGCTGCGTACTTGAATCCCTAAGAAAAAAAAGTAGTTGCGTACTGTAGAATTTTGGCATGTCAGACCACCTGCATGAGTGAAATGACAAAAATGACCACCACCGGCTAAAATTGACAAAACCCATGTTTCGAGTACTGTATATTGCATATACATGATTGTTTAATGCATTTTAAACCCATTTTAAAATGTTATGTGTTCACGAATGCGTTTCACGAAAAATTAACATTTTTAATGGCATGTGTAAAAAAGACAAAATTTGGTGAATAAAATAAGACATTTCACATGCGGATCACAAACATATCGATTTTTCGCAAAACGGCTTTGTGAATTTGAAAATGTATCCTCGAATTTTTATTTCAAAATTTTTATATTTTGAAATGTGTTTATTAAAATACTGGGTGCATATGCCCAAAGTGGATTTCACTTCCATTGCCAATTTTAAACACAAAAAATTAGTGTATGATATATCCTCTATATGCCCAATACTGGGTGCATATGCCCAAAGTGGATACTTCCATTGTTTTTCTCTTTTGGTGGTTTGGCGTTTTCGGTGCATGTGCCGAAACGCGTTGTAAACGGCCGCTTGGCCTCTCCTTCTTGAAACCGATACGTCCGCTTGGACGTATCCTTAAAAATATATCCTCTATAAGCACCCGCGCCGTAACACATTGAACTGATCCTGCAGACTGCAATTTGCCGAAGAAACATTTTATTGCACTAGGAAAATCTGAGATTGTTGTAGTTGTTCTTTGTTGTGTTCATCATGTAAGCTGGATGGTGGCATCTATGGGCTTCGAGTTGAGGTTCTAGCATTGATCCCACTTTTAGTTTATTCTCAGGGTGAAAACCCATGAGTCGGCATGACGGCATTGGCGGTTCATGCGACATCTTTTGAGGTGTTGTTTGGACCCTCACCCCTTCGTCGTGATAAACAAATCTTTTGGGGCGGGAGTTTGCAACCAGTTATGATTTGAGTGGACAACTTGAATTGGGGACTTTGTCATCAGCAGTACTACACTTCAGAATATGATTTCTCTCTCTGAAAAAAAAACTTTAGAAGATGATGGCGCTAGACGTTCTTGTTCCGTTGGTTGTTGATTGCGTAGTTTAGTCATGGAGCTAGGATCAGCTAGGAGCACTGGCTAGGAGGTGTTTCATTTGAAGATGATGGTTGTGTAGATTGCTCTTACGTTTCTGTATTTTTAGTATGTCGTTGTGTGTGTGTTGGTCGTGTACATCCTAGATATTATGTCACTCTGTTGTATCAGACACAAAGTTTATTCACGTATTAGCTTGATGCTTTAATAAATTTTCCTTTCCGAAAGACGGGAAAAGGTACGAGGATGAAGAGAGAGGACGGGATATTTTCAAAGAAGGGAATACAAATGGGTGACTTTTATTCTGCATGAGAGGTTACACTTGGTTAACTTTTTTTTTCCGGGAAAGTTCAACTGATATTGCACAAGGTCTTTTTACAGAGAGATCCAGCAAAGAAAGAAAATTACAACAAGGCCCTCAGGATCCGGTGTCGAAAACGAAGCACAGAACGTATCGCCGGCGCGCCGCCACCACTCCTTCCTCGCTGACGCCTTGGACTAGAAGGAGCCCCTCCATGGCCGGGAAGTCGACGAAGCTTGGCTCCACAGGAACCTCCATCCTGCGTCGCCGTCGCCACCACCTTGAAGCAAACCAGATCAAGCTTCCTTATTAGCAACAACCGGAGCCGCCGCAACTCGGACTCCGGCGAGGGGAAGCCCCGCACAGCAGCTCCGAGGAACTGCGAGCGAGGATCGAACGGGAAATCCACGGCGAAGCTACCAGGAGCCCACCGTCGAAGAGGAAGATCCCTGCCACCAAAAACCACTCCGACCGCGCCGCCGTCTCCCCAACGCCGCCGGCTGGATACCTACTCAACCCTACGCTATGTACACGACGAGATCCGGGGTTCCCCCACCCTCCCGCCGCCGAAGCGGCCGCTGGAGGGATGGGGAAGCCACCGGATCGTCGCCGGCGAGGTGGGCGAACAGGCGAAACCAGAAATCGCCTCTCTATTACTGTAGCGGGAGAGGATAAGGTCCAAGGTCCTTTTATATCTTATAGTTGTGCTACACTTGGTTAACTTAATTAAGGTTGTTCTTAGCATCACAATGAATCATGATAATCTGGTCCGTCTAACCATTTTTATGTTAGTTTTTGTTTGGCTAGCTTTTCTATAATTACGTGGCTAATTTCCTATAGCAAAATATAAAATGAGCTTATATCCTTTCAAGAATTAGACATGTGGTAAAAAAAATGGGTAGGCAGTTCCTTCACACGAAGACGCGCATCTACTCAGGGGCCAAATCGAGAAAGTAGCACTCCTCCCGTGCCCTTCTCCAAATCTCTCTCCATCTTCGCCGTTCCCGAGCCGCCCCCCTCTCCCATCTGCCTCCGCCATGACCCAGCCCGCCTTCCTCTCCTCCCTCCGCTCCCGCCTACGGTCTCCGCCGCCGCCCCCTCACATCCAGCCCCGACGCGCGTACCACGTCGAGCTCGGCGCACGCGAGAAAGCGGTCAGCCCCTCTCCTCCCCGTCCCCTTCCCCTTTCCCTGTGTCGATCCGATCGCTAGATTGTATAAGGTTACCTTTCCTCGCCACGATTCCTCTGTTAGTAATCACAGATCGTGCCTGTATCCGCGCCAACCTCGCAACACGTCGACTTGATCTGATTTGAGACTGACGAGAAGTTGCGATTGCCGATTAGAGATTGTTTCCTGTACGTGATGGGTGATAGTAATGGGCGAAACGGGAGCATCGTCGAGGGTTTCGGCTTTATTCAAAGGGATTGGCTTCAAATTTAGGTGTGTCCTGGGGACTGGATTTACTAGTTAGGTTTGCGAACTGCACAGAGGCGCATCATATATTGTCAGAATCTATCAGTGCAATGCCTCTGTTTTCTGATCTTTAGTTGTTTGTATCACTGCCACAGTGTTTTGTGTCACGGTAGTTTAGTGTTTCTCACTGTGTAGGTAACTAAAAGAACTCTTATCTTAAATTCTAGGATGGTGCAAATAATTACATAGATGCATCATATATTGTCAAGTTGAATGATTCAGAAGGGATCTTATCATTTGCATCCTTATTCGCACATAGATGCGTCATATATTGTCAGAATCTATCAGTGTAAATGCCTTTGTTTGCTGATCTTTGGTGGTTTGTATCGCTGACACGGTGTTTTGTTTCATGGTAGTTTAGTGTTCCTCACCGTGTAGTTAACTAAAAATCTTCATCTTAAATTCTAGGATGGTGTAATAGTTACTGTTGAACTTTGATTTTGCTAATTACAATATTTTGTCTTTCTTGACAGAATAATCACATTTTCGTAAATGTGAATCATTTAGTTATTTTCTTTTCTCGGTAGTTCTTGCAGAAACAGTACTTTATACTTCATATTTAGCACTTGAATACATGATCTAGTGTCTTTTGCTTTTTATGGCAATTCAGTTGGTGCTAAGCTTTTCATACGAGCATCTTATTTGTTTGTTCCAGACTGTGGTTTATGACTTCATGTAAAAGCTAGTTGTAGCCGCAAGATTCCTTGGTGTTACTGTTATTAGATTGCATACCACAAGCCTGCAAGTCAACAGAAACTTGCAAAGTAGCGTTTAGTTTCCCACTTTTACATTGTGCTAGTTTTAATAGTATACTTACTTTTGGCTTTTGTGAGCTTTATATATATATGCTTATTAATCTGCAGTGTGTTTCTCTTTCCTCCCATTAGTTTGTTTTGACTCTTCATTACTTGCAGCTTTTAGAGGAAGATGTTGCTTTGAAGAGGTTCAAATCATTCAAGAACAATGTGAAACAGGTCTCCAAGATTGGGAATGTTCTCACCCTTGTTGTTTTTGCTGGTATGTAGCTTGCTTCTTGTTGTTTCGTACCACTTCTTATATTTGTGTATTAGATCTTTAACTTTTAAGGACTGCATTGGGCAATAATTGATGATTCAGTTTGTAAATGGACGTTGACCACTTGCCCTACATTATATGCTTGTTATCATGTTTTAGCTGTTCATTTTATGATGTAAGGATGTTCCAAGACGTGGGTAGTAAGTCTCTACTTTTTCAAATAAGTTTGTAGTGGGGTTTTGCTATTGTAGGGGAAATGGTAGTATGATTTGTGTCTTATTGACGTATATGTCTTCCATATTCAGTTCCTTGGAATAGAAGCTATTGCTCTAGTACCCATATTAGTGCACTATACCATGCTGAAGCTATGGTGTGTCTACTGTTCATCATTTCAAGCTATTCAACATAGGCTATGTTAGTTAGTTTTCTAGCGGTACAATATAGGCTATGATGTTCCACATGTTTAATCTTGTAATAGTGTAGTACAGTTGGAAACTCCATATGGTAGAATCCATATGAATTCTGGCAACCCCATCCCTCTGTTATTCTTGACACACTTGCTTATGTTCTGTCTGGAGTTCCTGTACTGACCATGGAGTGTATATATAGCAATGTTTCGTGAGCGCTGAGTTGCCATTTGTCAAATAGTAATTACATGTTGTGTTTCAGTTGTCAAATGACACTTGAAAAAAATTGTTAATGTGTAGTGTCTTTGTTTCAGTTGCGTGTTGAATTGGCTTGCCAAAACGTCTTAACTCTTAAGGGGACAGAGGGTGTATATAACATTGAATATGATACGTGTTTTTAGAGACATATCTTCCTTGTATCTCTGATTCTCTGTATGGTCGGTAGTCACCCCACCATGGCCATGGTAACCGATCGTCTGAAAATTCGCATCAAAGTTACTTACACATCTTAGCATAGTTTAGGGTACCCATAATCCTTGAAACATGCTTTGTCTTGAAGCGTGCAGTTGGTTTGAGTACAGTTTTGTTTTAAATGCTGGTAAAATTCATATAATCCTTGGAAGTATAGAAACATGTTCTGCATTTCAGTACACAGTAGGTTTCAGCCAGCTGGTGTCCTTGGTACTACTTGATCAGGTGCACTAGGATGCAGCTCTTTGACCAGATAACTAAATTTCTCGATTTTTGAAAGAAAAATCTTGTGAAGCTGCTAGTAGACCTTTTCTGGTGCAGAGCAAATATCGAATGCATGCTTTTATTTTGCATCTTATTATGGGTGATTCACTTCACAGTTGCGCTGCCTGATGTTTGTTTGCTTGTTTTGTTTCACAGCCTGCAGCTATGAGATCGTTGCACTGGCGACAAGCACGCAATGAAGGAGATGCAATCCTCCGCAAGCCCTTAGATCTACCAGAAAGTGTTTCATCTCATAAACTGGCATTTTACCAGCACTCATTTCGAGCTTATTGTGTCGATCTTATCATGTACAATAAAACAAACTAGGTTGACCTCATTTGCCCATCACTTGCTAGTTCGTCTGCCTATTTGTTACTTGTACACAAAGTGAAGGTTTCATTATCCTGAGGAGCCACTCTGCTATAGATGATGTTTCAATAAATTCTTGGCCTGGGATCTTTCATGATTCCTTGATGTCTGATCAGTATGAGATTTCCTTATGTTTTATTTCATCCGCAGTCTGGTGTCTTTGCGCAGAGCAGCGTTGAATGTAAAAATGCTCTACCCGCTTTCTCGATTAACTGTGACATCCTTCCATAGAATGCATTTTAATATAAGTTATCACTAGTAAAATCTCGGCTTGGGTTACATAAAATGAATTAAAGTTCCTTGGAACGGCAACTAAAGTTGCTTAGAACGCCAGGATTGGGAGATTAAATTTTGTTCTAGGAATGGATAGGGTTAGTTTTCTTCGGGAGAATTGCTTTTGACCCCCTTTGTTCGCACGCGTTTGATAATAAGCCCCAAAGTTGGCTCGCCTTGTTCTCAGCCCCCCACGACGGCTAAATTCTCGATGATTGCCCCTCTTCTCAGTGTTAGCTGCTGAATTAACGTTTATTAAAAGGAAACTGTTCTATTTGACTAATATGCCCTCCTGCAAGGCACGTACATAGGACAGGGGAGGGCATTCACGCCAGCGATTCATTCCCATCGCTCCGCTCGTTCTGTTCTGTTCTTCCGTGACCCAGCCGCCAGGGGAGCTCCGGCCGCCGTCCGCCGCCCTGCTGCCCCGCGGCGTTCCCCCGCACGGATCCGCCGCCCTCCATTGCTGCCCACAGGTAAGGCAAGGTTCCCCTTCCCTTTTCCATGGCTATGGCTTGCTTTCTCTCGCACGGTTGGCTAAATCGTAGAAACCCTAAATGTTGTGGTAGATTGGCATGGGGATTTGAGCGGGAGGAGCCGGATTTGACGAAGGGTGTGATGGATCTGCAGAGGTAAATGCATATTGCCTTGTTTAGTTTGACATATGCTTGAGTTTAGGTGTGTAAAATTTCTGTTTTTTTCTGTCTATATGTATTAGGACCGACGGAGTTTCTGTGCATGTTTCTACTCAATCCAATGAAGTAGAAAATGTTAGTAGCATTGTTGATTGGTCAAAACTTGTGATTGAACCTGAGAAGGATGAGGATGAAGAGGAGTCTCTTGATGAAAAAGGGATACCGGATGAAAAGCCGGTGAATGAGAATGCGATGTTCGCACTGCTAGGTCTAAAAACAGAGGCAGATGAGGACGGAATGAAGCTTGGTCCTATTGTTGCTCCTACTCCTGCTGACTTGGATGATACTGAAGATGTGGCTATTCTTGTTGATGATATGGCTCAAGAGGAAGCACTTATTGCATGGGATGAACGATACCCGAAGATGGATATAGGGACACCTTATCCTGATATGGCTGCATTTAGAAAGGCAGTCAAACAGTTTGCTATCAATGGAGAGTTTGAATATGGCAATACAAAAAATGAGCCAGCCAGGTTTCGGGCTTTTTGTAAAGGTCAAGGCATAAAAGGTGAACCTTGCCAATGGTGTTTGTCAGCTAGTTGGCAGAGAGACCAGAATTGCGTGATGGTAATATTCTTTTCGTGCTTCATTTGTATCTTTGCAAATAATATGTACCATTTGTGTGTCATGTAATAACCTGTACCCTTTGTTGCTGTAGGTTGTGAAGCATCAAACTGAGCACATTTGTAGCTCAACGAGTGGAAAAGCGACAAGCATGACTGATCAAGCTTGGGTGGCTGAAAAGGCAGCAGCTATGTTGAAGAAAGATCCAACCATTGGTGCTACCAAGATACTGCATGTGTTGCAGGATGAGTATCATGTCACACTTGAGTATCACACGGTGTGGAAAGGCAAACAAAAGGCAGCAACCAGCTTGTATGGGAGTTGGGAAGAAAGTTTCAGGATGTTGTACAACTACAAGGCTGAGATAGAACTGAGATCTCCAGGGAGTATTGTAGAGATTGATACAACCACAGTTGAAGGCCAGGTACATTTCAGCAGGCTATTTATTGCTTTCAAGCCTTGCATAGATGGGTTTTTGAATGGATGCAGGCCCTATATTAGCATTGATTCAACTCATTTAAATGGCAAGTGGAATGGCCAGTTAGCTGTAGTTACTGCTTTGGATGGCCACAACTGGATGTTCCCGGTTGCTTATGGCTTTATTGAGTCTGAAAATGGAGATAATTGGGCCTGGTTCATGAATCAAGTGAAGAAGGCAATTGGGGACCCTCCGGTATTGGCTGTTTGTACTGATGCTTGCAAGGGTCTTGAAAATGCTGTTAAAAAGGTTTTTCCTCAAGCTGAGCAGCGTGAGTGCTTTAGGCATATGTACCACAATTTCAGGAAATATTTTCATGGTGATGTGTTTGGACGGTTGTGGCCTGCTGCTAGGGCATATAGGTATGAGGAATATAAACATCACATGGAAAAGGTGTTTGCGGCATCAGAGAAAGTACATCCTTACCTTAGGGATTACCATAGTTTGTTATGGATGAGGTGCATGTTTAACCCTGCCATCAAGTGTGACTACATAAATAACAATCTTGCTGAGTGCTTTAACGCTTGGGTGCGAGATATCAAGGACTTGCCTATAGTTCAGCTGGCTGATCAGATTAGAGAGATGATTATGGCACTATTTAGGAAGAGGAGAATGCTTGCTGAGAGGTTTGCAGGGATAATACTGCCATTTGTCATACACCAATTGAATGACAAGACTAGAGGACTAGGACATCTCAAGGCTAAAGCATCTGCTGATTTTAGTGCGGAAGTGAGAAATATTAACAAGGATGATGAAAGACATGTGGTTAAAACACTCACACACGAGTGTACATGTCTACAATGGCAGCACACAGGCAAGCCTTGTGACCATGCCTTGGCCTTCATAAATGTTCTGCAATCTCGCAACTTTGTGAACATGGAGGATTATGTACATGAGTACTACTCTGTTAGCAGATTTAAGGCAGCATATGAAGGTGTAATTGAGCCCCTTACGGACAAGAATCAGTGGCCACAAGTGGATACAGGTTTTGTGTTGCTTGCACCAATTCCAACTGGCAAGAAAAAGGGTGCTGGAAGAACAAGAAAACAGAGGATGAGGAGCTGGTGGGAAGGTGGATCGAGGACGGGATCCTTGAACAAATGCAAAAAATGCGGGGAGGTAGGACATAGAGAAGCTGGTTGTCCTAAAAATGGAACAAAGAAAAGGTACAAACTAATACTTGTTGCTGTTTTCTATCTATAACACCATGGCTCTTTTACATGTAAATAATTCGAATTGTTTCTTTTTGTAGGAATAGCAAGGGGAAAAAACATCCATCTCCATGGTTTGATGTTTCAGTTAGCAATGCAGTCCCATCTACACCAACAAAAAGCAAGACTGATGCTACTTGTGGCAGTCCAGGAGCTGTCACAAGGAGCCAAACTGCTTCTCAAGCTAGTCCTGGAGCTGTCACAAGGAGCCAGGCCGCATCTCAAGCCGCTACTCCACCACCAAAGTCTCCAGCAAAAGGAAAGAAGAAGAAAATGACTCCTAAACGGAGGAAATTAAGCAAAATGTGAGCTTGTTTGTGGCTGTCATGAAGTCGCATTAGTTGCTGTCCTTTTATTGTTATGTAAGCGTGAGGTGCAAACTCACTTTTATTGCTGTTTGTGTGAGGTACAAACTCACTTTTATTGTTGTTTGTGTGAGGTACAAACTCACTGATATTCCTGTTTGTGTGAGGTAGAAACTCACTTATTTTGATGTGCACGTGAGTTGGAGACTCACATATATTTGTGGCTGTGCACTCTTATTGAACTTATTATCTATGCTATGAAATTATCTGTGGCTGTGCACTTTTGTTGAACGTATATCAGGCTTGGCATTCAGTTTTTGGACAACTTATTGTTTGGCTGTGCACTGAAGGGTATATATGTCTATTCATATTTCTGTTTGATGGTTATATGCTGATGCATTTGTTAATCATGCCAAAAGGGGGTATGAGCAACATCAACACCAGCTGGGGGGGCTGAGAACCAGAGTGACAAACAATGGGGTATATGATCCAAGTGAGCCCAGCCAGGGGGGGTTATAATCAAATCTCCCGTTTTCTTCACTCCATTCCATCCTAAATCCTGGCCTTCCCTCTTATATCGGACGGCGCCGCAGCAGAAAATCCCACGCACCCAAAAAAAAAAAAACACACTATCTACACTCGAAAGTCTTGAACCGATAAGGGAAGAGACAGCCGTAAAACCCCGGTGACGCGCAGCCATGGCGACGAGGGTGTGGGCAGCGGCGGCGGCCTTAAACTCCACTCTCCTTCCTCACTCGTCTTCCCCTCGTCCGACCCGGTCCGCCCCCTCCACGCGGCCTAGCAGCGGGCACCTCCTCCGCCTGCGCAGCCGCCGGCCGCGGCTGGCCAAGGTCGTGTGCCGCCGCGCCAAGAACGCCGCCTTCGAGGAATACAAGTTCCCGGACCCCATCCCCGAGTTCGCCGAGCAGGTCAGCGAGCTCCTGTCTTTGCCCCCTGATTCTTCTTGCCCGGACACGCAGCTTCTGCTTCCGCTTCGTTCTGAATCCATTCGTGTGGCTCCTCTTTCAGGAGACGAGCAAGTTCAGGGAGCACATGACGTGGCGGCTGGAGCAGAAGAAGGAGGACTACTTCGGGGAGCACGTTGAGGAAATCGTCGACGTCTGCACCGAGGCACGTATCCATTCGATTCACTTGCTCATATTGTACTAGCATTTTGGCATTCTGTTCTAGGATGGCATTGGGTAGCATTTTTGGCATTCTAGAGTTAAATTGATGGTTGTGTTGACAAGATGATTGAAACAATGTAGAAAATAACTGACAGTAGAAAGAACATGTGTGGTTTGGAGATTGATGAGCAAAGGAGATTTCCTGAATTAGCTGGGGAGTGAGCATTGAAACTTCCTGCCACGCCTCTCGGAAATCCAATCATTTTTAGGATGGTTCAGACGGACGCTTGCATTGTGTGCTAGACAGCGGTAAAGTAGCTCAAAGAGCCGTAGTTTATGTATGTCATAGAGCATATTTAGATAGCTAATACCATTAGGATTGGTTGGAGGTACAAAGTGCAGGTCCAAGACACTGCATTGTATGCAGGTAAACATGGGAACACCTTTGTCCATTATGATATCCGTGCCACAATAATCCGTCTTGTCGGTTGTCACCACTTACAACCTAGCTTACCCTGAATTCCGGCACTGTATGTTCACATGCTATTTGCTCAACCACTCACCAATCCAGCCTATGTTAGGCTTTTGATCACCTTGAAGCCTGTCTTTAGATATGTGGCATTAGGATTGGTTGGAGGCACAAAGTGCAGGTCTAGGACACTATGCATTGTATCCAGGTAAAACTTCAGAAAAACTGTTCTCGATCATGATATCCGTGCGAGAATAATCAGTCGTGTCAGTTGTCGCCGGTTAACACTTACAACCTACCTTGGTACTACAATAATTTTGTTACTGTATGCTCACACGCTATGAGCTCTGTCAATCTTCAATCCAGCCAATGCTAGGCTTAGAAGCACCTAGAAGCCTGTCGCTGTGATGCAGTCAAGGCGTGTAGACACAAAACAGTGTTGCCTCTTGGATTACAGTATTTACGCACACATCAATTCTTACGTTAAACACGAAAACATCGCACTGCTCTTTCAGCTAGCCCAAGATTTGAAACCTGGCAATGCACTAAGTTTAAGATGTGATTCTCTGTTTCCAGGTCTTAAGCAATTTCTTGCAACACGAATACTGCGGACCCGGGACGCTCCTGGTTCACCCGTTCTTGGACATGAAGGGCGAGATCAAAGAGAAGGGTCTTCCTGGCGCGCCCCAGGCCGCACGCGCTGCGATCGCGTGGGCTGAGAAGAACATCGACAATGACTGGAAGGCGTGGACTGGAGATTATTAGCGCTAGTCTCCCCTGTAACTCGTCTCTCTGCTGTCTCCGGCTGTTGAAGTGTTGTTGTACCTGTAGTTGTTTTGATGTTTCAGTGTAGATTTGAATCTAGACTCTAGACTAGTCGTGTTTATCGGATCTCGAGCTTCTCCTTCTCTGAACCATGGTGAAAATAGCGTGCTACATGTCTGAATTTGCTGTTCTCCGAATCTCTGATGATGACTGGCAGTTAAACTTTACTAGCATTGGCTAATGTGGCTGGCCAACCTTCTTTACCATTAGTAGTACCACTTGATCGTCTTCTTCCTCATGCTGCAGGTCGTCAGATACTCACAGCACAGACAGTGCCACCAGCTTGATGATAGCAGCAGAGCAGTAGTATCATCCAGGACGGAGCGTTCGAAATCCATGCGATTCCGTGCCGCGGCAGAAGCGGCGGCAGGCACCACGATCACGATGGCATCTCATGCACGCAGAGCTGCAGCGGCGCACTTAACTTCGTCGCAGCAGGGAGGCAGGCCGCTGACCGGGTCAACGCCTGCGCCGCCTGTTCTCCACAGTTGATTCAATGGAGAGAGGGAGGACCTACCGTGGATCATCAGCCCCTTTTTGCTCGATGCCATGTCCATGTTGGGAAGGGGAAGGGGGTCCAAGCCATTGAAGGAGGCTGGACGAAGCAGGCGACGTACGCATAGTGGCTTCTTCCTTCCTGAAATGCCGCCGTGGGCGAGCTCGATCTCTGGCTGACTGACGGATGGATCATCAAGACGTGGAAGTAAGTTGGTGCGTCGAGAGTGGCATGCTTCCAGTCCACTGCTTGCTTCCGATCTGCTACAGTGAGTTACGTGAAGTGTGAGATGCTGCCACTGGAGTGACGCGACCCGTGAGCAGCTCAATGCCAGCTTGGATCTATGTCCATGAAAGGCAACAAGCATATTGGTATATTTCCGGCCCTCTCATCCTTTTTCTCCCTTCCTCATATTATGATCTACGGTTGCTTGGATTATATGGATGGATACTTTTTAGTAGAAGGATCGTCCTCTCAACTTCAGTGTCTGAATCGGCTTACTGAATGACGAAAGAAGTATGTTGCACCAGAGAGGCAGAGACAACACAATTTAAGTAGGAGAAGATGCTCATTCTCGAGGGTTTAGCCCTTTAGGTCTCTATGGATTGGAGGGTTAAAAAACACGGAACATAAAAATCACACAGGTTTGATGTATTAGATGATGTAATATCTCAATGTAATATGTCTCGTATAGGGTACGGAGTAGTACTCTGACCCGTATACGTACAAACTTTGTATACACCACGTTGGGGGTTTTTCCCATCATATAACACGTAACCGAGGCCTCCAATGAGGTCATCGTTCCCGCTAGGGTTTTGACATGGTATCAGAGCCCCTCCCTTCGTGACCTAGCTGCCTCGAAGGAGATCGCCGCCGCCGCCGCCGCCATAGACTACAGCCACAACCCATAACACAAAACACATTGCCGCCGCCGCCTTGTAGCCGCCGCCGCCAAAACCCAAGAACACAACCATATCTTGCCGCCGCCGCCTTGTAGCCGCCGCCGCCAAAACCCAAGAACACAACCATATCTTGCCGCCGCCGCCTTGTAGCCGCTGCCGCATCACAAACAAAAACCACATCTTGCCGCCGCCGCCTTGCTGCCGCCGCCGCCGCCCTACAAAACAAACTAGAATACCCACAACACAACTCCAAAACCCTCCGCCGTCGCCATGAGTTCGTCATCGACTTCCTCTCTGGCGTCCGCGCTCGGATCTCCACCGACTCAAGCACTGACAAGAGGCAACTTCCTGCTGTGGAAGGCCCTCGTGCTGCCAGCCTCCCGTGGAGCAAACGTCATGGGCTTGTTGGATGGCTCAGATCGTATGCCGTCCAAGACTCTGGAAGTTGAGGACTCGGAGAAGAAGAAGAGCATCGTCGAGAACCCTGCCTACCTCGCCTGGATGTCACGTGATCAACAGGTGCTTCGTTTTTTGCTGAACTCCTTGTCACCAGATATTCTCTCGCATGTACTTGGGATGGATTCCACTGCCGAGGTTTGGGCCGCTATCAATGGTATGTTCTCCACTGCCTCGCGCACGAAGGTGCAGCACCTTCGTTCAGCTCTCAATGACACCAACAAAGACACCATGACCGCACACCAATACTTCACCAAGATGAAAGGGTTCGCGTCCGAGCTAGCTGCTGCAGGCAAACCCCTCGAGGATGATGAACTTATCGGGTATCTTCTCCATGGCTTAGATGCGTCTTATAATGCTCTTGTTGTTGCTGTGGACAGCAACCCTGCAACAACGTTAGATGATCTTTTTGGCCTGCTTTCATCATATGATATGCGCAATGATAGCACAGATGAGCCGCCTGTTCCTTTTGTTTCCTCGGCAAATGCAGCTGGCCGAGGCCGTGATGACCGCTCCCGTAGCCGTGGAGGTGATCCGTGTGATGCTCGTGATAGGCGTGATGATGGACGTGACTGGCGTGATCGCCGTGATGATGGCAGGCGTGACAACCGTGATGGAGGACGTCGTGACAATTGGTCTGATTGGCGTCGTGATGGGCGCGGCCGAGACGGTGGTGACCGTGGTGACCGTCGCACTCGCCGTGATGATGGAGGACAAGGCAGAAACCGTCAGTACCGTGGTCGTGCTCCAACGCCATATGTGGATGTTACTTGTCAGATATGCAAGATTCATGGTCACCCTGCTAGTGACTGCTGGTGGCGCTATCAAGGTGACTCTGATGATGATAGTGACCGTGGTAATAAAGGTGACAAAGGTGCTCATGTTGCGTCCTATGGTGTCGATACAAATTGGTACCCGATACTGGAGCTACAGATCATATTACTGGGGAGTTGAACAAGCTTTCTACGCATGACAAGTACAAAGGACGTGACTGTGTTCGCACCGCTGATGGTAAAGGTATGCACATTAGTCATATTGGTCACTCTTATTTGCACACCCCACATAGTTCTTTTCATCTCAAAAATATTCTACATGTTCCTGATGCATCTAAAAATCTGCTGTCTGTCCATAAGCTTACACTTGATAACAATGTTTTTCTGGAATTTCACCCTTCTTTCTTTTTGATAAAGGACCAAGCCACACGAAGGACTCTGTTTAAAGGTCCCTGTCATGGTGGCCTATATCCCTTGGTGCCCGTCTCTGATGTGTCTTCCAAGCATGCCTTCATCACAATAAAGCCGTCGTCTTCCACATGGCACCGCCGCTTAGGACATCCTTCTTCGTTTGTGGTTCAGCAAATTCTTAGGAAAAACAATCTCTCTTATTCCCCAGAAATAAATCCATATGTTTGCGATGCATGTCAATTAGCAAAGAGTCATCAATTTCCATATCCTGTATCCACTAGTGTTTCCACTGTTCCTTTGGAACAAGTGTTCTCTGATGTATGGGGTCCTGCACCTCTTTCTGTTGGCAAACATGCATACTATGTAAGCTTTATCGATGATTTTAGTAAATTCACTTGGATCTATTTGCTTAAGAAGCGTTCTGATGTTTATCAAGTCTTTCTTAATTTTCAACAATTGGTTGAACGTAAGTTTGCTAGAAAGATTGTTACTATGCAAACAGATTGGGGAGGAGAGTATGAAAAGTTTCATGGTTTCTTTCAAAAAGTTCGCATCACACATCATGTATCATGTCCATATGCTCACCAACAAAATGGTTCCGCTGAACGAAAACACCTCCACATTGTTGAAGTTGGTTTTTCCTTGCTTGCTAATGCCTCTATGCCTCTCAAATTCTGGGACGAAGCTTTCCTCACAGCCACTTTCCTCATCAATCAACTTCCTAGCAAAGTTATCAAACATGAAACTCCTACAGAACGTCTTCTCCATGTCAAACCGAATTATGATGCTTTACGCATTTTTGGATGTGCTTGTTGGCCAAATCTTCGTCCCTATAATAAACGCAAGCTTGCTTTTCGTTCTAAACGGTGTGTGTTCTTAGGTTATAGCCCTCTCCATAAAGGCGTTAAATGCCTAGATATTTCAACAGGGCGTGTCTATATATCCCGAGATGTTGTCTTTGATGAGAATGTTTTTCCATTTGCCTCCTTACACTCCAATGCCGGCGCTCGTCTCCAACGTGAAATTTTGCTTCTTCCATCATCGACACATTCCTCTCATGTGGGTGTACAAAATAATGATGACCATATGTCTCCTATTGTGCCTATTACTAATGTGTTACAGGAAACTACAACACCTGGTGAAAATTCCAGCGAAAACGGTGCTGAAAATGCTTCAGAAATTGATGATCAAAGTACTTCAGAAAGTGACAAAATAGCTGATTCTGGTGATGATTGGTCGGAACATTCCTCCGATCCGACTGATCCCGAGGTGCCTTTTTCTGATGAAGATGCCCCTGCTGCTTCAGGTCCCGAGGTGGATCCTTCCTCCACACCGCGCCATGCACACGCTAGCGGCCCCGCACATGCCCCCGACAGCGCCATGCCCCCGACAGCGCCAAATGCCACGCCATCGTCCCGTCGTGCATGCGCTGGCATCGCGCCTGCCTCCGACAGCGCCATGCCGGCCACGCCAGGATCTTCTGCGGCTGGTTCCCAAGCTGCCAGCTCGCCTGGATCTGCTGCGGATGCTGCTGATTTGGCAGATTCCAACACTGATCCCGAGACAGATTCTGATTTGTCTCCTGGATCATCTCCTCCACACAGTCCTGTGGCTCCACCTGTGGCTCCACAACATGAAGGGGTTCGCACTCGTCTACAAAAAGGTATACGTTAGCCCCGTAAATATACAGATGGTACTATTCGATATGGTAGAAGGTTTGGTCTTCTTTCTGCTACAGGTGAACCATCCACACTCAATGAAGCACTTGAGGATAAAAATTGGCGTCCTGCGATGGAGGAGGAGTATAATGCGCTTATTGAGAACAAGACTTGGCACCTTGTTCCTCCTAGCTCAAGTAAAAATTTGATTGACTGCAAATGGGTATATCGAATAAAAAGAAGAGCAGATGGTACTATTGACAGATATAAGGCCAGGTTAGTGGAAAAGGGATTCAAACAAAGGTATGGTATTGATTATGAAGATACATTCAGTCCTGTCGTCAAAATAGCTACTATCAGAACTGTTTTATCTCTCTCTGTTTCTCGTGGATGGAGCTTAAGGCAGCTAGATGTCAAGAACGCGTTTCTTCATGGTGTTCTTGAAGAGGAGGTGTATATGAAACAACCCCCAGGTTTTGAAAATCCTCACGCTCCGCACTATATTTGCAAACTTGACAAGGCTCTTTATGGGTTAAAGCAAGCACCTCGAGCTTGGTACTCCAGGTTAAGTTCAAAATTATGTGCACTCGGTTTTGTTCCATCCAAGGCAGATACTTCACTTTTTCTTTATCATAAGTCAGACATACAATGTTTGTTTTGATTTATGTTGATGATATCATAGTCACCAGCTCCTCAGATGATGCCATCTCTGCATTGCTTCGAGATTTGACTCATGAGTTTGCTATAAAAGACTTGGGTGATCTACATTTCTTTCTAGGCATTGAGGTAACCAAGATACATAATGGCCTGCTTTTGACACAAGAAAAATATGCTGCTGATTTGCTTGATAAGGTTGGTATGCGTGGCTGCAAACCAGCACCTACTCCCTTGTCCTCTACAGAACATTTGTCTCTTACTGATGGTACACCCTTGGTCCTGATGATAGCACACAATATAGGAGCATTGTTGGAGCATTGCAATATTTGACTCTCACCCGTCCAGATTTATGCTACTCGGTTAATCGAGTCTGTCAGTATTTACATGCTCCTACTAGCACGCATTGGACTGCAGTAAAACGCATTCTTCGATATGTCCAAAATACTCTGAGTATTGGTACCACATTTGTTAAGTCATCATCTACACTTTTGAGTGCTTTTTCTGATGCTGATTGGGCAGGATGTCCAGATGATCGACGCTCTACAGGAGGGTTTGCAATATTTGTTGGTCCCAATTTAGTTTCATGGAGTGCTAGGAAACAAGCCACTGTTTCCCGTTCTAGCACTGAGGCAGAATATAAAGCTCTTGCAAATGCTACAACAGAGTTAATATGGGTAGAAGCTCTCCTCAATGAACTTGGTGTTAAGTTATCAGCTAACCCTTGCCTATGGTGCGATAATCTCGGTGCCACCTATCTTTCCGCAAATCCAGTTTTTCATGCTCGTACTAAGCATATAGAGATTGATTTTCACTTTGTTCGGAAAAGAGTGGCAAATAATCAGTTAGATATCAAGTTTATCTCCAGCAAAGATCAGGTTGCAGATGGTTTTACCAAGGCTCTTCCAGTCAAGAATCTGAATGAATTCAAGCGTAATCTCAACCTTAGAAAGGTTTAGATTAAGGGGGGCTATTAGATGATGTAATATCTCAATGTAATATGTCTCGTATAGGGTACGGAGTAGTACTCCGACCCGTATACGTACAAACTTTGTATACACCACGTTGGGGGTTTTTCCCATCATATAACACGTAACCGAGGCCTCCAACGAGGTCATCGTTCCCGCTAGGGTTTTGACATGATGTGCAAAACAGAGGATTTTAAAACATCGGAAAACTGCAGGGATTGTCATTTTGATAAAAATGAGTTTGAAGCTGATGTTCAAATTCTATAATTGAGGCATAGAAATCCAATCCATAAGAATTTTGGTAGACCATTCCTTTTTAACACAATCCATAGAAAAAATTGCTAAGAATGGGAATTCTACAAAAATATTATGAAAATCATACAATCCAAAGATGCTGCCATGCCACCGCCTACGCATCCTCCCCCGGACCGATCGTTGTCCAGTTGGAGTAGCGGCGGGTAGAACATGCTGGGAATGGTCTAAATTTCGTGTCCTAATAAAGGGAGTAAGGCATTTTGACTCCGATCTCACATGTTCCCGCCAAATCAAAAAAATGTAAAATATAGAGTTTCATGGTGAAATGATACTTGTGGTGCCCTGTGCAAAAAAAAAAATGCACATGGCGCTACAAATGTCATGTCATAACGAAACTTCGCACGCATTTAAAACACTCCTACTTCCTCCGATTTTAATATAAGATGTTTCACGCTTTGTCTACATTCACATGTATACAAATATATCTAGAGACGTTTTACTGTGTATATTCACTCGTATTAGTCCGCATCTGAACAACATGTAGATCCCCTAAAATATCTTGTATTTAACAACATGTTTATCACCAATATTTTTCGAAATTATTTACTATTTTTTTGATTTTTTTAGTTGGGCAGGAGTATGTAAGCTCGGGAACAAAGTGAATTTCTGGAAAAGGAAAACACACAAAGTTTCCTTGAGACCGAAGCACGGAATCGAGCACTCAATGCACACCGTACAACTTACTCTACGCGCGGAGGCACAGTGACACGAGCACCCCACACGGAATCCGTGAGCAAGGGCGCGCTCCCGTGTGAAGCACCAAACCCGGAGATGGAAGAGATGACGCACAAGCCATGCGTGCCCATATGATAAGCTGCCACACGTCTGACAGCAAAAACATGACCCGTGAGCAGTGGAGAGGCGAGGCCCTCTGACTGGTGACTCCGTGTCCCTGGGCAAACACGTACGGTCGGGATCGATCGGTACGCCGTGCCGTGCCGTGCGGGCTTGTAGATTTCCCGGCAGACGGGGAGGCCTGGCTCGAGTAGATCTTGACCATCCGTGACCAATCATGTCGTCCAAGTGGTCTCTGAATGCAATGTTGCCCTGCCTTGGTCTGGTCACTTCCCCGATGGCCCCACAGACCAGAGGATGGATTCTTATTTCTTCGATACGATATACTCCCTCCGTTCCAAATTAATTGACTTCCATTTGTCAACATGTGAATGGACAAATGGAAGTCAATTAATTTGGAACGGAGGGAGTACTTATATAGGTCCACGTGGTCTGCGCTACATGATTTTCGTAGGGTTCCGACCCGCTTAACTTGTGTTTTTTTTGGACCAAAAAGAACAGCAAAAAAGTTGGAATTGTTTTACCACACCCTGGTTTCATAGAGTTTACTACTCCCTTCGTCCCGTTTTTACCGTAGTGGAGTTTGAACTACGGTAGTACAAACAAATGGCGGCACTTAAAACGGAACAGACGTGGTAGCCAAGATGCTGGAAAGTGCTCGCCGGAACTAAGGGGGTCTTTGTGGACCTTTTTTCAAAATTTAGGGTTTATGAAATGTGCCAATGATCATATCTAGAGATATGAAATCTGATAAAATGGGGTGACGTCAGCCCTACATAAAATCTGATAAAATTTGGAGATATGAAAATGTGCATACTTAGATCCACACTTTATAAAATGCATCCCCTAATCACTCTGTTAAGATGCAATTAGGTGCTCTAAGGGCACAAGCGATCTAGGGTTCCTCTCGCCGGTGAAGATGCCGGTCCTCCCGCCTCCGCCGGCCCTTGGGGTTTCAGAGGTGAGGCGGACCGGCGGAGGCGACATCCTAAATCAGAACAATGTCCTCCCCGTCCTATCCTCGCTCTGGTGGTGTGCCTAGCGCCGGCGGAGGGCGCGTGGAGTTGTGTATCCGGCGGATTTTCTATGATCCAGTCAATTTTCATGTTCGTTCATGCAGTTACAGGTTCGGCTATTCCGATCAACGGTTATCATCATTGGCGATGGTTGCTGCTCTGGTGTGCTGGTTCTTCGGAGTCGCAGCACGATGACTTCTTGTCTGTCTGTTATAACAAACTCTACTACGATAAGGTTTACCCAGCTTCGGTGAGGGAGGGACGAGGACGGTGACACAACTTCGGCTAGCTTCAATGCTTGTAGTTGTAGCTAGGTGGTCTGAATATCTATTTGTATATTTTTGTTACTTTTAGCATCTTTTATACTATTGTTGGATCAATATATCGGTTGACTTTTTTCACAGAAAAAAGGGGTCGTAGCGCGAGGGGAGCAGGGGCTAAATACTAGGAGTAGTCTTTGTTCCCTCGATAGCCGAAGATTAATACATGATTAGGGGCATTTACAATGGGGTGACGTCAGTCGTCCCTTACAATTGCCAAATTAAGAGAGAGAATAAAGAAACACAAGGTTGTCTTCTCTTTGCTAAGAGAAGATTGCTAAGAGATGATCACTTGTAAATTAAGAGCTGACTTTCATTGTACAATATGTCTTCTCTTATTAACAATTTCACACTAAAATTTAATTAATTCCTATTAATTGCTAGAAATGACATTAAAAGACAATGGGTTGTTTGACTCTTATTTGTTGTCTTCCCCAGACTACGACGTGGAGAATTAAGAGAAGACTCACCTTCCCTACCATTATACATGTCAGGGCTAATTGATTCAGAAGTGGAACAACCAAGGTCAAAAATAAATAAAAAAAGAAGTGGACCAACCAAATAACCCAGTATCCCATCTCCCAATCGTATCCTTGTTTCTCGGATCAAAGTTCACTCAGCACCAATCGAAAGAAAATAGAGGATCGATTGTGTACGTGTCCTTGTGACTGCGCCTGGTACTCTGGTTTCTACTCCCTCCGTTCCAATTTAATTGACTTCCTATGCACCACATGTGGATGTACCTAGACATGTAACGTCAATTAAATTGGAACGGAGGGAGTATCTGCTAGGGCGTCGTCGGCCCGCCGCTCGTCGCAACATACGCCTCCGCGGCATGAGATCAGACCAGGATACCGCCGCCTCGGTGCTAACCGCTCCGACGCTTCATGTAGCGCGTCCACGAACCATGACCTTGGATGCAATCTATGATTACTGCCTCAGGCCTATGTTAATCACACACAATATCTACGCCTAAGGTATGCTTTGTACTAGTACTACAATTCAATTCATACATGCCACTAGTTAGTATTTTGTTATATTAATAGAAGTTATTTATCGATTTCTACACAACCATAGAGCTGAAAGACAAAAGCAACAGAAGAATTGGAAGTGCAATTTACTTTCACAAAGAATTAAGTGGAAGATACAAATAATTTGTCAGCTTTTGCTATTGATGCTATATTTAAGATATCATACTGTATCTTGTATGTCGTTTACCCCATAATTTTTTCTTCTACGCCCTTCACTCACATAAAATAAATCTTCTGTATGATTAAGTGTTGTTGTCTCCCTCGCCCCCTCCCCCACCCCCACCCCACATGGTCAAATCCTGGTTCTACCCCTGTAATCAGCTTATGTTAATGTCCCCAGTATGAATTGAATGTAACATTGGTATAAGAGCAGAATTATACCCAAAGTATGTTCAAGCCTAAACTGCGTACACATATAAATTTTTCAATCTAATTTGCTTTGAGATAGTGCCTATTAATTAAGTTATCAAGTTTATCTGACCTAAATGAAGTTTAAGGCCAATTTGATGTTCTAGTTAATTAATCTTGGTTATGTTGTTGGACTACTTCGGTTTATCCGAGAAATTAGAAGGACGAGAGCACATTTTTTAACACAAAAGTTAAATCCCCATTTTTTTTATCAAAATCTTTTTTTCGGCCAAACCTAATTCCCAAAATTTCCTAAAATCGGATGAACCCCGATTTTAACTTTTCGCAAGTGGGCACATTGAAAGAACGAGATGACATCTAGAAAAGGGGGAGGAGGGGGTACGCATTTTTAAAATGTATTACACATTTGGAATGCAGAAATAAACAACTCGTTTAGTTTCAACCATAAAACAAGATGAGCAGAAGAGATATCTCACAAGAGACAAATAAGATGTATATAAATTCAAACTCGAAGGCTATCACATGGAAATAAACTCGGATATAGAGATAATCAAGACACGCAAAGTCAAAAATGTATCCCAATGTTCACTTTCACAAAGGAAACTACTCACCGTTGGAGAGATGCAGGTTACCACGAAGGACTCCCTGAACGGAATCTCCTTCTTCTCTGAGCCCCTTCACGAAGTTAGGGCACTTTTCTTTATGGCTAGCTTTTCCTCCAACCCCGGAGATGGCAAACTCCACATCCACTTCACAATCTCCACGAAAGAGTAACCCGAGGCTCTTCACAATCTTCCACGAATCAATGTGGAGATATCAAACCGATGCAACAAATGCAAAGCGAGAACACCAAGGGTGCTCAAAATCATTCCCTGTCAAATTCCGCCAAACAAACAGATATTAGGGAGAAGCAGGAGAGGAAAATAATGGAGGATGTCAATCAATGAATCCAAGGCTAAATCCCAAGGGGTTCGCTTCACTTAGAAGAATATTTAATTGGTGCAGTAGTAGATATAGACCGCATTCTGTTTTTCCTCATAAGGCTGCAATAATCTTTGGACCAAATGAGGAGTAAGCTTTTGAAGGTAAACAATGGTGGAAAAAACATGGTGAAAAAACCTGGAACTCTTTTGGGGGAGGGAGAAGACCTCTTTTATAGGGCACAAGGAAATCTTCCCCTTATGCAGTTTCAAGCCCGTTAGGATTCAGTTCAGAATTCCAGACAAAAATTCTAGACCGACAATATAAGCTATTTACCTTGTTTTAGATTCAACTTGGAAACAACTCGGAATGGTCCACAATGAAAGTGACAACAAAAACTCACATGCGAAAAACATGATATCTTTTCCACACGAACTTCGTTTTCGATGAACTTGCTCTTGTTTTGAGGCTAACAACAAGCCTAGATCCTCACATAAAGAAACACCAAATGCCAACAAAAAAGTATTAAAATAGAAAGGTTTGACCTCTTTTTAAATAAAGAGCTTGCAAAACCTCCAACACAAAAAACACCACAAGTTTTTCATACGAACTTCGTTTTTTATGAACTTAAGACTGTCATGAAGATAGAAACAAGTTGTAAAAGTCACATAGAATAATCCAAAAAACACCCGAGCAGGATGATGCCAAGAATTTAAAGGTTTGAATTCTTTACGACCAATGCGATTAATCTACTCACCCAAGAGACCCTCTTGATATATAGTATGACTATCGAACCTATTACTCGGCCTCCGGCCAATAGCCAATTCGAGGCCGGTAATAATAGAGCAAACTATCATGAATATATATTTGAGCTAGAAGATAATGATCATGTCTGCCTCAAGATGGAACACCTTTCTTGATTGCGCTCGCTTGATGAAACTTGCAAATTGTTCCCCATACCCCACTGTGGGAAAAACTCACATAGGAATGTCTGCAAATGTCCATGACACCAACATGGAAGGTAAGTTCCAAGCATGTATTCGCTTCAAGATGCTCATCCTGAACTTACACTTCTCAAGCTTGATGATGTCTTCCTTTTGATACTAGCCCGTGGAAAGATACCTAATCCCATGAAGAAACACCAAGCACATAGATCTGGGGTTAGTTCACAAAGAACAATTGAAATTTGCTTACCATACCACGAGATCATACGATCTCACTTGGTACATGATACATCTCAAACGTATCTATAATTTTTGATGTTCCATGTTGATATTATACCAATTGTTACATGTTTTACATACACTTCATATCATTTTTATACATTTTCTGGGACTAACCTATTAACAAGATGCCACAGTGCCAGTTCCTGTTTTCTGCTTTTTTGTATTTCAGAAAAGCCGTTAAGGAAATATTCTCGGAATTGGACGAAAATCAACGGAGGTCCCTATTTCACCGACACGTCCACGGAGTCCAAAGGAGAGACGGAGAAGCGCCAGGAGGCGGCCACACCTGGGCTCGGCGCGGCCCCACATCCTGTCGCGCCGAGGGGTGGTGTGGGCCCCTCAGGTGGCCTCTGACGCCGCCCTTTCGCCTATTTATTCCTCCCGTCTGGAAAACCCTAAATACCCGAGTCATATTCCACGAAAAGTTCCAGAGGCGCCGCCGTCGTCAACCCTAGCTCGGGAGAGTTCTGAAGCTCTTCCCGACACCCTGCCGGAGAGGGGAATCATCACCGGAGGGCTCTACATCGCCATGCCTGCCTTCAGAGTGATGCGTGAGTAGTTCATCCTTGGACTACGGGTCCATAGCAGTAGCTAGATGGTTGTCTCTCCACTTTACGCTATCATGTTTAGATCTTGTGAGCTGCCTAACATGATCAAGATCATCTTATTGTAATGCTACATGTTGTGTTTGCTGGGATCCGATGAATATTGAATACTATGATCAAGTTGATTATTAATCTATGTTACATGTTATTTATGATCTTGCATGCTCTCCGTTACTAGTAGATGCTTTGGCCAAGTAGATGCTTGTAACTCCAAGAGGGGGTATTTATGCTAGATAGTGGGTTCATGCCTCCAATAATCTGGGCGAGTGACAACAACGTCTAAGGTTGTGGATGTGCTGTTGCCACTAGGGATAACATAACAATGCTATGTCTACGGTTATATGTATTAGTTTATATTACGCACATTACTTAATGCGATTATCCGCTGCTTGCAACTTAATACCAACGGGGGACACGGATGTTAACCTGATGGTGGATTATTAGTCGTAGATGCGGTTGGATAACGGTCTATGTATCTTGTCGTAATGTCCAATTAAATATCATGGTAGTCATCTTGTCATTTATATGCATTGTCATGTGCTCACTATTTTATCAATTGCCCAGCTGTAATTTGTTTACCCAACATGTTATTTATCTTTATGGAGAGACACCACTAGTGAACTGTGGATCCCGGTCCATTCTTTTACACTGATAAAACCACCAACTGCAAACAATTATTCTCTTTTACTTCCTGCAATTAAATACTATTTTTCACACCATACGTTTAATCCTTTGTTACAGCAAGCCGGGAAGATTGACAACCTTCCTGTTTCGTTGGGGCAAAGTAGTTTAATTGTGTTGTGTGCAGGTTCCACGTTGGTGATCAAGCAACGGCGCCACCAACAACCTTCTGAAGTGCTCCTACTCCTCCTGGATCTGACAACCTTGGTTTCTTACTGAGGGAAAACTTGATGCTGCACTGCTTCATACCTTCCTCTTGGGGTCTCCCAACGAACGTGTGTTTCACGTCATCAGTACATCATCTATGCTTTGCGTGTTGATCAACATGAATCCAAACTTTGCACTTTGAATTGATCAACCTTGTGTATTTTCATATCCCTTCAATATGATGATGTCTTAAAAATAAACATGAATGCTCACACAATCTTTATTTCTTCAATACATGCTTGTCATATACTCAACTTTCTCATGACTGTCCTTCAGATCGCACCTTGAACATCACTTTGGTCATTGCTTGATCTTCTTCATTCTCTACCACGATCTCTTGAGATACACAATAAATTCAGCACTTTATTGCATGCTCAAAGCCGCAGTCAACCATGGCTTAACAAATGAGTCCATCATGACCTCGACTTTGATCCATATCTTGAATTATTCTCTTGTAATCAAGCTCCCAAGATCTTGATCCTCCATGTGTTTACCGCATAAGGTAGATAATTGTTTCCTTCGAGTTCCACAGAAGAACCCTACTTCATTACTTGTTTTTTAGCATATAATATTCATATATGCACATCGATGATCTTGATGCCTACACACAATGTATATCTTTATTTTCATGGCATCCAAACTTAAATCCAACACATTGAGTTAAGGCATTACTGATAACCCACAAGTATAGGGGATCGCGTGTAGCCTTTTCGATAAGTAAGAGTGTCGAACCCAACGAGAAGCTAAAGGTAGGATAAGTATTCTCTCAAGTTCTATCAACCACTGATACAACTCTACGCACACTAAACGTTTGCATTAACTAGAAAATAAAACTACGGTAGTAATACGGGTATGAGAGGTAGTTTTGCAAGATAATAAATACAAGAAAGTAAATGTTAGTGCTGCAGCAATAAAATACACTAAGTAACCATATACTAACAGTACCATGAGTGTGAAAAAGTGGTGGTAATTGTGGTGGCTTTGTCCAAGATTAATTAGTGAAGGTACTTGGTTCATTGTCTTCGATGCGGTTTTCTATATGGGAGAGGCTAAATATACATGCACTCCACTACTTGTGATTACAAGTACTATATGATTGGATTGTTAGAAAGCATCCGCAAATACTAACAATGCATTAAGGTTTCCCCAACCATAGACTTAAGTTCAAGATCCTCTTACTCCCATACGTGCAACTAATCGGTTCGCGTTCTCAGGTTTCTGTCACTCCGGCAGAACTTCCCCGCTTCGTTACAAATACTACCAAACCTAGGGTGTTTGATCCATGCGCGCACAAATATAATGGACACCAAAGGACAGCACCATATAGACATACAACTCTAATGAACCTCATGCATTCAATTAATCAATCAACAGACAAATAAACTACGGAAACATGATGTAAATCATAGGATAAATATTATAGCATCAAACACCATGTTTACATAGGACGGTACAGAGGTTTGTGAGAGGATGAACCACTGAATACAAGGAGGAGATGGTGATGGAGATGGCGGTGAAGACGGCGGAGAGGGGCAGCGCAGGGCGGCGGCGGCGCCGGCGGTGCGGGGAACTCCTTTCCCCGCCGCCGGCAAGCTTGGGGAGCGCCGCCCCTTAGCCTCCCTCCTTCATGGCTTCTTGGGAGCTGTAACATCCCAAAATTATCAACCAGTATTATTAGTTCCAGAAATGAGAGCCAACAAAAACTTTTACTTAATTATATGTGTTGATCTCCTATTGTTGCTTGTGTTGTTTCTTTCTTGCTAAATGTGTGTTGCTTGCTCTAAAGATTGACATGAAGAAAATAAAAGAAACAAAATCAACAAGAACCACACATAAAATCATGTGACAAGAGTCACATTAAATTTCTCAAAGTGAGAGAATTATTTTATGTTTAAATAAAAATTCAGGGGAGTGATATTTAATCACTCTCACTTTTTATTCCATAACTTTCCCATCTCAAAATATATTCCAAAAATCTAAATTTGAAATTCTATTTCTTTCTTTATTAAATTCAAACTACAAAAAGTGTGGTGCAACACTTGTCAAATAAAGTGAACCACTGCACCACAAAACCATATTTGAATATGTGAAACAGATTATGAAAATAAATTTCAGAAATTCGAATTCAAATTTGGCTTAAGCATTTCATCGAACACATTGCAGTCCTGCACTGTGTTCTTCCCCAAATCATCCAAACCGAAGATCAATTGATCGAATTCGAGCGTTGTTCGTCGAATTGATGCTGGCAATCCCTTTCTCTCCTCTCCCGACCTCGCCGCGCTCAAGAAATTAAAGAGGGGAGGTTGGCGTCGACGAGAAGCTTCGGAGGGGACCGAGCCCGGCACGGCCGCGCCATGGTCGGCATGGACGCCGTGCGTGGCATCGCCACGATCATCCACTCCCTGGCCCCCTCTCACTCCCTCGCTTCACCATGCTCTCCCCTGCCTCCACCGCGCTCAGGAGAACCCGAGTCACCGGGGACATCATCACCGTTGCTGCTCCCCTTCCTCCCCTAACCACGCCACCTTGATCCCCGTTTACACCGCACTCACCCGAGACCTTTCCCCGTTGTTTCGTGCACAGGAGAGCCCCCAGGACCTCCCGGAATCCGCTGCCGAGGCCGTGGAACTCCGACGCATCGCCACCGTCGCTGCAGCCCTCCCCAGCAAGTTCAAGTGCCCCCACGAGCATCCCCGAGCTCTCCGCCGTCGAACGCCGTCATCCCCGAGTCTCCCCGAGCCCCCTAGGTGAGCCGAGCTTCCTCGACCGTGCGCCGGCGCGGCGGCGCCACCCAAAAATGGTCGCCGCCGTGGCCTTTAAACGTGGACCGTTGGATCTAGATCCAACGGCCACGTAACGTTCCTATACACGTGTGGCTGACAGGGCTGGCCCACCTGTCGGCGTTTTATTAATTTCCCTCGCGCGCGTACCGTTTCGCTGAGTCACTGACGGGTAGGACCCACCCGTCAGGGATTTCAACATTATCCACAACAGTGGATTTTTCTAATTTAAATTCTCTGAAATTCTCAGTACTGATGTCAACTTTGAAATTAAAATCTCGAGATTTAGGAATCCAAATAAATCAAACTCAACTGTTCTGGAAAGCTTATGAAATTGTTTAACCAACACAATTGGTCTCATGTCATTTAATTAAATATTAAAAAGTATTATTGAAAATGCCACAGAAGGTTTAAAATCTAAACTTGTTTGTTTCTGATACTCTGTTAGTCCAAATAATTCCAAACCAATTTTGCTAGCTTAGTACTGCCTTGTGTTAGCTCCCCTAATTTTGGTAGAATTAATTAAGCAGTATTAATTGTTGACTTTAAGATAAACCCTTCTGGACTAAAACAACAAATATGTTTATTGGTTGATCCAAATGAGTTAGGACCAATTTTGTTAGCTCACATATAGCCATGTTTAGTTACCCCTAAAAGGGTTTAATTTTTGGAACAATAGAATTTAAATGGTAGCTAAAACTTGATTATTAAGCTACTGGATTCAATCCAATGTGTAGGGAGTTTGGTAACTCCAAATGATCCAATTCAAATTGGGTTGTATTCTACACATCAGTGGCTTTCCATAGAATTTTAGTTTGTATTTTTGTGACCAACAGAACTCAAGTTGTGGAATTAAACATGAATAACTAGTTTCTGCCATAATTTGGACTTAATTAAATAATGTTTAATTCAATTTATTTGAAAACCAAATTGTGTGGTTTGTGTGTGCAGTAGCTAATTGTGATGTTTATGATTGTTGTGTTGAGATGATTGCTTGTATAGCTTAGTGATTGGTTGCATTGTTTGTTTATTAATTAGACGAGAACGTTGTCGGATATATCGAGGAAGGAGAGTTTGCTGAAGTTGAAGAACAAGAGCAAGATCACTTTGCCAAGCAAGGCAAGCTATTCTCTGAGCTTGCACTACCAACATATGCATCTACTTTCATAACATGTTTTACTCTCAAAGCAAGATTTATAAAACTCATTTCAAAAGTATATGGATATTATTTTGCCACCCTATGTAGTAGTTTATATAAACTTTAGGATGGGAAAACAATGTTGTTTATTCAAAACTCCTTTGAAATGTCTTGTGAGTTTATGGAATGCCGAGATGTCGGTGTTGTGTTGGAAAAGTGGAAAAGTGGTGATGTTTATGAAAAATGCACAGTGTGTCCTTGTACTTACGTCAACCATCCAATACCCTGTGCGACCACCTCCACCACATATGGGAAAAGGGCGTAGTCATATAATTTGCTCATATTAGTATGGGACTCCTCAACAACGAGGATGACCTCGTTCCATGAGGGGATGGTCATGGCGACCTACCCCCTGACCTGGGTCCTGGCATCTGAGGATGGGGGATTGAAGGGTTCGCTCGCCGGGCAGAACTACGAGTCCTCACACTTAGGTTTCCCGACGGGGAATCTGGACTGGGTGTTGATGGAAAGGATGATAATTTCGTAGCGGTAGGATCCTATACTAGCATGAGCAAAGGACAGGCTATGGTCGGCGGCTTACTTCGCATACACCTGTATGGCGAGACGTGGCGGACACGATGAGCTGCCGGATGGATGTGGGATAAAAGCGTGCTACCTCTGCAGAGGGTTAAAACTATTCGAATAGCCGAGTCCTCGGATATGGACAGCTGGGAGACCCTACTTTGACCATGTGCAAGTTTTTGGAAAAGCTTTTAAGTTTAAAAGAAATTGAAATGGTGATGGGGTTACACAGCTATACCAAATGAAGTGGTAGGAGTTGTGGAATAAATGGACTATGGTGAGCCATGGTCATGAAAAGGAGGAGTTTTTGAGAAACAAAATGAATGGTGACTTCTTTCAAAGATGGTTATAAAACTCTTCTTACCTTTTTCAATAA
This sequence comes from Poa pratensis, assembly GCA_947311845.1. NCBI lineage: Eukaryota > Viridiplantae > Streptophyta > Magnoliopsida > Poales > Poaceae > Poa > Poa pratensis. The sequence goes on from CAMZMU010000096.1 coordinate 25,940,459, forward strand.
AGATATAGAGATGTTTTAAAACAAATAAGAGTGCATACTCATGTTGGGGTAGTTTGCGAGTACATTCAAATGTACTCATATTGGTTTCGTCCCTGGCTATTGTCCTAGCCAGACTACGAGGAGGAGCACTACGCCGAGCAGGAATATGGCGACTTCTACGCCAACTAAGGATCTCCACAAGTCAGCTGCCTGTCGGGTTGTCATCGTTAGAATATGATGTCTACTACGCCGTAGCTTCCGCTGATATATTTTGGTTTGGCCCATGAAGGCACCTATGTAAGAACTTGGTCTAAATGACCATTTATGTAAGACTTTTATTCGGTACTGTAATGGATGTAAACTTTGGTATCCAATTCGGATTATGTGCAACGACAGACTGATCACGGGATCGTTGTGTTAAGCATAATCGGGTATTTCGGACAGCTAGTCCGGGGTCCCCACAGACTTGGTATCAGAGCCATCCTGACTTTAGGAAACCTTAGTTAGCATGGTCGTTTGTCAAATGTTACAAAAGATGAATTTCTAAAAAGAAAGGAATGAAGTATTTTCGAAAATTGCTTATCTCCAATCCTCTTACTTATGCAAAATTTTACTCTCATTAAATTTACATTTTCCTTGTATCCCTAAAATTTTGTACACCTCTCATTAAGTTAAAATTTGACTCACTTGTTGCCCTACTATATTAAAATTTTGATATACTTGTCACCTAACTAACTTAAAATTTTGCTTAAAAACTGTAGATGGCACTCCATTGGACCGAGTTCGTTCAGCTGGAGAAGGACAGCAAGCTGACGTTTGAGAGGGACTTGTTCGAGTTGACCAAGCTGTTAGGTCGCCCCGCTCCAGAGTTTGAGGGAGCTCAGATTGATGTTCACGGTGTCGGAAGGCTGAGCTGGCTCATCAGATCGTCAGTTCGCAGGAACATCAAGTCTCCCATTCCAGGACGCTCATCTTCACCACCAAGGAGGCCACCTGGGTTGATGGTCTCTGTACTGCTACACAGAGGATGCTAGCCCGACTTTGTGAGGAGCACAAGGCGGAGTTAGTAGACTCCCGTTTCCGGTTCTACGGGAGGCGCAACTGTGATGGACACCCTACTCCTTCACCTTACCACCCGATGTTTGGGAGCTACATCATGGACATGGAGATCTTACTTCAGTGCACTCAGGATGATCTGTTGCGCACTAGGATTCAGCTCCACTTCGACCGCGAGTCGCTCGTTGAGCTTCGCGAGAACGAGATGAAGCTGATGGTGGAGAAGGTTGCTCTTCTCAGGAAGAGGGCCCAGCTGAGGAAGACTATCGTGAAGCTCCGCACGAAGGTGGCAGAGCAGGATGGACTGATTGAGGATCTAGAGCACCATACTGACGAGATGGAGGAGGAGGGCGAGGATCTCCGCAAGGAGAACGACGCTTTCCTCAGTGACGATGATGACTTCGTGGAGGAGATGGACTGTGAGGAGGAGGATGATGAGGAGGAGTTAGTTGACGAGGAGGAGGAGCCACTCGAGCCAGTTCTCGAGGACGAGGAGGAGGATCCCGAGGAGCCAGCCTACCAGTCAGATGCTGACGTGTTAGAGCTGGAGGTTCCACCTCAGTAGGCGAGTGACTTGATCACTACCGCAGGATTAGGTTGACCCCCTATAGCTAGTCGAGTAGTAGTAGTGGTTCTTTTGGAAACCAGATGTTATGTATCCTAGATGTAAGGTGATGTTGTAAGCTTGAGGTTGTAAGCTTGATGTTGATGTGAACTCTTTGATGTGTTGTTTGTGAAATATAAGTATGTTTGTCTTGTTTAAATCTGTGTGAACTATTTTCATATAAATCTTAGGATTAATCAACCACTTGAGAGATCATCTTTTCCCTTAGTCGAACTTTTCTTGCCTTGTCTCTTATACCCGGTGTGCTTCAGGATGCCACCCCGTCGCAGCAATGCGGAAGGATCAGGATCAGCACCACCACCACCGGACCCAACCCCCACCCAACTTCTCGCGCTTATCATGGAGGAGCGTGAAAATGCCCGGCAAGAGCGCCAAGCTCATCTCGCTGCCTTACAACAACTCGCAGCCGCTTATAACAACAACAACAACAACAACAACAACAACAATGGTGGTAACGGCAATGGCGATGGAAACCAGCGATCTACCTTGGGGATTTTCAGAAGACCAACCCACCCACCTACTCCAAGGGACTTCACCCACTAGAAGCCGATGATTGGCTTCGCACCATCGACAACAATCTGGAAGTTGCTGCTGTGGGAGAAAATGAGAAAGTGCTGTATGCAACCCACTATCTCGCTGGACCTGCAAGAGCTTGGTGGGAAACTACCAAGACTCTCCAGCCAGCTGGTCATGTTATCAACTGGGCTGAGTTCCAGGAGAAGTTCCGCAAGAAGCACATTCCCTATGGACTCATTGAGAGGAAGAAGGATGAGTTCCGTAAGCTGAGGCAGGGAAGTAGAGATGTGGTCGGTTATCTTGAGGAGTTTACCGACTTATCTCGGTATGCTCCTGATGACACCGACAAAGAAGAGAAGAAGATGGAGCGTTTCATGAGTGGACTTCATGATGAACTGCAGTGTGCTTGGTTATCCATGACTTCCGTGATCTGGAGTCACTTGTGGACAAAGCCATCCAGCTGGAGACCAAGCGCAAGTCTATGTATGAAGGTCGCAAGAGGAGGATGAATGCTCAGGAAGGTTCGAGCAGCCAGAAACCCGTATCTTTCAGCAGAACCCCAGGCCTGCCTATCGTCCACCCCAAGTTCCACGCCCCAATTTCCCTAACCGCCCGAACAACTTCAACCGCCCCAATGACAATAACCGTCCCAGAGGAAACTTCAACAACTTCAACCCCAATGCCAATGTTGTCTGCTTTGAATGTGGCAACAAAGGTCACTACTCCAGAGAATGCCCCAATCCCAAGAAGCCTGTCCACGCCCCAATGCACCTGCACCGAACAATGGTCAAGGCCGCAATGGAAATGGTAATGGCAAGAATGCCGCACCCCGCGGGAATGTTGCTGTTGTCAGAGGCCGTCTGCACCACATCAATGCTGAAGAGGCTGAAGAAGCGCCAGATGTTGTGCTGGGTACGTTTCTTGTCAACTCAGTACCTGCAACTGTTCTGTTTGATTCTGGTGCTACCCATTCGTTTATTACCAAAGAGTTTGTTTCTAAGGGAGGTTTAGTCGGGAGTCTTTTACCCAAACCAATGTTGGTACAAACCCCAGGACTGTTAGCCAAAACCAACCAGATGTGTTCCGAAACCCCCATAGAAATTGGAGGAGGAAGGTTTGCAGCCGACCTAATTATCTTAGGAAACCAAGGCATAGATGTTATTCTTGGAATGGATTGGTTAGCCAAGTACCACGGTCGTATTGACTGTGCCCGAAGAGCTGTTTCTCTCACTTCTGATGATGGAGTTGAAGTGGAGTATGCATCTGAGACCAGCCAGACCAGACCCGGATGCCATGAGAGCATAGCTCGACCCGCCCTAGATGAGATCCGTGTTGTTCACTGTTCAAGGATGTTTTCCCAGAAGAATTGCCTGGTATGCCGCCAGACAGGGATATTGAGTTCATAATTGAGCTTATCCCAGGAACATCCCCCATATCCCAAAAGCCTTATCGGATGAATCCGGAAGAACTGGTGAGTTGAAGAAGCAGTTGGCTGATATGCTAAGCAAAGGTCTTGTCCGCCCAAGCGCTTCACCATGGGGATCACCCATTATTTTTGTGGACAAGAGAGACGGTACCACACGCCTGTGTGTGGATTATCGCAAGCTGAATGACGTGACCATTAAAAACAAGTACCCTCTTCCCAAGATCGAGGATCTGTTCGATCAAATGAACGGAGCCCGAGTCTTTTCAAAGATCGATCTTCGGACAGGTTACCATCAGTTGAAGATCCGAGAGACAGATATTCCCAAGACCGCCTTCACCACCCGTTACGGTTTGTTTGAATACACCGTCATGTCCTTTGGTCTGACCAATGCCCCAGCCTATTTCATGAATCTCATGAACAAGATTTTCATGGAGTACCTCGACAAGTTCGTGGTAGTTTTCCTTGATGACATCCTTATTTATTCCAAGACCGAAGAGAGCATGCTGAACACCTGCGTCTAGTTTTGGAGACCCTCCAAGAGCACCAGCTGTATGCCAAACTTAGCAAGTGTGAGTTTTGGCTCAGTGAAGTGGCATTTCTTGGACATATTGTATCCGCTGGAGGAATTTCTGTTGACCCTGAGAAGATACAAGCCATTCTTGACTGGTTATCCCCAACCAATGTTTTTGAAATCCGAAGCTTTCTCGGACTTGCCGGTTATTACCGCAAGTTCGTCGAAGGATTTTCCAGTATAGCCAAACCTCTGACCCAACTGTTGAAGAAGGACAAGAAATTTGAATGGACTCAGAAGTGTGAGGATAGTTTCCAAGAACTGAAGAAGAACTAACCTCAGCCCCAATCCTGATCATGCCAGACGTCACCCAGAGTTTCGACGTGTATTGCGATGCATCACGCCTCGGACTTGGTTGCGTTCTGATGCAAGAAGGCAAAGTTGTGTCGTATCTGTCCCGGCAGTTGCGACCGCATGAAGAGAATTACCCAACCCATGACTTGGAGTTAGCTGCTGTAGTCTTTGCTCTTAAGAAGTGGCGTCCCTATCTTGCGGGACATCGCTGTGAGGTCTATACGATCACAAAAGCTTGAAGTATATTTTCACCCAGAAAGATCTGAACCTGCGACAGAGGAGATGGATGGAATTAATCAAGGATTATGATATTGGAATCCATTATCACCCTGGAAAGGCTAATGTAGTTGCCGATGCCCTTAGTCGCAAACCTTGCACCCTGAATGCCCTGATCCAAGCCGAACAGCCAGCCTTGTTCAAAGAGTTCCAAGATTTTGGACTAGAGCTTGTTAGCCATGGTTATCTCGCCAATTTAGAGTTAACCCCAACCCTGATGGATCAAATCAAAGAAGCCCAAAAAGGTCATGAAAGCATAGAGGGAATTAGGAAGAAGATTTCCCTCGGCAAAGCACCCGGTTTTACCGAAGATGCTGAAGGAGTGCTGAAATTCAATGACCGTATCTGTGTGCCCAATGTCACGGAACTTAAGGAGTTAATCCTGAAGGAGGCCCATGAGACCCCTTACTCAATCCACCCCGGCGGAACCAAAATGTACCAAGACCTTCGAGAAGATTTTGGTGGCATGGAATGAAGCGAGAGATTGGTTCATTCGTAGCCAAGTGTGACATCTGCCAGCGAGTTAAGGCTGAACATCAGCGACCCGCTGGATTGCTTCAACCTTTGAAAATTCCCGAGTGGAAGTGGGATGAGATTGGAATGGATTTTATTACCGGACTTCCAAATCCAACCGAGGCCATGATTCAATCTGGGTCATCGTTGATCGACTGACCAAGGTTGCCCATTTCATCCCTGTCAACACCACCTATCGGGGACATCAGTTGGCCGACTTGTATATTTCCAGAATAGTGAGCCTGCATGGTGTGCCTAAGAAGATTGTATCTGATAGAGGCACGCAATTCACCTCAAGGTTCTGGAAATCCCTTCATGAAGCCCTCGGAACCAAGCTAGCATTTAGCACAGCTTATCATCCCCAGACCGATGGCCAAACTGAGCGAGTGAACCAGATATTGGAGGACATGCTTCGTGCATGTGTTCTATCCTATGGTTCCAAGTGGGAAGATTGCCTTCCGTTTGCAGAATTCTCGTACAACAACAGTTATCAGTCCAGTCTGCAAATGGCCCCTTTTGAAGCCCTTTACGGCAAGAAGTGTCGTACACCCCTGAATTGGTCCGATACGGAGAAGGCAAATTGTTTGGACCAGATACCCTCCGTGAAGCTGAAGAGCAAGTTCAGCTTATTCGTGAACGTCTCAAAACTGCCCAATCCCGTCAGAAGAGTTATGCTGACACCAAGCGCCGTGACCTCACTTTCAGTATCGGAGATCATGTTTATCTCCGAGTGACACCCCTTAAAGGAATGCAGCGTTTCCATGTCAAAGGAAAGTTAGCGCCAAGGTATATTGGACCCTTCAAGGTCCTTGCTCGTCGAGGAGAAGTATCCTATCAGCTGGAGTTACCCCGAGAGTTAGGAGATTATCATGATGTCTTCCACATTTCCTTGCTCCGGAAGTGTCTTGAAGTTCCTGACCAGCCTGATGTTTTCAAAAACATCGACCACCTCTCCATCGACCTGAACCAAGACCTGACTTATCGTGAGAGACCTCTCAAAATTCTCGAAGAAGATGTTCGTGTTACCCGAAGACGTGCGATCAAGTTTTACAAAGTCCAGTGGACTAACCACTCTGAAGAAGAAGCAACTTGGGAACGCGAAGACTATCTTCGAAGCGAATTTCCAGACCTCTTAGTACCCAGGCCTAGCAAATCTCGGGACGAGATTTATTCTAAGGGGGGAAGGATTGTAACATCCCAAAATTATCAACCAGTATTATTAGTTCCAGAAATGAGAGCCAACAAAAACTTTTACTTAATTATATGTGTTGATCTCCTATTGTTGCTTGTGTTGTTTCTTTCTTGCTAAATGTGTGTTGCTTGCTCTAAAGATTGACATGAAGAAAATAAAAGAAACAAAATCAACAAGAACCACACATAAAATCATGTGACAAGAGTCACATTAAATTTCTCAAAGTGAGAGAATTATTTTATGTTTAAATAAAAATTCAGGGGAGTGATATTTAATCACTCTCACTTTTTATTCCATAACTTTCCCATCTCAAAATATATTCCAAAAATCTAAATTTGAAATTCTATTTCTTTCTTTATTAAATTCAAACTACAAAAAGTGTGGTGCAACACTTGTCAAATAAAGTGAACCACTGCACCACAAAACCATATTTGAATATGTGAAACAGATTATGAAAATAAATTTCAGAAATTCGAATTCAAATTTGGCTTAAGCATTTCATCGAACACATTGCAGTCCTGCACTGTGTTCTTCCCCAAATCATCCAAACCGAAGATCAATTGATCGAATTCGAGCGTTGTTCGTCGAATTGATGCTGGCAATCCCTTTCTCTCCTCTCCCCGACCTCGCCGCGCTCAAGAAATTAAAGAGGGGAGGTTGGCGTCGACGAGAAGCTTCGGAGGGGACCGAGCCCGGCGCGGCCGCGCCATGGTCGGCATGGACGCCGTGCGTGGCATCGCCGCGATCATCCACTCCCTGGCCCCCTCTCACTCCCTCGCTTCACCATGCTCTCCCCTGCCTCCACCGCGCTCAGGAGAACCCGAGTCACCGGGGACATCATCACCGTCGCGCGCCCCGAGCACCGCCCAAGCCACCACAGAGCTCGCCGGACCGTCCACCTCGCGAGCTCACTCCACGTGTAGCCATCCTCCCAGGCCCCCCCCCCTACCACCGTAGCCATCCTCCCACCGCCCTACGGCGAGCTAGCACAGCCGCGGGAGCTCCCCTGCGCCATGTCCATCGTGCACCGCCGCCGCGGGCATAAATACCCCCACCCCGTGTCCGACCTCTCCTCACTCCACTCCACTGCCCTTCACCCACTCCCCCACCTCTCGTGCACCGCCAGGAGGGCGGTGACGCTGCCGCGAAGCCCCAGCTGCTCCCGAGCTTCTTCGAGCTCCGCCACTGCCCGAGGTAGGCGACGACGCGGCTACGCCGCGTTGCTGCTCCCCTTCCTCCCCTAACCACGCCACCTTGATCCCCGTTTACACCGCACTCACCCGAGACCTTTCCCCGTTGTTTCGTGCACAGGAGAGCCCCCAGGACCTCGCCGGAATCCGCTGCCGAGGCCGTGGAACTCCGACGCATCGCCACCGTCGCTGCAGCCCTCCCCAGCAAGTTCAAGTGCCCCCACGAGCATCCCCGAGCTCTCCGCCGTCGAACGCCGTCATCCCCGAGTCTCCCCGAGCCCCCTAGGTGAGCCGAGCTTCCTCGACCGTGCGCCGGCGCGGCGGCGCCACCCAAAAATGGTCGCCGCCGTGGCCTTTAAACGTGGACCGTTGGATCTAGATCCAACGGCCACGTAACGTTCCTATACACGTGTGGCTGACAGGGCTGGCCCACCTGTCGGCGTTTTATTAATTTCCCTCGCCGCGTACCGTTTCGCTGAGTCACTGACGGGTAGGACCCACCCGTCAGGGATTTCAACATTATCCACAACAGTGGATTTTTCTAATTTAAATTCTCTGAAATTCTCAGTACTGATGTCAACTTTGAAATTAAATATCTCGAGATTTAGGAATCCAAATAAATCAAACTCAACTGTTCTGGAAAGCTTATGAAATTTTTAACCAACACAATTGGTCTCATGTCATTTAATTAAATATTTAAAAAGTATTATTGAAAATGCCACAGAAGGTTTAAAATCTAAACTTGTTTGTTTCTGATACTCTGTTAGTCCAAATAATTCCAAACCAATTTTTCTAGCTTAGTACTGCCTTGTGTTAGCTCCCCTAATTTTGGTAGAATTAATTAAGCAGTATTAATTGTTGAATTTGAAATAAACCCTTATGGACTAAAACAGACAAATATGTTTATTGGTTGATCCAAATGAGTTAGGACCAATTTTGTTAGCTCACATATAGCCATGTTTAGTTACCCCTAAAAGGGTTTAATTTTTGGAACAATAGAATTTAAATGGTAGCTAAAACTTGAATATTAAGCTACTGGATTCAATCCAATGTGTAGGGAGTTTGGTAACTCCAAATGATCCAATTCAAATTGGGTTGTATTCTACACATCAGTGGCTTTCCATAGAATTTTAGTTTGTATTTTTGTGACCAGCAGAACTCAAGTTGTGGAATTAAGCATGAATAACTAGTTTCTGCCATAATTTGGACTTAATTAAATAATGTTTAATTCAATTTATTTGAAAACCAAATTGTGTGGTTTGTGTGTGCAGTAGCTAATGGTGATGTTTATGATTGTTGTGTTGAGATGATTGCTTGTATAGCTTAGTGATTGGTTGCATTGTTTGTTTATTAATTAGACGAGAACGTTGTCGGATATATCGAGGAAGGAGAGTTTGCTGAAGTTGAAGAACAAGAGCAAGATCACTTTGCCAAGCAAGGCAAGCTATTCTCTGAGCTTGCACTACCAACATATGCATCTACTTTCATAACATGTTTTACTCTCAAAGCAAGATTTATAAAACTCATTTCAAAAGTATATGGATATTATTTTGCCACCCTATGTAGTAGTTTATATAAACTTTAGGACGGGAAAACAATGTTGTTTATTCAAAACTCCTTTGAAATGTCTTGTGAGTTTATGGAATGCCGAGATGTCGGTGTTGTGTTGGAAAAGTGGAAAAGTGGTGATGTTTATGAAAAATGCACAGTGTGTCCTTGTACTTACGTCAACCATCCAATACCCTGTGCGACCACCTCCACCACATATGGGAAAAAGGCGTAGTCATATAATTTGCTCATATTAGTATGGGACTCCTCAACAACGAGGATGACCTCGTTCCATGAGGGGATGGTCATGGCGACCTACCCCCTGACCTGGGTCCTGGCATATGAGGATGGGGGATTGAAGGGTTCGCTCGCCGGGCAGAACTACGAGTCCTCACACTTAGGTTTCCCGACGGGGAATCTGGACTGGGTGTTGATGGAAAGGATGATAATTTCGTAGCGGTAGGATCCTATACTAGCATGAGCAAAGGACAGGCTATGGTCGGCGGCTTACTTCGCATACACCTGTATGGCGAGACGTGGCGGACACGATGAGCTGCCGGATGGATGTGGGATAAAAGCGTGCTACCTCTGCAGAGGGTTAAAACTATTCGAATAGCCGAGTCCTCGGATATGGACAGCTGGGAGACCCTACTTTGACCATGTGCAAGTTTTTTTTTTATGGAAAAAGCTTTTAAGTTTAAAAGAAATTGAAATGGTGATGGGGTTACACATCTATACCAAATGAAGTGGTAGGAGTTGTGGGAATAAATGGACTATGGTGAGCCATGGTCATGAAAAGGAGGAGTTTTTGAGAAACAAAATGAAATGGTGACTTCTTTCAAAGATGGTTATAAAACTCTTCTTACCTTTTTCAATAAAGATATAGAGATGTTTTAAAACAAATAAGAGTGCATACTCATGTTGGGGTAGTTTGCGAGTACATTCAAATGTACTCATATTGGTTTCGTCCCTGGCTATTGTCCTAGCCAGACTACGAGGAGGAGCACTACGCCGAGCAGGAATATGGCGACTTCTACGCCAACTAAGGATCTCCACAAGTCAGCTGCCTGTCGGGTTGTCATCGTTAGAATATGATGTCTACTACGCCGTAGCTTCCGCTGATATATTTTGGTTTGGCCCATGAAGGCACCTATGTAAGAACTTGGTCTAAATGACCATTTATGTAAGACTTTTATTCGGTACTGTAATGGATGTAAACTTTGGTATCCAATTCGGATTATGTGCAACGACAGACTGATCACGGGATCGTTGTGTTAAGCATAATCGGGTATTTCGGACAGCTAGTCCGGGGTCCCCACAGGAGCCCTCCCCCATGGAGATGGGATCCATGGGGAGGCAAAAACGTGGCTTTTGGTGGCTGAAATTCGTGGGTGGAGGAGTCCTCCACGAGTTAGGTTTCCTCCCTTTATATATCTTCTCGGATTTCCGTCACCCCCTTTTAGGGTTCCACCAAAACGGGCCTACAGGCCGCGTCCGAACTCCGATTGGGCTGATCTCGGGCTTAAAATCTTCGTATGGAAAATTGTGACAACTTTCGTAACAGCCAGGTCTCCATTTGACGTCATCTTCGAGGGTCAAACTGGCAAACTTCGTAAAAAGTTCTCAGACAGATTTCAGAAAAGTCCCAATTCGACTCCAACAAGGTTTCCTCTTGTATTCTTGATAATTTCTACACATCAAAGAGTAAAACAAGAACATTGTGCACTTTTGCAACTATTAGTAGGTTAGTCCAAATAAATAATAAACTTAATATAAAACAAGTGCTAAAAGCATAAAAATGGCATGAAACAATCAAAAATTATAGATACGTTTTGGACGTATCAATTACCTATGAAAAATCCCTTCAAATGTAACTCAATGAAATTAGTAGTCCACGTGGATTGTCATTAATTATCAAAACCACACGTGGAGACTCCATGCACTTAAATTTTGTTATTTCAACAACTGATGACAATCTCAAGAGGGTTTATATAATGAAACTGATATGCAGCTTATCTAACAATAAATTGTATACAATAGGTTGTGTTTGGTATGGTCAAATATCACAAATCTACTATCTCATATCAAACCGATTATACTCACACCAACCACTACAAAAGTAAGTGATGTGAGTGGAAACACAATGTATAGAACAAACTCCCCACAATATATCCATGTGTGATGAATTTAAATTTCATTGCATACATTGGCAAGATTAACTTTTGGTGCAGTTTACAATATATATTCAGCGCAGCTATGGATTATACATCCGAGTATGCAGAGGTCTGAAGGTTTTGCCATCGTTTTAAAAAAAAACATGAGGTTCTCGTTTTGAAGTAATCTCTTTGACAGTCTGGTGTAGGATTCTATAGAAACTAGTGCATTAGAAACACTTGCGTTCCAAACAGAGACCATGTGTACGCAGTGACGTGGATTGCCTACTTTTACCAATCATCTCCTCCTTATTAGTCGTCAATACACTTTCTCGTCTCTTTGTACTTCAGTAATAAGTACGCAAAGATATAAGAGCTGGTAACATACACACACTCATAGCACCTGCAGTTCTGCACTCACACTGGCTAGCAATCGCGTATTATATATCCCCTTGTGCTCCCACACATCTACCTCACACTATCAGCTACTCATCTCTACCATCTCACCTCCACTACCACATCGCCTCTGCTCCACCACTACGCCGCCCACCCGACGGCAATGGCTGCTGCTCAGTGACAGCCCCACCGGCCGGCTATGCCAGAAGACGACGCGTCATATCTCTTCTGCGCCGAGGACGCCGGCGGCGCCTTCTTCTTTGCTGACGTTGCGGCCAGCACCTGCACCACCGCCGAGCAAGACGATGACTGGTGCTCGGGCGCCGAGTCGGCGGACTCCTTCGTCGCCGAGCTCATCGGCAGCGAGGCCGACTACTCGCCCCGGTCAGATTACCCCAACCGGCTCCGGTCACGGTGCATCGACCCCGTCGCCCGGGCGGACTCGGTTGCGTGGATTCTCAAGGTGACACACACAAAGGCACATACTTCCTTGATGAACTTCCTGGACTGGATAAGGCATGCTTGTGTTGTGTACCTTTCTTAAATTAAGCCTTATTTTGAACAAGATCAGAAATTAAGCCTTGTCAGGTAGAAGACTATTATCTAGCTGAACTAATCTCCCCCCAAATGTATCAATCAATCAGCATGCTGCATATCCATCTCATCGCTTATATATTAATCTGCTTATTATTCTTCAGGTGCAAGAATACTACGGCTTCCTTCCCTTGACGGCCTATCTCGCCGTGAACTACATGGACCGGTTCCTCTCCCTCCACCGGCTGCCGGTAAGCTCGCCGCCGTTCCCCACGTCACCATACATACACATATACTTGTAAGTTTTAACCGTATCAGCCATACATTCTGAGCACCATGCCATGCGTGGCAGATAACTGTCTGTTCTCTGTATTTTTCGGTATGGTGTGTAGTGCTCTGCTGATGCTAGCCTGTATAAAAAGAAAAGTTTTGGAAGTTGGTGTGCAGACTGCTAGCCCATCATCAGTCCAATTAGCTGGCTAATTACCGTCTTGCCCTTAAATGGAATGAACGGGTTGTGTGGGGGATTTGTTTATGCACTAAAGACAGAGGGGTCTTTTGGCTTTGCAGCATGCTTTAGTGCAAGCTTAATCAAGCTTTATTGTGGAACAGACCTTATCATTGTGCTTTGCCCTTGTGCTCCACAATTTTATCAATTGCATGGCCTATGCCATATGGGATAGTGTTTGGAGTGTCTAGTGTGAGGCATCTATCTACCGAGTTTTTCTCTCAGCCTCACTCACTGACTCTGCATGTATGGTGGGGCACTGGAGTGGTGATAACAGCATATTTATCGGGAGGCCAGAATAAAAGAACAAGCTGCAACTGCAAGCTAGCTGTAAAACTGGAGTCAAATGCACAGAACTACCACTTTACGCGCTAAATTCTGGAAAACTACCACTTTACTCGCAAAGTGGTAGTTCTCAAATTGCTACCACTTTGCGAGTAAAGTGGTAGTTTTCCGGAATTTAGCGCGTAAAGTGGTAGTTTTATGCTACCAACTCGTAAAACTGTTGCAAAGTATACATCCCTGCACCAAGTCATATGCACCACCTGCCTTGGTTGAAATGGGCAGCATTGTTTTTTCTGACTTTCTTGTTGCTTTGTGAATGTTGTGTTAGTATAACACAGGTTCTTGAATTATGTATTTTAAATAGAATTCAGTGTGTGCAAGCAACAATAGGCATGGCATGCTGGCGTCACTCACGTGACTCTAATAAGGATTATTAGTTCCAAGTGATACTAGATGATGATAGGCTAGCTCAATTATCCAAATGTTGATGTGACTGAATATCTCACCAACCTTAATTGGGGCCAATATTAAGATGTCACACAGATTTTGATCTTCGGGACTTTGATAATGTTACTGCTAGAATGCTGGATGTAACAGTGATTACTATTTTCTTCTCTTAGCATAACTACTCGGACCCACTGTACCTATATGAAATGATCAATGTATGCATGTACTCTGCCTTCAAAAAACAAACTATTTATGAGTGAAGATCTTCGTCAAATCTTCATGCACGGTATTGTACTTAGGTGGCCTCAGATCCTCCATATACACTTCATTTCAGGAATTTAAAGAGGGTTTCTTCATGTTACTCATAAAAGAACAGGAGATAGATAGGGATGGTGGACTGCTACAAGAAAATAAACATAGTAGTACATTATCTGTCCTTGCTTTGGGGATCCTTGCTTCAACTATTAATTGCAATGTTTGTGTTCTTCTGCCTCAATGCAGCAGGAGGATGGATGGGCGATGCAGCTGCTAGCTGTGACCTGCCTCTCCTTGGCTGCCAAGATGGAGGAAACCCTAGTGCCATCCCTTCTAGACCTACAGGCAATTACATCAATACTTATTTCCAATGTGATATACTTTTTTTCTTCTGATACTAAAATTATGAGATCATAAGCTGCACAGGAAATACTAATAATCATCCGAATTCTAATCTGGGTTATGCATTGTACATTGGCAGATAGAGAGCACACGATACATCTTCGAGCCGCGAACGATCCTTCGGATGGAGCTTCTCGTCCTGACGGCGCTCCATTGGAGGCTCCGATCGGTCACACCTTTCACATTCATCGACCTCTTCGCTTGCAAAGTTGATCCGAGAGGGAAGCACACGAGATACCTCATCGCTCGAGCCACACAAATGATTCTAGCTGCAATACATGGTACATTACAAATGTTTTTTGGCTGATTATACATGTTGTTGCGGCACGGTACTAACGTAACACTGCAAAATGCAATGCCATAGATATCGAGTTCTTGGATCACTGTCCGTCGTCAATGGCTGCTGCGGCGGTGCTGTGCGCCACCGGCGAGACGCCGTCCCTCGCATTGGTCAACCCTAGGCTTGCAGTCAATTGGGGCATTGGCCTAGCAGAGGTAAACACAAGGATCACCTTGTAACCACAGAAACTTCAGCACACTGACAAGTTATGAATTGTAATCAAGTTCTGTAACATGTTAATTTCTTTCCATAGGAAGGGGTCAGAAGCTGCTACCAACTAATGCAGCAGCTGGTGAGTGACAAGAGGGCAGCCACAGCAGCAGTAGCAGTTAACCTATGCTCAGATGAGGTTCTGTCCTCCAATTCCTCCTCCTGCACCACCCCTCCCCCACCCAAGAGGAGGAAGAGGTCACCTCCACCAGTCACATGAAAATTCCAAGTAGTAGATAACATCAGTTTACATGGTTTTTTTTTTGTCAGATTAATAGGGTTTGATTTCTTCCTGTTGTTGTGATTCTTTTCCCCATTTGTTCTCTTCTTTTGGGGTTCTTTCTTTTTACACCTTATGGGGGCTCTCCCTGCTTGGCCTGGCCTATTGATCTATGCCATCATGGCAGCCTCTGCCCTGCCAGTCTATGAAGGATGTGAGAAATATCAGAGAAAGAGAGAGCAAGAAACATGGACACATTTGTGTTTTTGCGCACCTGTGGGTCTTCACCCCAATGCAGAACTGCAGAGGATTCATTGATTAGATGGTGAGGGGAGCCATGGCTGGCAGTGGCAGGGAAGAAAAGTAAAAGGATGGCACTGCAAAGCATGTTTGCATAGGCATTGCATGGAGATGAGGGGTGAAATGAAGGTGGTCAAGGAGGAATGGTCAGAGCTACAGACAAGGTGTAGTAGGGGCCTTCTCCCTGCCAAGCTCTGTTCATATTCATGAGGGAGAAATTTGTTTGTTTGCTTGTTTCCGAGTGGTTTGTTTGTATTTTGTTGATGTTACTGAAGACTGAAGAGAGAGGGGGCATGATGTGCTGGGAGGCACATGCTAGTCCTAGTGTTATGCTCTGGAGTGAAATATTTTTCCATCTCCAGGCTAACAGTGTCCAAGCATGAGGCTTTTGGGGGCCCTTGCTATTTGTTATTGCTTGTACCTTTTCCATCATAATCAATAAAAGATGTTGCAATCTAAATTATCATGAAAGATGTGAGTTGCAAGCTCTTGTTTACAGTCAGGTTCTAATAGTTGGTGCTCTTTCTTCTGAGATGTGTACATTGTCAGTCTCATTGTGTAACTGAAAGTCGGAAAGTGTCCCAGAAAGCAGCTGGGAATAGTCTGATACTTTTGAATTGCCTTGCTAATGAATCCAGAATGTCAAACAAGTAACTATACATCATCACATGATTGCTGAAATCCTATTATATCATAATGTGGGTAGGTTAGGTAGCTCCTACATGCTTAAAGCACCGTAGGAAGTAGACATGAACTGCAAGAGTGGCTTAACTTTACATCCATTTTGTTCCCAATTATCACACTAGCATAGAAGGCACCAATAGCCACTGTAGGTTGATTCTTAGTAAAACTATAGGTTTGATCTAATCTGAACATGATATATATCCACAATGTGGTTGTGCAGGGTACCACTCTATATATCTACATATCTATCTCTGACATGCCACTTAGGAGGAATATAAATTATAGTAATCCCCATGACCACTGCCCAAACATTTATACTAGTGGTCAATAGTAGAGTCAGTCTGTCACATCCTTTTTCATCATCGATCCCTCTTTTCAATGTTTCTGGAAGGGAGGTTAGCCACAAGTAATTTCCAAAGTCATACGACCATGACCATGGCCTAAGTAAGGCACACATGGAAGTCATATGACCATGTCATGGAACCAAGCATGCCATTCCCATCCTTACCTTTGCCCCTAATGTACAAATGAGGCCATGACCATGGAACCCCACCACAGATCTCACAATATTTTGCAATCTGGTCTTGTTGTTGTGTATTTTTTTCTCAATCTGGCCCATTTCTAAGACTAACGATACTTATGGCCCTGTTTGAGAACTAATTCTAAATATGGCCCTTCTACTCGGCTCCAAGAGTACTGGCGCCGACGTACAGCATATGGGCTCCACCTGCTTTTGGCGCCGACGCGTTCGTGGTGCTACACACTTCCACCTCGGTAACGGCTGGGTAATCTGCATTTGGGCTCTTCACTGTACGCATCCAAGCATGTATTGCGTCCATACTTCACATATGCATGCTAATTGCTTTTTGACTTTTTTACTATTAGCTAAGATGAAATAAGTAACGACTTCAAACTTTTTTTGCGGGTAAAACTGGACCTTTATTAGGCAATAGGGGTTACAAGAGACGCAAGCATCAGCTCCTGAAGTATAACATCAGGTCCTGAGCCAAGCCATGTGACAG
Organism: Poa pratensis; assembly: GCA_947311845.1. Classification (NCBI taxonomy): domain Eukaryota; kingdom Viridiplantae; phylum Streptophyta; class Magnoliopsida; order Poales; family Poaceae; genus Poa; species Poa pratensis. The sequence goes on from CAMZMU010000096.1 coordinate 25,957,401, forward strand.
TACTACGCTCCGTTCTCGCAAAATTTGCAAGAACATGACTAACCCTAACTTGCCCTCGATCCACCTTTACAAAGATACATTGTCTACCTTGATTTACTAACCCCTGACAATAATATTTGCTAGATTAAACTAGCATAAACTTTTAAAATATATTTTTGAAAAGGAAAGTTGCCCCAACCTCTTGATCAAAAAGATGCATACGGCTTATATTTACTTTATTTATTAAACAAAGACGGGCAAAAAGTTTTACGACACTAATACAAACTGAAACCAAATAAAGTGACAAAGCACCCCCACTAGCACAACGGTAGAGGAATCAAAAGGGGTCTTATGCCCCAGCCATCACTCATTTACCGGCTAAATACGCCTCGTGCGAACGCTTCGGAAGTCGGCTCCACCATCTTCCGCCAACCCATTTCCACAGTGTACTCCCTCCGTCCGCGAAAGAGTGTTCTTTTGAAGATTTACACTTAGATCAAGAAGACACCGGACTTTGCTCCTTGGCCTAATTAATACAGAAAAGTAGTGCCCCCATGCGTGCATGCAGCCATTTAGAGAAGGTCATTAAATGAATGGTTACTGCATGCAGTAATTAATGGAGTAATCCAAGAGACTCAAGTAAGTATGCAACCAATACCTAGATGACAAGTTGCTCCATGAGTCAATTAAAAACTAATGCATTAGAGTTAATGTGCATTGAGAGTGTAGATGTACACTCTTTTGTGGAAAAATACTAGACCCCAAACGTCCACTCTTTCGCGGACAGAGGGAGTCCATCGTCACGCATTCAAAGAGCAAAACGACGCCACATGATGTCATGTGCATGCGAGCTAATCTTACCTCCTAGTCTACATGGTGAACTTATCTCACACCTCTACGCTTGTACCAAGTTTGCCTGTGTGACACCCATTGAGACGGTGAGCGGGACAACGGATTGGCGCGACGACGTGAGGCAGCGAAGGTCACGGCAGGAGCTGCGTCGACGCCGGCGAAGTTTGGAGCCACGCGACGCTACGTTGGACTCCGACGCGTGGGCCAGCCGTGTCATTGACACAACGCCTTCGACCGACGACGGTCCAAGGTCAAGGAGGAGGACAACGAAGACAACGGCAGAACAGGGCCCAGCGGCGACGGCGTCAAGCAGGAGGAGGACTACATCGCGTCCGACCACCGTCGTTAGATTAGTTTAGGTTTAGATTTTGTTAAATTTTGTTCAAATTTGTAAAATTCCATAAAATCTTAATGAAATCCATCAAATTTTAAGTATGAATGTTTGGTTGGGCGCCGCGAGTGGGGAGCGATGCCGCCCATAGTCTGCAGCTCGTCCGGACGACTCCCATAGCGCTCGTCTGGACGACCATTCGGGCGCCATTTGAACGCCGTGAGTGGAGATGCTCTAAAGTCCACAAAACTCGAAACCGTTAATGGGAATAGAACCTACTCATCGACGCGTACATGTACACATTATTTCGAATTGAAATATATTTTGAGTCTAGGCCTTATTTACATACTTAGGCATGCCACGATGAGATCAAGAAGTTAGCAAGCCGATTAATTAAATATGTTCGGTTTCATGTTCATACAAAGTTGTATGTCAGCCGGCTAGTAGAGTACTCCCTCCGTTCCATTTTAATTGACTCACATATATCTACATATGGATGCATCTAATTGACACATACACTGTGAGCTCAACTGTCCATGCATGGGACCGAACTGGCTGTACGTCCTTAATTAGAAAGATTCTGCCCAACTGTATTCATTCAGCTCTAACAACGTCAGCGCCACACTGCATGGAGCCGAGCATGGCACATACACTGCGAGCTCGTTTCGGCAAATCTGCAGCGCAGCTTCGGCGCCAGGAGCCGACCCGTAGATGTTCGGCGTCATTTATATTGGCGCCGACCTAAGGGCCAGATATAGAATTAGTTTTGGGGAGGGGCCAGATATAGAATTAGTTTCCTACGGAGATCAGTTTTGACAAAAAATACTGTTGTTGTGCTGGTGCAATGTAGGACTCATGTTTTTTCCTTTCCCGAATGACACAATGGAGAAAGTCAGTGCTCAGAGGGTCTGGTGGGAGATACCCGAAAATGGTCGCAATATTGCATATGGCTTTTGACAGGGTTTAGATCTCGGGAAGTCTTTCTAGGCGACTGAGGCACAAAAAACCATCTTTGCAAAAGAGATGAAAGCAACTTTGAGGTCTTACCTGCTTTGGGGGGGAAATATTTTTGACAGTCAACAGCAGGTACATGGTCATCGTCGTCCAGATCGGACGGTCGGGATGTCGCTGGATGAGAGGATAACTGAATATGGTGCCTGTTTTGGATGAATCTAACGTGATGGTACAGCTGCAACAAGGAGATCCAGCTTTTCCGACACTTCTTTACTGATGCAGCGTTGGGCTTTCCTCCTGGGCATGCAAAAGCCACAATTTTTCAGGCAACTTTGGAATCCCATGTACGTACGAGCAGCTGTACGTGTGCATGCATGTGTGTACATACCTTTGAACATTTCTGACGACGCAGGTTCTCATGAATAAAGCTCTCTAAATTTCCCCGCAAAAAAATACCTTTGAACATTTCTTTCCGGAGCACCAAACCATACGGGATCCGGAGATCCAGCTTTTGCAATACTTCTTTCCGGAGCAACACCCATGATAATTACTCCCTCCGTTCTAATTTAATTGACTTGCTATGCACCACATATGGATGTATATAGGAATGTAACATGTCTAGATACATCCACATTTGGTGCATAGCAAGTCAATTAAATTGGAACGGAGGGAGTAACACGGAGAGGGTTTAGAGGGCTTAGGCTGGAGTTTCTTCACATGAAGTAGTTAAATTCCCAGCTGACTGAATCCGGTTACAGCATCTCCAACCCCCCCCCCCCCCCTCCCCAACAATATGTCAGGGCGGAGTGTCTGGATAAGGCCTGCATAGGAAACGCAACCCAACCGTGCCGCTCAAATCCAGCTCATCTGTCCGGGACACGTCCGTCACGTTGGGCCGGCCCAGGCTGACCCGCCTTTGTCCCCACGCATGGACCGATCAAACCCTAGCTCTCCCCACTCCACAGTTCACTCCGCTCCCAGTCCCCTCCCCTCCCCTCCTTGTCCCCTTCGCTCCCCGTCCACCATGTCGACAAGGTCGACTAGGATGCCCTCGAAGCGGAGCTCTCCGATGCGACGGCTTGGGCGGGATCTAGCTCTACCTTCCGCATCGGCATCGAGCGGACGCTCAAGGAGATTGGCGGATTCAGCTCGGCGCCGGCACTGATGGATAGCCAAGGGCAATGCAGCTGCTGGTCCGCGGCGCCGTTGAGCTCCACTCCAACCCGCCGGAGCGCGACCATGTCGAGCCGCTTGACGGCCCCGGTCCCGCCTGTGCAAGCTCCACCGAGATGGTGGAGGCTACTGAATGGGGCTGGCGGCTGCTGCCATGGAGCCTGCCTAGACAGACACCGGAGTCCGAGGCGCGGGCATATCTGCGCATCTGCGATTTGGACCGCGCCGCGGCCGCATAGGCATTAGCCGCTCTGCTCACAAACCGATCCCCTTGAAGGTCCTGGACAAGTCCATGACCTCCACGGAGAAGGACGCCCGGCGCTGACGCTGCAAAAAAAGCCTCGACATTGGAGGCCGCCATCACCGAGTCGAAGAAGGAGGCGGCGAAGAACGAAGCGGCGGCCCGCGCCGTTCGGCTCCTCGCTACTCGGTGCACCTCCTCCAGCGACTGCTTCTCCTCCGGCGATCCGTACGACGTCTTGGAGCTGCTCCAGCACCGCCCTGCCGGAGATGCCAAGGGAAGGGCAAGGCGCCGCAGTGAGCTCCGGTCCATTTCTAGTATTTTGATGTCTTGTGTATATATATGAACTATGTCCGTATCCGTCTCGATCTATGTTTGTGTTATACGTTGATGATCTATGTCCATGGCTAGTATGGTTTTGAGGGTTAGGTTTTGAAATGGATAACTAGAGCAGGCCAAATATGGGGTTGTCCGGGGCTGTCCGCGGACACGTCTAGCCGTGTCCGCTGATAAATTGGGGGCTAAATTTGACAACCACTTGGAGATGACCGAATGCTAATGGTGTTGGCGAGTTAGGGGCGGTCCCGACGAATGGTCAAAAGTTGGCATGTAGGAGAATATTTTGGAGGGGTGCGGGTGTGTGTTTCCTTTCGTGCTACCTAGCGTGGGGAGACAGCTGCCATGCCATAGCCCCATCCTTGCACACGTTGATGTATGTTGGTATCCATTGAACATGTACACGTCGCTGTATGTTGCAGTTGTACACTTGTAGTAGTGGACTACTGGTAGAGGGTGGTGGCGGGGGTTGGTCAGATCACGAACAAACGATCAGCCTTATCCCCTCCCGTCTACAGTGCTGGGTAGGCGATTTTTGGATCCACCGGAGAACTCCACCTCGCCGGCTCGATTCGTTGGATCCCTCGGCCTCCGCCGGCCGCCTCGGCGGCGGGAGACCGGGGGACCCCGTCTCGTGTCCTGTTTATAGTGTAGGTGCTCTTTGGTTGCAGGTCGCCGGCGTTCTGGAGGTGGAGGCGCGGCGGCTGGTGTTTGCGGGCGGTGGATCTCCTCTCCGGCGGCGGCGCTCTGCGGAGCGTCGTCTTCGATCCACCGCCACTGGCGCCCTCGCATCTCCGCGGAGGTGCCGTGGGCGTCTTTCCCTTGGTCGGCTCCGAGGACGGCGGAGCCTCCAAGTCGAGATCAAGATTCGAGTCCTTCGGCTTCTACCGGCGGCGGCTCCGAAGACGGCCGAGGCAAAGTGGTGTTGCGGGGCTAGGAGGGCGCTTGCCATGGTCGTTCAGCGTCAAAGGTTCCGTCGTCGTCGCGGCGCGGCGGACGTGCTAGGCTTCGTTTTTCATAGGGAAAATTTCTCCCTGACAGTGGCAAGATGGCGGCAGGTGATCTTCGTCTCCGACGCCGGTGAAGTTGCCGATCTCGGTTCTTGTTCTTTTTCCCCTTCGTATTGCTTTTCTGTTGTTGCTCCGTGTACTTTGTATGTGGTTCTGAGTTGAATATACGTGGTGGAAAATGCAAAAAAAAAGATCACGTTTGCACCCAAATACGGTAGCTGCCCCCCGTATCCCCGTCAGAAACCTAATCATGGGAGCGTGCAAGGTTCGCCGGCTCAATCATCAGGCCATCCATGATCCATCACTATAAACATCCATGGTAAAGGAGGAGCTACGTGCTTAATTTCATGGCCGTGCGTGGCCTGTGGGGGAAGGCAGCTGGAAGATAGCATAATCCACCCATTGATCGATGATGATCCAGATCATAATGGCACTTAAACGCGTGCTAATTGCCCATCGGGCACATACGTAGTACACCCGGAAAGCTGAAAAAAAAAAGGAATTCCTTGTTGGCTGCGCACTCGGGACTCAGATCCCTGTGCAGTGCACGACACTGTATTGCCGCTGCAAGAAGAAGACCAAGATGCATGTGAGCTGTAGCGTCGGCCTGTAGCTGCCGACGACGGCGAGATGTGGATCGGTGGATGTGGCGTCGCGGTGGCCAGTTTTGCCGGGGGAAAGACAGGCAGGTAGCCCGACCCCCGCGTCGTCCCCAGGGCGGCTCGGGGGAACCCTAGCCCCGCCGCTGCCGCCACCCACCTCCGGCCCTCCTCCCCTCCCCTCGCCGCCGCCGGATGATTCCGCCGGGCAAAGCCCACGCGGATGACGGCGGCGGCGGGGCTGTTCGCGCCCGCGCTCGAGCCCGTGCTCGGTGTCCGCTGATGGTGGAGGCCCGGCCCCGTTCTCCTGCGGCCGGCACGGCTCCCCGGCGGCGGGCGTCCTCCCCATCGTCCGGTCTCCAAGGATCTGCAACGCGTGCGGCTCCGGGGGCGCTCCGGCGTCTCCCCTTGGTGTGGCGGCGCCGATGCGGAGTTCCGGCTCCTGCCGGCGTGTAGGGGCGGGGTGGCGGCCCCCCCTCCTGTTCCTGGTCTCTCCGGCGTGGATGTGCGGTCGTCGGCCGGCCGGTGGTTGCTCGGTCGTGTTGGCGTCCGTCCTGGGGCGTCAGATCTGGTCGGGCTCGGCCCGTTCTGGCCCTCCGGCTCTGCCGGCGGCGAGGTTGGTGGTCCTGCGCGGTGTGGGTGTCGCTACTGCGTAGGAGGTGCTCGGGTCAGCGGGGCTGCATGTCGGCATGGTCCGATTGCGTGTGGATGTGGTGGTCGGCTTGCTACGGGCGAAAGCCTGACGGCGCGGCGTCCGTGGACGTCGCTCTCCTCCTTGGGGGTCGTCTTGGTGCACTCCGTCCCCTCAGTCCTCGGTTCACTTCTTCGGGCCAAGGCCTAGATCCTGCTTCAGGATCAGATGATGGCGTCGTCTCGCGTCGCTTCCCCTCTTGAGGGCATCGTCTTGAAGATGTGCTCCCCTTCGTGCTCCCCATAGGATGGACTTGCACAACATCGTGGTTGGCAGCGGCCAACTGTCGCTGTGGAGTTTCCGTGTGGCGTCAGGCTGGGCAACGACGATGCTGGCAAGCGATGGTCTGGTCGCGGCAAGATTCCGTTAGTCGGCTCTGCTCCGACGTGTCCGAGTCTTCATGGGCGGTCCGGTGTGAAGTGTCTTCGGCGCAGGTCTTGCATATCTTCTCTCCGGAGCCCTGTCTTCAAAATCGGAGCTGCCTGTCACCGTGCGATGAGTCATCTGTTTGGCATAGGCCGGCGTGGGCTCCTCGTTGCCGCTGCGGTGAGGCTTTCTTAGGTGGTCGTTTATTCGGCGAAGTCGGAGTCGCTTGCTCGGGGAGAAGTGATGACGATGCCGCCGGTGGACAACCTCGACGGCTGTCCTCGTCTTTAGCGGTGTGCGTGTTGTTCGTGTTGGTAGCCAGGGTGGCTGAGTGTGCCCTCAAAGCGGTCGTGTTCCATGACGGCTTGCGAGGGTGTTTGTAACGATTTTAGGCCGGTTTCCCGTTAATTAACCGGTCAATTCTCTCCTGCTTTTTTTGTTTGTAACGATTTTAGGCCGGTTTTCCGTTAATTAACCGGTCAATTCTCTCCTGCTTTTTTTAATAAAATGAGGTAAATTGCCCATTTTGTTTCAAAAAAGACAGGCAGGTGGTGTCATCAGGTGCAAATCTTCACCGTCCGTCCGCCTGGAGTAGTGCCTCGCAGTCCCTACTGCTACAAGACTACTCGCAGCTCACTCCTGCATTATTGGTCACATTCGTTTGTTGCCTTTTTTTCTGAGAGACATCAGCTGCATTTGTTGCTAGAACTTTTTTTAAAATCGTTTTTAGCGAGAAAATAACATTTTCTGGTTTGTGCAAGTACAAATGGCCCGGCCTGTTCGTGAGGCCCAAACTACTGGGCTTCTTCCAGGTTCCAGATATTGGTGTCTCTTGGAATTCAGCCCGGAAGGTGGTCCGGCGGGGAGAAAAGCGGCGGCGCGAAGGTTTCGCCATTCCCTCCATTTATCTCTCTGGTTCCCTCCGCCACGGAGACAGGGAGGGGAAAAAACTCGATTCCCCTTTCTCCGCCGCCGTCGACTCGTCTACGGCTCCGAGGACCGCGAGAAGCAAATCGCGACGGAGGGTCCAGCCATTCCGACCCGTCTCACCGGCTCGGCCCGAGTGAGTCCCTCTCGTGCTCTGTGACCGGTAATGCTCTTCCCTCGAGCCCTCGATTTAATTTTTCTGTGTTATGCAATGCGCTGCGGTGCTACTTCCCATTACCGTTCGTAGAATCGTGATCGTTCCCGTCGAATGTGACGCGATGCGATGCGATTAGACAGTTTGCGATGGTCTGTTTGATTTTTTGATCAGGGGTATGAGGGTTCAGGTCCCAGCCTCGCGCCTCGGAAAAGAAGAGGAAAGATTAGTGAATTGTATGTAATAAGTTTATCAGATATAAACTTTATCTCTTTCTGTCTTAACACATGTGCGAGGTGAAGCAACAAGAAGATGTCATGTTCGTGTAGTATTTTTCCTGCAAGTATATTTCGGTCTGCTTGAATATATCTGTAAGACTAGACCCTGTTGCCCTACGTTTCTGATGTTATCATCTAGTACTTAGCTTATCAATCTGATGTGTTCATCACACGTTGAAGTCCTCTCGCGCTTAATATGTACTATACAATTTTAGCCGGTGTTGCTTCGCTCGTACAAAAGTAGTCTTGTGCTGCATTGGGTTTGTTCGCATTCCGGTTCAGTTTAGGTTGGATAATTTTCAAGTGGGAACATGTTTTACTCAAGTGATTGACCCCCCATTACTCAAAGGTTCTACGTTTTCTTGATGAATAGGCATGGAGAATGAGGCTGACAATGCCGATGACATGGTTGAACGAGAGGAGAGCACGGGAAGCGCCCCTGGTCAAGTGTTCTCAGGTCGAAACCCGAAAAGGCTCCGGTCGAAGGTATGGGATGACTTCACACCCATCTACATCGACGGGAAGGTCGCGAGGGGCGAGTGCATGCACTGCCACCAGGTATTCATCAACAACGGCACTGGTAAAATGCTAAAGCACCAGGCCAAGTGCAGCCCCAGTGCCCAGAAGAGGCCAGCGCAACAGAAACTCCCGTTCTTGTTGACCAGCCAAAATAAACCCTCAGACAACACATGTGTGTTGCTTGATAAGAAGGCTCGTGTCCTGCCCGGCATTCTCACTGGCACAAATATGGAAAGTCAGAAGGTTGATCAGAATTTGTCTCATAAGGAAATTGCGACACATGATCAAAAGAATTTTGCTTCATGTGACACGCCACTGACAAAGATCAGAAGAATCAGTCGCTTGTGGAACTTGCGGTGCCTGAGCAGGACACTCCCACTAACATGAATCAGAATGATCCGAAGGTTGATCAGAGTGAGCCCCATGAGGAACTTGTTAGAATATTTTCTGTGCACGGGTACCTGCCATCCATAGGTATCAGTGATAGATTCAGTAAATTTGTTGCTTGCTTAGATCCTGTTGTCAAGATGCCGACTGGCATGTATATGCACTTTAGGAGACTGTTTGAGAAAGAAAAAACAAGCTGAAGGAGAAGTTTGCAGCTTTGCGCAGTCGGGTTTGCTTGCATGCTCATGTGTGGCACTATGATCTGGTCTCAGCGTTCCTGTGCTTGAGTGTTCATTACATTGACGATGAATGGGAGAAACAGAAAAATATCATCACATTTCGTTCCGTGGATCCTTCCTGCAATGCACACCAATTGAGCCAGGCTATATTGTCTGCTATTGGAGATTGGGGTCTTCGTGATAAGGTTTTCAGCATTACATTGGACGACGCATTTCTGGATGATTCAGTTGCTTCAGATTTCAAAGCCAGTCTTCAAGATTGGAATCTTCGCTTGACAAACAGGAGGTCGTATATGGCTGAACATCAGAGCTCGTCTATGTCTGCAAACCGGAGCTTGTTTGTGATACGGTGCGCAACTCATCTGGTTAATCAGGTCATACAGGTGGGGAAGAATGAACTTCACAAAGTCATGGAGAAGTCAACGAAGTTTTCTAACTATACAAAGGGCCACATTCCTTCAGTAGTACGATTTCCGAACCGTGCTTATGCACCATCACCTGAAGACTGGAGCAACATGCGGAGAATTAGTAAGATAATGGAAAGTTTGCGTCGATCCATGGATGAGATGCTCACCTGTGACAGTCCAGTTAACCTCCTTAAACGGTTATGGGATGTGAAGGAAGCTCTTCATCCAGAAGATAATTTTTACGGAGACAAGACAGTTTCGAAAGAGCTAGAGAAGATGCAACAGAAGTTTATGGAATACTGGAATCTCTATTCCTTAAGTATATGTCTGCCTGTGATCATGGATCCTTCGTATCGTCTGGAATGCATCAAGTCTTGTCTTAGGTCTAAGTTATACAATTATTGTTTGAGGCACGAGTTGGACAAGGAGATAGAAGATTATTTTCAGGAAGTGCATGACGTTTTTATCAACCTCTTCTATGAGTATTCTGATGAGGTACGAAACGCTAGCTGCACTTCTGGGTCTAAAAGTAGCAGGAACATTGTTGTGAAGGGAGATGATACGCTGATAGACTATTATCATCATATTGTCTATCCATTCAGCGAGCGTCCAATGTCAGAACTTGATCAGTACTTGCAAGAGCCAGCCCCCTGTACAGGGGAGCAAAGCGTTCTCCAATGGTGGAAGGAACATAGTCTGACCTATCCTACACTTGCTCGGATGGCACGTGATATATTGGCAATACCAGGCAGTAATGACTACAGTGTAGCAACAAGGACTGCAAGACGAACAATTTGTGAGTCTGGTAGATGTACAGACTTGGTTCAGAAGATTGTCTGTACTCAGGATTGGCTCAGATCTTGTGGTACGGCATACACTTGCTCCTCTGTTTTTGTCCCGTTATTACAGTCCTGGACTAACCTCAGCTTTTATGTTGTAATAGGTTCTTTGAGCGAAATGTCAAATGGTGTTGTTTTGTAGTGAATACTCTGACCTTCCAAATGTTCCATGTAAGCTGCTTCACTTGTCTTGCCCAATTTACCCGTGTAACATGTGCTACTAGCAATGGCGCAGGTCTTGCCTTTCCAATGCAGTATTCAAGAATGACTGGAACTCACAGGACTTACGCTTAGACAATTTTGGGGTAGTATGCATGCTAAGTTCAGTTAACAATCTAGTTACAGATGGAATGGAAGAGTGATGAGGCCTTTGTATGTCATCTGATAATTTATTTCGATGCAAAAGATAGAGCACCATCTACCTTATATACCATTTCATCTGTTAATTTCGATGTTCACTTGTATCCTCTTCTAGCGCATTGCATTCATTCGTCTTTTCTCTAGCAACGATACACCACCGTTCCTGTTCAGCTTGTGTGCGCGCTGCAAGTCAGACTTTACCACTGCTTGGCCGTATTGCGACTATAAAATCATAATTTGGCGTGATTGTTCTGATACATATTATGTCCTCTGTTTCTGCCATATGTCTGCATAATGTTTCCTTATGTTTAATGTTGCATGCTGTATTTTTTCAGATTGCTTAAAATATGGCAATGCGGTGGAAATGATAACTCTTTTTTTGAGGGCGATAACACTTTTATGATAAATGTAAATGATAACACTTGGATATATACAGGAGTTGGCAAGTGACTAGCTGAGGTTTTGGTTAAGTAGAATCTGTCTGCTGCTTGATTGCACGAATGATTGACCGTACTGACGCTGAAATGGTCTGGCAGACCAATGATTCAGTCAGTGTCCTGTTAGTCCTCAAAATAATCAGAATACTTATATCTTCGCATGTTCTCATGCGCATGCCCAACAGCTCAAGTTCAGTATGAGGGTAATGTCATGTCAACTGTAGCGTGCTCTTCAGGCCAAACCAAACAAGGTCTCAATATCAGTGATACTCACCTTCCCTCTTGCCATCTCTGGTATTTCTCTACTTCTTTTTTAGGGTATATTTTTCTTTTGGTTTTCGGGAGAGTATGTTTTTCTTGTGTGTGTAAGAGAGAACGAATATTATAGGGCGGTAATAGAGAAGCAGCTAGCAAGCTGTTTTGAAAAGAAAATGATCCGGAGAAACATTAACCAATGCATGCTAATTACCTAGGCCCATTGGCAATCACTAGGCCCAGTCGATTACCATGGCCCATCAGAAGGAACTGTCCGGAACCACCTGCCCAGAATGGAAGGGTAGACCCCTCATCTCCTTTCCTTTCTTGCTTTCCCCACCTCGATCTCCTCCCGTCCTCAATCCCCACCCCACTCTGCTGCTCTGCGCTAAAACCCTAGCTACCCGAGCAGCACCGATCAGGCCGCGCCGGAGCTCCCACGGAAGCGCCGCCATGTCGCCCGCCGCCTCCGCATCCGCCATCGTCGCCGACACGGCGAGCGGGTGCCACCACCTCAAGATCGAGGGCTACTCGAGCCTCAAGGCCCTCCCCAACGGCAAGCGCCTGATCAGCTCCTGCCCCTTCACGGTCGGAGGCCACCGCTGGAGGATCCACTGCTACCCGGCGGCAACGGCCAGGCGAACGCGGGCCACGTCTCCGTCTTCCTTGTCCTCGACGAGAACGCGGCTGCGGGGGAGGTGGCCACCTCGTTCCGGTTCGGCTTCAAGCCGCAGAAGCGGTGGATCTTTCCCGGCCGAGAAGGCCAAGCCAGCGGCGCCGCCGATCTCACACTGCTTCGCCGGCAAGGCTACCAAGGTTGGTTGGGGCTATCCGCGGTTCGTCAAGTGGGAGGCCCTGGAGCAGTCGAAGCACCTCAAGCACGATTCCTTCACCATCAGGTGCGACATCGTCGTCATCCACGGGTACAAGCTCCGCAATGCCGAGAAACCCGCTCCGAACACCGTCCTGGTGCCCCCGTCCGACCTGAACCAGCGCCTGGCGATCTGCTCCTCACCGGAAAGGGCGCCGACGTGGTGTTCGAGGCTGGTGGCGAGACGATCCCCGCGCACCGGTGCGTGCTCGCTGCCCGGTCGCCGGTCTTCAGCGCGAAGCTCTTTGGCTCCGTGAAGGAGGGAAGCACCGATTATCTGGTTCGCATAGATGGCATGGAGGCGCAGGTGTTCAAGGCTCTGCTCTGTTTTGTGTACACTGACGCGCTGCCGGAGATGAAGAAAGAAGAGGAAGGTACCATGTGCCAGCATCTGCTTGTCGCCGCGGACACGTATAACATGGAGAGGCTGAAGGTGATCTGTGAAGACAAGTTGTGCAAGTGCATCGGTGTCGGCACGGTGGCGAGCATCTTGGCACTAGCTGAAGCTCACCATTGCCACGAGCTGAAGAGTGCGTGCCTCGGTTTTCTCGGCTGTTCGGCAAATCTGATGGCAGTCATGGCCAGCGGTGGCTTCAAGCATCTGAACGCAAGCTGTCCCTCTGTCGTGAAGGAGTTGTTCGCCATGCACTCCCCACCTTTAGTTCAGTGATGCTCATTGTGTGACCAATGGTAATTCATGGTTTCTAGGTATTTACTCATCAGCTAGTTCTCCGGTTTCAGCAATGGTATCCCTGGTTTCTAGACCTGGTTCTCTTGGCATGTCAGTATATGACTACGTCAGTACATCTATCCTAACTTTGTAAGGAGTTGCGAAGTAGTTTCTGTTTGTGTCCGTTACTTCGTTGATGCGTGGAACCTTGCGGGTTAATCAGAAATGCTGCTATGTCTATTGTGATTGAATCTGTACTGGTTATTAATCTTTCCTTGCATAAAAGCTTTGATGAGTAACTGAAGTCTGTTGTGTAGTTTCTGTTTCTTCAGGAAATGTCAAAGTAGCATCTCTGGTTGCATGTTAGTATATTGCATATCTGCATCTATACCTGTTAATGGGATAAATGCATTGTTCCTAGGTAGTTTGGTGCTAGTTCGTTGCATCTGCAGTAGGCTTAAAATCGTTTTCTTGTTACCTATTTCACTGCCAAAATCTCAAAATTAACACAAGTTAGAACTGAAGATGGATGGGGTGATTGTAAGAGTGCAGGATGTGGTACAGCAGTGTCCAATGCTTTCTGTGGAAAATGGGGTGATTTACAAATAGGGAGTATCATGATAAATTCACTGTTAAATGAGTGTACTCTTATATTAACCTACAGGCTTCTTGTTGTCGGTAGTAGAAGTGCTGAAACTTTGAAATCTGCAACTGCAACTATAGCTGTTAATCGGATAAATACATTGCTCCTAGGTAGTTTGATGGTATTTCTTTACATCTGCAGTAGGCTTACAATCTTTTTCTTGTTAACTTATCTACTGAGTCATAACTTAAAATTTAAACAAGTTAGAACTGAATAAAATGAAGGGGGTCTTATTGCCATGAATTCTTGAAAGAGTGCAGGATGTGGTACAGCAGTATCCACTAATATCTGTGGAAGATGGGGTGATCTACACATAGGGAGTATCATGATAAATTCACTATTAAATCATTGTACTCTTACTCACTTCCGGGCTTGTTGTTGTCGGTAGTACAAATGTTGAACTCCTAAAGCTGAAATACCTGTTCAGGACTACGTTTTTCTTTGGTTTGTCACTAGTAGGCAACTGAATGTGATCAGGAGTGATATATCTTTATAGAAAATGAGAACATCCATTATTTTTTGCTTGGCAAATGAAACATCCACCATTTGTTCTTTCACTTGTCAGTTTGTTCTCAGGGGTACAATGCTATGTGCGGGATTCTATGTCAATCCTTGCTTGTATGCTGGATAGTTTCTGTTAGCGTCCGCGCCCGTTACCAAAGTTTGTAGTAGCGAATGCAAGATTTCCCTGATTTTGTGGAGGCCGGCAAAGCTTTGTGGTAGTGGTAGTGAACCTCAGGGAGGAGTGTCACCTAGTTTTCCCTTCTGTTGTGGTGGATAAGCCAGGTCGCCTGTGAGCGTGCTCTAAATTCTCTAATCGGTAACAAACTATTTCTCTACCTCTAATACAAAAGAGACTATGCGTGTTATTGAAGAAAAAATTTCCCCTGGTTTTGGCATGCATTTCTCTCATTCTCTTTGCTGGGAATGGGGAAGTTACCTGACAAGGCACACGGGAAAGAAACCAACTATCTGAATCAGCCTGCGCAATTCGTATGATGCAGGATATTTATTTTCAATGTATGCAATATACATTCTGATGAAGTGCCATGGGATGAAACACCAGGGTTTTTCGTGTCTATGTGCTGTAGTACCAGGAGCGTCCGGCCGTATAAGCACAACTCCCCATCTGTCCCTGAAAACAAAAAGGAGTTTCCATTTGTTGGGTCGAAACACAGTGGGCTTTTTTTTTTTTGAAGCGGTCACCGGGGGGGAGAGAATCCCCACCTGAATATTATTACTTCAAAGATCGGTTACAAGACCAGGCTCCTGTCCACCCCAGTGGGTTGACATCGGTCAGGATACATAAGAAATTACAGAGGGAAAGATGGGTCTCGCCAGCGAGAGGCGGCCATCAGATGTTCATACCTACTGCAGAAAGAAAAAACATGAGCCCATTATCTAAGAAAGCTAGCCGGCTGAAAGTCCATCGCCATGAGAGGCACAAGTAGATGAGGGGTGATGTCGAGGATCACAATACCAAGACTCAGCAAACAGCCTAGCGCGCCAAACCTGCGTGCGTGTCGAAACCCAGGCACAACTGAGGAGCAAACCCGATCAACGAGTGCCAAGCCTAGCACTGAGCACGAACCTTGACACACCATGAAGAGAAAGGGTCTTGCGCTTACCGCAGAGACGCAAAAACCAGACCGGAGTGCGGAGCAGCTTCACAACCACGCCTCCATGAAGGTCAACGACGCCATCAGCGCCGCCGTGGTTGTCTCGGACATGAGGTCCAAGAGGGGATTTCTCCCTGAGCACGCTGCTAAAGCACCACCGACAGCACCGGTAGAAACCGAACAGCAATCCAGGCCAGGCCAGAGGCAGCCGGCCGGACCGTCTGGGTGCGAACCTGAGGGGCTGGAGCAGTAGTCCGCAGCAGGGGCGTCGAGGCGAAGGAGCACGCGCCGGAGTGGAGCTGCGGCTGGACCCGTGGCGTCCACGGCTGCGCGTCGTCGTTGCAGAGCTGGGAGCAGCAGCTGGGACCGAGGCAGGGCTGGGCTGAGAGTCGTCGGCGCAGGTGCAGAGTTGGCGGAGCCACGAGTCCATGGACTCGATGTCCATGAGCCGCAACGGAGCGGCGCCGGCGCGGCTGCACCTTGCCCTGCAGAGAGCACCGCCGGCCGGCCGGGGGCGGCGGCGAGTCCATGGTGGCAGAGGCACGCGAGGATGGTCCTCCACCGCCGGCCACGCCCTTCGGCGCGTCGGCGCACGCATACGTCTGCGCGAGGCCATGGCGGCCGAGCCACGCGCAGGCGAGCCTCCGTAGCGGAGCAGGGATCTCCGATGCGGTGCACCGCCTGGCGCCGTCGAGGTGGAGGCCAGAAGGCAGAGGCGCGCCCGCGCAGGGCGGATCTGGAGCTGCATCGGCGGTCGGTCGAAAAGGGGAGGGGATTTGGTTTTGCAGCTTTGGATTTTTGGGGGGGAAACGAACGGAGGAGAGCCCCCGCCGCCGCCGTCAGCCGTGAAACGGCCTCCTCCGGCGGCGACGAGGGCTGGGGGCGAGGCGCTGGTAGGTTCTGTGGTGGCGGCGCGGGGGTCGCCTCGGAGTCGCCTGGGAGCGACCCGGAGGCGGCTAGGGTTTCAAAAATTCCGGTCCCGCACTCTTTGTACACAGTGGGCTTCTTGTATGGCTGAGATACAGGGCGTTCGTTTATGACATCTGAGGCAGGAAAAAAAAAGATTTCACGCGGAAAAACGGCACCAAAGTGGTTCCCTGTTCCCTCCATCCTCCCCCCATTCCCCTCCTCGGCTCCTCCTCCTCTCTCTCTCCGCCGCGAAGAAGGTTTCCACTTCCTCATCTCATCTTCGGAGAAAGCGGGCGAAGAAAATTCCCCGGACCAGATCGCGCCTCACGGATCAGCTGCGATTGATCAGCACGAGTCTCCCATGAACCTGTGAAGATCGGTATGTGCTTTCCTGAATTCTGGATCTCCCCCTTCTCTCTTGTAGACGAGACGAGAGACGAGACGCGCTTCTGGAAGATTCGTTTCATCATGTGCTTGGCTGCTTGCGATGAATGATTTGCCTCTTTCCTAGTGTGTGTAGGTATGGACCAAGAATTTAATGGACCCAATCCGGGCGGCAAGGACGAGATGAAAATACTGACTGGTATGAATATGATCCCCTCTAGTTCTTGGCTTCTTGCAGCATGTTTCTGCAGTGGCATCTATTTCAACATGTCTGAATAGTATTATTGGTCGTGACATGTACTTGCATATATCTATTCTAGATGTGGTACTTGGCTGGTTCGCTCACTGATCCGACCCTGTATTATACAGTATAAACTGCACATTGTTGAGTTCCCGCTTTAGTCTTCCGGTCCATTTGGCCTGTTAGATATTCAATCATCTGCTAACAAACTTTCACTTACTTACCCGTAAAAAATCTTACTCAATAACATCAAGGAATGTTCAAATATCAGGAAATGCTCTCATATCAATCTACAATATTTACTCAATGACTGCATACTCAGATGACTACATGTTTTGTTAATCAGGCATGGAAGATGAGGTAGACAGTGCCAACAACATGGGGGAACAAGAGGAGAGCACCGGCAGCGTCCCCGGCCCATCTTTTTCAGGCAGAAACCAGAAAAGGCTCCGGTCAAAGGCGTGGGATGACTTCACACCCATTTTCGTAGGGGCGAAGATTGCGAGGGCTGAATGCTTGCACTGTCACCAGGTTTACAATGTCGGCTCCAGTGGCACTAGCAACCTGCTGAAGCACCAGGCCAAGTGCAGCACTAGGGCCCAGAAAAGGCCAACGGAAGCGAAGCTTAAGATCTTGCCATCTACCCAAAAGAGCACCATTGCGGTCAATTGTGGTTCGACACAGAAGAAGCTCCTGTTCTCGGCCACTAACCAGAAGAAATGCTTGGGCACAGCAGATGAAGTGCTTGATGAGAAGGGTCTTGATTTGCTTGACATTCCCAATGACTTGAATCAGAAGGTTGATCATAATTTGTCTCAAGGGGAACTTGCAACAAATGAGAAGAAGAAACTTGCCTCGTTTGACACTCCCATTGACAAAGATCAGAAGACCAAATTGCATGAGGAACTTGTAGTGCCTGAGCAGGACATTCCCACTGACATGAATCAGAAGATTTCGAAGGTTGATCCGGGTAAGCCCCATGAAGAACTTTGCAGGATATTTTCTGTGCACGGGCACCCACCATTGATAAGGGTCGATGATAGGTTCACTAAGTTTGTTGCTTGTTTGAATCCCATGGTCAAGATGCCAGACGAATTAGACTTGTGTGGGTACTGTTGGAGACTGTTTGACAAAGAAAAGACCAAACTGAAGGAGAAGTTTGCAGCTTTGCGCAGTCGGGTTTCCTTGAGTGCTTATGTGTGGCACTATGATATGCACTCAGCGTTCCTGTGCTTGAGTGTTCACTATATTGATGATGAATGGGAGAAGCAGGAACATATCATCAAATTTCATCCTGTAGATCCTTCCTGCAATGCAAGTGAACTGAGCCAGTCTATATGGTATGCTATTAAAGACTGGGGTCTCTGTGACAAGATTTTCGGCATTACATTAGGTGATACATTTACGGATGATTCAGTTGCTTCAGATGTCAAAGCCCGTCTCCAAAACTGGAAACTTCACTCAGCAAATCAGAGCGTGTCTACATCTGCAAATCGGAGCTTGTTTGTTATACGGTATGCAACTCATCTAGTTAATCAGGTCATACAGGTTGGGAAGGATGAACTTGACAAAGTCATGGACAAGTCAATAAAGTGTTCTAAGTATACAAAGGGCCACATTCCGTCAGTAGTACATTATCCAAACCACAGATATGCACTATCACCAGTAGGCTGGACCAACGCAAAGAACATTTGTAAAATCTTAGAAGATTTGCAAAGACACATAGATGAAATACACAATTGTTGCAATCCAGCTGACCTCTTTGACAAGGTGTGGGCTGTTAAGAAAATTTTGCATTGTGATGCTGATTTCTATTTCTGGGGGGATAAAACAATTTTCGATGAGCTGGAGAAGATGCAAAAGAAGTTTAAGGAGCACTGGAAAGTCTGTTGCTTACATATATGTATGCCTATGATCATGAATCCTTCGTATCGTTTGAAACGCATCAAGTCCTGTCTTTGGTCTGATGCGGGCAATTATCATCCAGGGAAGCGGAGGTTTGATGACGATATAGAAGATTTTATTGAAAAAGTGCATGACATATTACTCGACCTCTTCTATGAATATTCTGATCAGGTGGAAGACACAAGCTGCAGTTCTAGACCTGAAACTGTAAAAGGAACTATTGTGAAGGGACGTGACACACTGATGGAGTATTATCATTTCGATAAATATCCATACTTTGAGCAACCTGTGACAGAACTTGATCAGTACCTGCAAGAGCCTAGTAGTCTCTCTACATGCGAATCCGGTGTTCTCCAATGGTGGAAGGAACATGAGCAGACCTTTCCTACAATTGCTCGGATGGCACGTGATATATTGGCGATACCACCCAGTATTGAATCTTGCTATGGGCTTTCTTGCTGCCTTCGGACCAGCGGGACCTTATGGTGGCTGGATGCGCGCGACTCCTGTTGGTGGCACAGGATTTTTTCTCCCGACATACGTGGCAGCATACTAGTAGACTTTTGTAGTCTTGTTGTTCCTGTTATTTGTGTCGGTGTGAGCTGCGCCTTGATCTTTAGTGATTTTTGGACATGTAAACGTTGAATAATTGATACTTGCTACTTTGTAATAATCGGCTGTGTGCATCACTCGATGCAGAGGCTGGGAGTAATAAAATTCCCTTTTCTAAAATAAAAAAAACCACCCAGTATTGACTACAGTGTAGCAACAAGGACTGCAAGGCGCTCGTTTTGCGAGTCTAGTGAACGCTGGATTGAACATGTTGTGTGTCTTCAGGACTGGCTCAGATCATCAGATGGTATAGCCTATACCATTGGCTTTTCATCGTTATTATACAGCTACAGTCCAGCACTAACTGTAGTTTTCATGTTATCGTAGGTTCCACGAGAGAGTGAGCGTTTTGGTCTTGCTGATGTTCCATGCATGTACGCTGATCTGTCCACTTTAACAACTGTACCAGGTATAGCTCATTAGTTACCATTTTATGCAGGATTTTAAGCTGAGATGTTGTGCAGACAAGGTCTTCTGTTTAGACAGTTTTGGGGGCTCTACCTGTGGGTTAAGTTGATTAGCCAAATACGGTTGACAGTATATTCTGATTGGAAGAGTAATGAGGGTTTCATACGTATGTATTTGTAGTTGGAGTTTTTCGGTAATTCATACTTCTAGCTTTAGAAACTTTAACCTGATCAAACGTTTGATCTGATGAGATGTTCACTTATGTCCTATGTTGGTGCCTTGAGTTAAACAGTTATGGTTTCCTTGTACTGGAATGCATATACTCGTCTTATTAACTCGAAAGATGCCTGCGCATTGCTGGAATGCAGTAGGGATCGTGTGGGACACTCAGTCTCCAATCTCACCGAGAATTATTGATGCTAGATTGGCGTTTGGAGGTCCATGTTTCATGGAAATATTTGCTGCAGCTGCCTGGAACATCTGGAAGGCTAGGAATGACCGCATATTTAAAAACCAGGACAACTCTTATGGAGGATGGGAAGTCAGATTTCAGAATGATATCTTGATGCACCAGCATCGGGTTAAGCCTGCTCTAGTTGCTCCCCTGATTGAGTGGGTTAGACATACATTTACCTAATTTATATGTATCTTTTTCGCCTTTTTGACCCTCTTTGATCTGTAAATCTCTTGTACTGGTGTCCGAGGTGCCACTCTTTGGCATCTTGATATAATTGCAAATTACACCGTAGGGGTTTCCCCTACGGTAATGGGCTTCAAAAAAAAAAAAAAAATCGAATTTTCTCATGCGCATGCCCACCGACTCAACTTCAATATGAGGATAATGTCAAGTCAGATGTAGCTTGTTCTTCAGGCCAAACCAAACAGGGTCTCAATATCACTGATGCTAAAAAACAGGGTCTTAATGTCTCTGGTTTCTCTACTCCTTTGTTAGGGATTTTTATTTTATTTTATTTTAGGGAGAGTATGTTTTCTTGTGTGCAAGAGAGAAAGTATTTTTATAGGGAAGGAATAAAAGAGAATCAGCTATTTTTAGGGGACAAAGAAGCTGCTAGTAAGCTGTTTTGAAAAGAAAACAAGAAAAAAAAAGGTTTGGATGCATGCTAATTACCCAGGCCCATTAGTAGATCAACAGATCCGGGCATGCTAATTACAAGGCCCATTGGCAAATCATTAGGCCCAGTCGATTACCATGGCCCATCAGAAGGAGCTGTCCAGAACCACCTCCCAGAATGGAAGGGAAGAGTGGAAGACCCCCTCGTCTCCTTTCCCCACCTCCATCTCCTCCTGTCCTCACCGGCTCACCCCACTCCGCTGCGCTGCGCTAAAACCCTACCCGAGTAGCAGCGATCAGGCCGCGCCGGAGCTCCCCCGGAATCCAGGGCTCGCCGCCATGTCGCCCGCCGCCTCCTCCGCCTCCGCCATCGTCGCCGACGTGGCGAGCGGGTGCCACCACCTCAAGATCGAGGGCTACTCGAGCCTCAAGGCCCTCCCCAACGGCAAGCGCCTCAGCTCCTGCCCCTTCACGGTCGGAGGCCACCGCTGGCGGATCGACTGCTACCCCAACGGCTACGGCGAGGCTGCCGCGGGCTACGTGTCCGTCTTCCTGGCCCTCGACGGGAAGGTGGCGGGGGAGGTGGCGACTTCGTTTCGGCTTGGTTTCCAGGCCGGGAAGCGGTGGATCTTCTTCCCCGACAAGGCCAAGTTATTGCCGCCGATTTCGCGCAACTTCTTTACCAATGCTAGTTGGGGATATCCGCAGTTCGTCAAGTGGGAAGCCCTGGAGCAGTCGAGGCACCTCAGGCACGATTCGTTCACGATCAGGTGCGACCACGTCGTCGTCGACGGGTACAAGCTACGCAGTGGCGAGAAACCTGCTCCGAATGTCGTCCTGGTGCCCCCGTCCGACCTGAGCCAGCACCTCGGCGCTCTCCTCCCCGCCGAAAAGGGCGATGACATGGTGTTCGAGGCTGATGGCGAGACGTTCGCCGCTTACCGATGCGTGCTCGCTGCCCGGTCGCAGGTCTTCTGCGCGGAGCTATTTGGCTCCATGAAGGAGGGAAGCACCAATGATGTGGTTCGCATAGATGGCATGGAGGCGCAGGTGTTCAAGGCTCTGCTCTGTTTTGTGTACACTGACGCGTTGCCGGAGATGAAGAAAGAAGAGGAAGATACCATGTGCCAGCATCTGCTTGTCGCGGCAGACACGTATAACTTGGAGAGGTTGAAGTTGATCTGTGAAGACAAGTTGTGCAAGCGCATCGATGTCGGCACGGTGGCGAACATCTTGGCACTAGCTGAAGCTCACCATTGCGATGAGCTGAAGAGTGCGTGCTTCCGTTTTCTCGTCTGTACGGCAAATCTCATGGCGGTCATGGCCAGCGATGGCTACGAGCATCTAAACGCAAGCTGTCCCTCTGTCGTGAAGGAGTTGTTCGCCATGCACTCGCCACCTTTAGTTCAGTGATGCTCATGGTGTTACCAATGGTAATTCATGGTTTGTAGGTATTTACTCATCAGGTAGTTCTCCCGTTTCAGCAACGGTATCCCTGGTTTTAGACTTGGTTCTCTTGGCATGTCAGTATATGACTACGTCAGTACATATATCCTAACTTTGTAAGGAGTTGCTGTTTGTGTCCGTTACTCGTTGATGCGTGCAACCTTGCCGGTTAATCAGAAATGCTGCTATGTCTATTGTGATTGAATCTGTACTGGTTATTGACCTTTCCTTGCATAAAAGCTTTCATGAGCAACTGGAATCTGTTGTGTTGTATCTGTTTCTTCAGGAAATGTCAAAGTAGCATCTCTGGTTGCATGTTTGTATATTGCATATCTGCAACTATACCTGTTAATCGGATAGATGCATTTTTCCTAGGTAGTTTGCTGCTAGTTCGTTGCATCAGCTGTAGGCTTACAATCTTTTTCTTGTTACCTTGTTCACTGCCAAAAACTCAAAATTAACACAAGTTAGAACTGAAGATGGAGGGGGTCTTATTGCCATGAATTGTTGAAAGAGTGGAGGATGTGGTACAGCATTATCCAGTGTTCTCCGTGGAGGGATGATTTAACAATAGGGAGTATCGTTATAAATTCACTGTTAAATGTTTGTACTCTTATATTCACTTTCAGGCTTGTTGTTGTCGGTAGCAGAAGTGCTGAAACTTTGAAATCTGCAATACCTACATTTTTTTCTTTTGTTTGTCAGTAGTGGGCAACTGAATGGGATCAGGAGTGCTTTTGCTTGGCAAATGAAACATTCTTTATTGTTATTTTACTTGTCAGTTTGTGCTATGCTATTTTCGGGATTCTATGTCAATCCTTGCTTCTGTGCTAGATACTTTCTGTTAGCGCCTGATGCAAGCTTTCCCTGATTTTGTGGATGCTAACCTCAGGGAGGAGCCACATAGTTTTCCCTTCTGTTGTGGTGGATGAGCAAGGTCGCCTGTGACCGGGCTGTAAATTCCCAAATCTGTAAGAAAATCTTTCTCCATCTTGATACAAGACACTTCACGTGTTCTTGGAAAAAAAAGCTTTCCCTGATTTTGGCATGCATCTCTTATCATTCTATTTGCTGGGGAATGTGGAAGTTACCTGACAAGGGACACGGGGAAAGAAACCAGCCACTGGAATCACCCTGCGCAATCGTATGATACACGATTGTTTTTTCTGTGTATGCAACATACATTCTGATGAAGGGCAAAGGGATGAAACACCAGGGCTTGTGGCTGCGAACGGTAGAACCCTTGGCACATGAGATTCATTCGTTTCTCTCTTTTTTCTTGTCCTGAATCTTTTGCTCGGTTGTCCACGTGCTGTAGAGAACCCAACCCGGATTTTTTAATTTACATCTGGCCATTACATATGGCAATATTTTTTTCTAAAAAGTTAACCTCTGAATCCTTTGATCTAGTGACTCTGATGTGGTCTAAGGCCTCATAATCATGATAGTGTTTTTCTTCAGACAAATTGCAGGAGTTAAGTCAATGCCGAGCTAGAGCTGTTTTAATTTACATCCGGGTAAAACGGTGTAGTCGAATGGCCATTACATATGGCAGTACTTTTTTTCTAAAAATGTAAGCTCTCAATCCTTTGATCCAGTGACTCTGATATGGCATAGGGCCTGATGATCATGATAGTGTTGTTCTTCAGGAAATTGGAGGAGCAAATTAATGCCGAGCTAGAGGTTTAAGCTAACTTCGTCGCCTACTGCTGTTCATTTGTCTCTTTTAACACTCTTCTGTTCAGGTTGACGAACTGTCAGGTTTATTAAAAAGTAATCTAGACGGAGAATCAATACGGTTGAGGATGAATTGATTTCTATGTTGGTCTGTTTGATGTCTACGTCATGGGATGGTGATTGGCAATAATATGTAATTTTCAGGATTAGTGTATCTTCTATCATCCACAATTCTGCAACTTCTCTCCCATTTTTGTTTTACAAATTATATGGTTCGTCGGATAATACCTTTTCATTCAATTTACATGGGAAAACAGACCCAGTTCCAGTTAATTTAAGAGGCATTGTTTAGTGGTAAGTCTCAGTTAGTAAATTGTTTTTTAAGCTAAGGACTCAATTTATATATTCACCTTCAGTTATTGGAACAATAGTTGCTCTTCAATGTGACTGCGGCAGTTTAAACTGCAAATGCGATATTCTTGAAGCATATAAAGTTAAAATAGAAGAGTAAGCACTATCATAAACATTTGTGAAACATTCCATGTAGTTATTGGAACAATAGTTGCTCTTCTTGAAGCATTTTTGTTCATTATTCATAAACAAGATTTAGCATTGATATATATGAGCGCACTCCAATGCGTTATAGTATCAATCGCCCGAAAACCTAAAATGGAGCCCGGGCTACATGGTGCCTTTTTTTCAAAAATTCGAAATTGATATTTTCAAGTTTCTAAAAGTTGAGACAATAATCCCGGATGTAGATATTGTTGAGATCTACAATATTGTAAATTTTAACTCCAAATTCATTGTATTTTGGCATGCACAAAAAAGACAAATGGGTGGACTGGGTGGTGAACAATACACAGTTTCAAAATTTTGAATTTTTTCCCAATTTTTCTTGGACAGGACTACGCAGCGGCGCCGCATGCTGGTCCTCCCGTGCGGCGGTTCCTAATTAAATTGCATGCAGTGACACGGGCGATGACATCAATTTAGATTCCTTCCGGTATCTAACTTAAAAAAGTTTTATCTCTCAAACAAATAACCCGATTTAAAATCCGCTTTCACCGTTGGCTTAGTCGCGACGAGATCTACGAAACTATATCCCATATTGATATGTTTTGACAACTTTTTTTTTCGTCGATAGTTACCAGATTATTATCATTAACTTACCATGTTATAATAACTTGGTTACCAGGTTCCTGTACACCATTTATACCAATGTAAGGCTACATGATACTATATTTTGTGGAATGATATCATCTCGTAGGTCTTGAAAATAGTTGAACTCTTACTTTCTAGTTGTAGGTATCATTCCAATGTGTATAAAACGGCTACAAAATTATCTGATAACCATGTACAATTATCTTGGTAAGTGTTCGATGCTATTCTGGTCACCATAGTGTTTTAAAACTGTAACTGGTGTGACAGGAAAAGTTTGACACACCCGATATGTAGATGTCGCAACTATAAAAAATGTGTATAATTTGATAACCATGTATAATTATTGTGGTAGTTGTATGCTGCTAATCTGGTAACTGGTCCGAAAAAAAAAGTTGCTCAAAACCTTGCAACATGAGATCTAGTTTTGAAGCCCTCGTCGAGACGAAATTAGCGGTGTGAACGGATCACTAGCCGGAATAACGGTTTAGACGATAAAACATTTTGAATTTTCGAAATGTATGCATGTGCTCTCTCTATTAGGGAAAAGGACACAGGAAAGAACCGCCACATGGAGAGGGTGCGCGTGCGGCGCCTCGGTGTAGATTTTCCCATTTTTCTTTTATTGTACATCCAAACTATAACAAAATTTAAGGTAAAATTTTGCACGCTTGTAGATCTCGACACTATCTACATATGTGATTTTTTCACGATTTTTTGAAACTAAAAAATGTCATTATTTATTTATTTATTTCAAAAAAGCAGGCTCCATGTAGCCGGGTTCCAAAAATCCATCGCCTACTCATGAATAAATATCATAAATATTTTATTTCTTATATATGTCAACATTTAATATAGTATCAGTTGTTGCAAAACATTTATTTTGACAATTTTTATTTGATTATCAAACAATGACTATAATTTGCTATTCTGTGCATCTGCACGGGATGTGAAATTTGAAGCAGGTATGTGCAGTTAGATCCCTGGAGCATCCGGCCATATACTCCCTCCGTTCATAAAAGGATGTCACAACTAACTCTAAATTTGGATGTAGCTAGACATAATTTACATCCAAATTTAAAGTTAGTTGAGACATCATTTTATGAACAGAGGGAGTAATAGCATCTCTAGAGTATCCCAGAAAAAGGCATACCTCGAAAACCAGTTTGAGGTACCCACCCGATCCCGCAAAACAGTTTTAGTTTGCACATTGATTTCAACAACAAGTGAGATATACTAGACAAAACACCGAATAAATACGTAAATATCATTCAAATAGTGGTTCGACAATATTTTAATTCGAAATAATGCGCAATAAAGTATGTAATTAAGATTGTCCAAAACAATGTGCAACCAACACAATTAGACGATGATCAAATCAATTAACACCATTGTTGCCAAGATCATCATCACCACCACCGGACATAGCATCACCATCATCATTGGCCGAAACACCACCATCGGTGCCGGCCGATGCACCATCATCACCATTGGCCGAAACACCAACACCCACCACCACCGACCAAAGCACCACCACCAAAACCACCCGCCATAGCATCATGAAGCTCTTGCCTCCTCCGTTGCATGATCTCTATTCTTCTCATCTCCCTATACTCTCCTGTAAACATGCCCATCCCACTCGGATCCATCATAATGAGTCAGGTCTCCTCGGTGATATTGTCATCCTTCCTCTTTTCCAACTCGAGACTGATTTTGCGCTGCTCGAAAGCATATATTTTTTCCCACTAAGCCTCATTGTGTAGGTTTTAATTCTCGGCCAGAAGGGGCCCAACCCCTTGTACGATGTGGTGCCCTGTGGCTTCCGCGGTGGAAGTCTTTGGCGCAGCGACGGGGACCCGGGCGGCACCGATAGGGGTGGTGCAATGAGGTGAGAAGACACGAGGGTGGGGATTTCGGCGGCATTGTCAGTGGTTGAGTGGCAAGAAGGCAGCGGAAATGTTCCTCCGGCCAACTCGTGCGAACAGATCGGGAAAACGGGAAATCCGGGCGTATATGGGGATATCGCGGAAATGTCCCTCCCGCCAACTCACGCAAACAGATCAGGAAAACTGGAATTATGGGCGGCAATCACTAGTATATGGGGATAACATCGTTTTCTGCTCCCCCGAAATATTTTTTCGGGCCAGCCAGTTTTAGGGTATCTGCATGGGTCTTTTTTTGCTCGAGAAACCTAAAAACGATACTTATTATAGGATCGTTTTTTTAGGGGATCTGCTACTGATGCTCTAAGCACAATTCCCAATCTGCTCTCTGCAAAAAAGAAAGAGTTCCCATCTGTTGGGCCGAGACACAATGGGCTTCTAGTATGCGTTCGTTTCGGAGGCAGGAAGAGAAAGGATTTCACGCGGAAAAGCGGCGCCAAAGTGGTTCCCCTTTTCCCTCCATCCTCCCCCATTCCCCTCCTCGGCTCCTCCTCCTCGTGCTCTCTCTCCGCCGCGGAGAAGGTTTCCACTTCCTCATCTCATCTTCCGGGAAAACGGGTCGAAAAAGCAAACGGACCAGATCGCGCCTCACGGATCCTCTGCAATTGATCGGCATGAGCCTCCTATGAACCTGTGAAGATCGGTATGTGCTTTCCGGAATTCTGGATCTCCCCCCTCTCTCTTGTAGATGAGACGCGCTTCTGGATGGTTCGTTTCATCACGTGCTTGGCTGCTTGCGATGAATAATTTGCTTCTTTCCCGGTGTGTAGGTATGGACCAAGAATCTGATGGCCCCAGTCCGGGCGGCAAGGACGAGGTGAAAATACAGACTGGTATGAATATGATCCCCTGTACTTCTTGCAGCATATTTCTGCAATGCCATCGATTTCAACATGTCTGGATAGTATTATTGGTCGTGACATGTACTTACATATATCTATTCTTAGAAGTGGTACTTGGCTGGTTCACTCACTGATGTGATGATGCACAGTATAAACTGTAAAATGTCGAGTTCCAGTTTTAGTCTTCCGGTCCATTTGGCCTATTTGATATTCAGTCATCTGCTAAAATACTTTCGCTTAGTTACGTCTAAGGGTTGTTTACTTCTAGTGTATTTTAGGGGATTGGAGGGGATTATCCCGGATCTCGGAAAATCCTCACTAGTCTGTTTACTTCTAGTGTATTTTAGGGTTTAGAGGGGATAATCCCTAGATATCCCCACCAACCATCTCATTTTTGCCTAAAACAAAAACTCTAATCCATGCTAGTGTATTATAGAGGAAGAGTATTTGTGGGGATTGGGTGTTCACTAAATCCCCTCCCATCCCCACTCCTCCCATCCCCTATAAAACCTTTGGAGTAAACAAGGCCTTAAGAATTTGCCCAATTGGATTTTTTTTAACTTCAATACGGATGTTCAAATATCAGGAAATGTTCTCATATTAATCTGCAATATTTACTCAATGACTGCATACTTAGATGACTACATGTTTTGTTAATTAGGCATGTAAGATAATATAATTGGCCGTGACATATACTTGGATATCTCCTACGCTGTGTCTATTCTTCAAAGTGGCACTTGTCTGGTTCGCTCACTGATCTGATGTTCTACTGTCTAAACTCTACAATGTTGTGTTCCCGTTTTAATCTTCCGGTCCATTTGGCCTGTTTGATATTCAGTCATCTGCTAAAATACTTTCTCTTAATTACCTGTAAAGAATTTTCTCAATGACATCAAGGAATGTTCAAATATCAGGAAATGCTCTCATATCAATCTACAATATTTACTCAATGACTGCATACTCAAATGACTACATGTGTTGTTAACTAGGCATGGAAGTTGAGGTAGACAGTGCCAACAACATGGCGGAACAAGAGGAGAGCACCGGCAGCGTCCCCGGCCCATCGTTTTCAGGCAGAAACCAGAAAAGGCTCCGGTCAAAGGCGTGGGATGACTTCACACCCATTTTAGTAGGGTCGAAGATTGCGAGGGCTGAATGCTTGCACTGTCACCAGGTTTACAACGTCGGCTCCAGTGGCACTAGCAACCTGTTGAAGCACCAGACCAAGTGCAACACTAGGACCCGGAAAAGGCCAATACAAGAGAAGATTCAAGTCTTGCCATCTACCCAGAAGAGCACCATTGCAGTTGGTTCTGGTTCGACACAGAAGAAGCTCCAGTTCTCGGTCACCAGCCAGAAGAAATGCTTGGGCACATCCGGTGAAGTGCTTGAGAAGAAGGGTCTTGCTTTGCTTGGCATTCCCAATGCCATGAAACAGAAGAATCAGGAGGTTGATCATAATCTGTCTCAACAGGAAATTGCCACAAATGAGCAGAAGAAACTTGCCTCGCGTGACACTCCCACTAGCAAAGATGAGAAGACTAAGTCACATGAGGAACTTGCAGTGCCTGATCAGGACATTCCCACTAACATGAATCAGAGTAAGCCGATGAAGAACTTTTCAGGATATTTTCTGTGCATGGGCACCCACCATTGATAAAAGTCCATGATAGGTTCACTAAGTTTGTTGCTTGCTTGAATCCTATGGTCAAGATGCCGGGCGAATTCGACGTCTATGGGTACTATTGGAGACTGTTTGACAAAGAAAAGACCAAACTGAAGGAGAAGTTTGCAGCTTTGCGCAGTCGGGTTTGCTTGAGTGCTTATGTGTGGCACTATGATCGTTGCTCAGCGTTCTTGTGCTTGAGTGTTCACTATATTGATGACAAATGGGAAAAGCAGAGAAATATCATCAATTTTCATCCCCTGGATCCTTCCTGCGATGCAAATGAATTGAGCGAGTCTATATTGTATGCTATTAAAGACTGGGGTCTCCGTGACAAGATTTTCGGCATTACGTTAGGTGATACATTTATGGATGATTCAGTTGCTTCAGATATCAAAGCCCGTTTCCCAAAATGGAACCTCCGCTCAGCAAATCAGAGTGTGTCTACATCTGCAAATCGGAGCTTGTTTGCGATACGTTATGCAACTCATCTAGTTAATCAGGTCATACAGGTTGGGAAGGATGAACTTGACAAAGTCATGGACAAGTCAACAAAGTGTTATAAGCATACACAAGGTCACATTCCTTCAGTAGTACATTATCCAAACCACAGATATGCGCTATCACCAGAAGGCTGGACCAACGCAAAGAACATTTGTAAAATCTTAGAAGACTTGCAAAGACACAAAGATGTAATCCAGCTGACCTCTTTGACAAGGTGTGGGATGTTAAGAAAATTTTGCATCGTGATGCTGATTTCTATTTCTGGGGGATAAAACAATTTTCAAAGAGCTGGAGAAGATGCAAAAGAAATTTAAGGAGCACTGGAAACTCTGTTGCTTACTTATCTGTATGCCTATGATCATGGATCCTTCCTACCGTCTGAAACACATCAAGTCCCGTCTTTGGTCTGATGCGGGCAATTATCATTTGGGGAAGCGGAGGTTTGATGACGATATAGAAGATTATATTGAACAAGTGAGTGACATATTGCTCGACCTCTTCTGTGAATATTCTGATCAGGGGGAGGACACAAGCTGCAGTTCTGGACCTGAAACTATAAAAGGAACTACTGTGAAGGGACGTGACACACTGATGGAGTACATGCAAGAGCCTAGTAGTCTCTACAGGCGAATCCGGTGTTCTCCAATGGTGGAAGGAACATGAACCGACCTTTCCTACAATTGCTCGGATGGCACGTGATATATTGGCGATACCAACCAGTATCGACTACAGTGTAGCAACAAGGACTGCAAGGCGCGCGTTTTGCGAGTCTGGTGAACGCTGGATTGACCGTGTTGTGTGTGTTCAGGACTGGCTCAAATCAGATGGTATTGTCTACACCATTAGCTTTTCATCATTATGCAGTTATAGTCCAGTACTAACCGTGGTTTTCATGTTAACGTAGGTTCCACGAGCGAGTGAGCGTTTTGGTCTTGCTGATGTTCCATGCATGTACGCTGCTCTCCTGATCTGTCCACTTTAACAACTGTACCAGGGATAGCTCATTAGTTACCATTTTTATGCAGGATTCTAAGCTGAGATGTTGTGCAGACAAGGTCTTCTGTTTAGACAGATTTGGGGGCTCTACCTGTGGGTTAAGTTGATTAGCCAAATACGGTTGACAGTATATTCTGGTTAGGAGTAATGAGGGTTTCATACGTATGTATTTGTAGTTGGAGTTTTTCGGTAATTCATACTTCTAGCTTCAGAAACTTTAACCTGATCAAACGTTTGATCTGATGAGACCTTCACTTATGTCCTCTGTTGGTGCCTTGAGTTAAACAGTTATGGTTTCCTTGTACTGGAATGCATACTGGTCTTATTAATTCCTGGACCAGCTTGATGTGTTGTTCCAAAAAGTTCAGACTTCTAAACAATGGCGCACTGCCTTGCCATTTCAGCACGTCGCTGATCTTTCTTTTCAAGAAACAAGTCGCTAATCTGATCTGTGCCACTTCACAATCAGGATTTTTTTTTAAATGTTTGGAGTTTATAGAAATTTATATACTTTTTGGAAACATTAGTGCCAGAACTATTGTCAACACTGTCAAAGTTTCCGAAAATTCTGAAACAAATCATAGGTACGGAGAATGCTACAAAATGAGAACGGGGGAAATCATCATTTATGTTATGTTTAGTACAAAGAGTTTAGAAAACAAATAGATTTATCTTCCTATTTATTTACTGACTGATGAAATCCAAAATCGAAAAGAGGACGGCTTGTGCAGTTACGAACAATTCCAGCCACTGGGCTGGAAAATACGATCTCAGGTTTTTTATAGTGGAAAATAGGATTTCAGGTTTCTACTAAGCCCAGTAGAGATTGGGCCGCAGCATAGGCATTTAGTTGCTAAGCCCAGCAGCCTACAAGGCGCTGCGCGGGGAAAAGCGGCGGGAAATGTTCTCACCATTTTCACCTCTCCCTCCATAATTCCGACACCAAGAAAAATAAATCTCAATCCCCTCCTCGTCTCATCCTCCCAATCCCACAAGGAGGAGAAGAAACGCACCGGCGAGCAGGATCCAGCTCCGTTCTGACCCGCCGCGTCCGCCATCGGCGATCGGTATGCGCCTTCTAGAACTCACTCTGTAGAGATACTGCAATCGCCCATGTTTGGTTTTCTCGGTAGATTTCATTTTTATTTTCATATTCGTTTGAGCATGTGCGTTCAATCTGATTCGATAACCTTTCACGAATAAACTACCTCCGCCTCGGTGTGTCGGTATGGGTCAGGAATGTCGTTGTGGTATATGCGATCTGTAAGGAAGGGGAGAAAAAATAGTGAAAGGCACGGCATCATCTCCCCTAGCCCCATAGGAATAAGAAAAAAGTAGCTATGTAGTTCTTGTAATGTGCTTCTGCAACGAAATTTCATTTAGCTTGAATGGTATCGGTAGTTTCTGCTTCTAGATGTTAAGGTACTTTTCTAGGAGCAAACTCGGTCTTTCTATCAATTTTGATATGAAATTAGTCATTTGCAAATTTGTTCATCTAATGCTCCACAAAGAATATGCCACGAAATGTTGAAGTCTCATACTATTTTAAAATATGGCTACATTTTTAGATTCTGCATTTTTCTATGCATAGGCATGGAAGAGGAAGTTGACAGTGCCAGCAACATGGTGGAACAAGAAGACAACACTGGCAGCCTCTCCCGCGGACTGGTCTCACGCACAAGGCCGAAAAGGCTCCGATCGAAGGTGTGGGATGACTTCACACCCACATACGTCGACGGGAAGCTCGCGAAGGCTGAGTGCATACACTGCCACCAGGTCTTCAGTAGCAAGAGCTCAAGTGGCACTAGCCATCTGCTTAAGCACCAGGCCACGTGCAGCCCCCGAGCCCAGAAGAAGCCAATGCAACGTACCGGCTCTGATCCGACACAAAAGAAGCTATCGTTCTTTCCCATCAGCCAGAAGAAATCCTTGGACACATCAGATGCTAGGCCTGAGAAGAAGGATCTTGGTTTGCTTGACATTCCCAGTGATACTAATCAGAAGAGTGAGGAGGTTAATCCAAGTGTGATTCATGAGGAACTTGGCACACCTGAGCAGAATGATCTTGTCTTGCCTGACATTCCCATTGACACGAAAGCAAGCAGTCAACAAGTTGATCAGAATGGGTGTCATGACGAACTAGCTACAGCTGAGCAGGAGAATCATGCCTTGCCCGACAATCCGATCAATGATAGTACAAAGAATCAGCCCCATGAGGAACTTGCATTGTCTGAACAGAAGGTCATTCCTGCTGTCACTAGTCGGAAGAATCTGGACGTCGGTCAGGATGGATCCCATGGTGAACTTGTTAGGAAATTGGCTATACACGGTTACCTGCCCTCGATGATGGACCATGGAGGACTCAGGGAGTCTGTTGGGTTCTTGAATCCCATGGTTAAAATGCCATCCTACGCTGACTTGATGTCTACATTTTTGGATGTGTTCGACAACGAAAAGGCCAAGCTGAAGGAGAAGTTTGCAGCTTTGTGCAGTCGGGTTTGCTTGAATGTTTACGTTTGGCAC
Organism: Poa pratensis; assembly: GCA_947311845.1. Lineage (NCBI taxonomy): Eukaryota > Viridiplantae > Streptophyta > Magnoliopsida > Poales > Poaceae > Poa > Poa pratensis. The sequence goes on from CAMZMU010000096.1 coordinate 25,990,827, forward strand.
TATGATTCAGTCTCGGCATTCTTGTGCTTGAGTGTTCATTACATTGATGATGAGTGGGAGAGGCAACAAAAGATCATCACATTTTGTCCCATGGATAACATTTGCAATGCAGAAGAAATGAGTGATGTCATATTGATGGCTATCCGAGATTGGGGGCTCTGTGAAAAAGTTTTTAGCATTATACTGGATGATGCATTTATTGATGAATCAGTGGCTTCAGATGTCAAAGCGCGTCTACAGAAAGAGAACTCAAACTGTGCAAATCAGAGCTTATTTGTTGTACGTTACGGAACTCATTTACTTGATCAGGTTATTCAGGTGGGGCTGGATGAACTTGACAAAATTATGGAGAAGTCAGCGAACTGTTCTAAACACATGGTGGGTCCTAACTCTTCAGCAGTGCACTATCCGAACTACAAATATGCACCATCTCAAGAGGACTGGGGCCAGGCGCATAAGATGTGTGAGACCTTGGAAGAGTTTCATCAGCACATGGACTTCATTCAGTCTCTTCCTGGTCCAGTCCATTTATTTGACAAGATACAGGATGTGAAGAGTGATTTGCGTTTCGGGCTTGAGCACTATGCGGATGGATCATATTCCAATATGCTAAAGAAGATGCAGCAGAAGTTCAAGAAATATTGGAAACTCTGTTGCTTACATATATGCATGCCTGTTGTCATGGATCCTTCATACAGTCTGAAACACGTCACCAATTCTAGGCGTTACTATAAAGCCGGCACAGATGGTTATAGTGATGATGTGCGTGATATATTGCTCAGCCTCTTCTATGAATATTCTGGTCAGACGGACAATCCTAGCTGCACTTCTGGGTCTAAAACTAGCAAGGAAACTGTTGTGAGTGAAGATGGTATAAATGAAGATGATTTGTCACCGGCATATTGCGATCATTATGGAAACCAATGTAGTAAAGTGCATCCGATGACAGAAGTTGGTCAGTACTTGCATGAGAAGGGTTACTGTAGAGGTCAGACGAGTGTTCTTCAATGGTGGAAGGAACATAACCTGACCTATCCTACAATTGCTCGAATGGCACGTGATATATTGGCTATACCACACAGGACTGATTATGAGGCAGCAAGAACAACTGCCGGACTTGCAATCTGTGAGTCAGGTCATAAACACTGGGTTGAGCAGCTTGTCTGTGCTCAAATTTGGCTCGGACCTAACAGTACGTCCTACTCTCTTGCTTTTCTCATTGATATGCTGCCCCATTCTCGTATTAACCATGGTTTGTGTTACCATAGGTTCTGCAAGCAAGATGTCAACCAGTGATCTTAGTGACTGAGTGGCCTTCCTCCATGTAAGACCCTTATCCAATTTACCCATTGCAATTCAATTCTGTCCTTCTAGCTATGGCTGAAACAGTTACCTTTCTGATGCAAGATTCTTTTGTTTTTCCGGAAAGTGGTGCAGAATTTAAAGACGAGAAATGTGCCATTGTTCAGATGATTTTAGGGGATGCATGCTGTGTTCAGTTGCCAGCTATGATTATCGGCAGTTTTAGACGTTTAGTTCCTGATGGTGGAGGTGTAATGGTGCTTTTGTATGTATGTGTTGTGTGGACTGGGAAGCTCTAGTTTCAGATACTTTGTCAACATCCCTCATCTAATGATACCTGACCATGATGTTTATATACTCAACTATATTATCTTGAGTCCTCTTCTGGTTTTCCTTATTCTTTTCGCAATCTCCAGCACCAGTTTGAGTGATATATTGGTCAAAAAAGTTTTAGACTTTCCTAGGAACAATGATACACCACCAGCTTGCCTTTTCGGCACGCACGCGCTGCTAATCAGGCTTTCGCCACTTCACTTGATCATGAGCCAAGATCGGCGCATGGATCGCGAGACCAGATTATATCAATTAATCCCCGAACCATGCATGCAACTGTAAGATCTGGATCTGGAACATCGGAGGGACCAGGCAGAGAAGTTACCAGCTGGAGGACAACAGATAGTTTCTGGCAAAAAATGTTCAGATAACCATAGAGAACATCCCCGGAATACTATTTTCAGAACTTGGGATTGGCCTGGTGTGCTAAACTAAACATGGTCACTGGCCTGCTGCACTGGCCATGGCCTGTGGATCCGGATCTCAGTACAATCAGTGATTCTTTATTAGCTCAGCTTCAGTTTCAGTTGTTCCAAATGCAGACTGACCCTGGCCCTCGTGCAGCGTGCAGGACACAGTAGGCGAGACCGGATCCCGAGGGCACGGCGGCGGTGGACGGCCGGCGGAGCAGCAGCGCCGATGCGCGGAGCCACACGTGCGCGTCGCCGGGGATGATCGCTACGTCGGAGGCCGGCGGCTGGCCTCGCTGGAGCTTCACTGGCATCGGCGTTGGACGGCGACTGTCCCGGCTGGCAATGGCATCGCCCAAGTGGACTGGCTAACTGTCACTGGTCCAGCTTACTTAGCAACACTGTCCGAAGCCAAACCATCAGAATCACCAGCAGTGTTAGTTGCTGTTGCCCTCGGCTGCCGAGTATTTTAGGCTCTGAAACACTGAGACGCATGTGCCCGGCACCTGACACCGCGCACCGGTAGTGGTAGGGTAAGCTTCTGAAATTTCAAAATGAGTTTGGTTCATCTGGAACCTCGTGCAGTTCTAGATGAAGGAAGGATTGAGGATACTATATATCAGTGATAAAACTAGTAGTAGTAGTAGAGTTTGATTCGAGCAGATAGCCAAGATGTATTCAAATGTGATGGTTTTGCAAGTGGCTTGCAGTGTAGGATTTGGGGATACCAGTGATAAAAGTAGCACAATCTGATTCCAGCGCATCGCCAATATATATGGAAATCTGATGATCTTTTGCAAGTGTAAAAAAGGCCATCATTTTACTTGAACGCTTTCCTTTCTACTAGTGTAAAATTTCCAATGATGCATGGCACTGCCTCCATGTAGGTTGCCGTGTGCCAATTGGCGAAATTTCTGCATTCAGATTGCGACAAATTCCTGCGTTCCAAACGGGGCTTTGAGATTGCGAGCTTGCAAGGATTGGGGGAAATTCTACGTTCCAAACAGAGCATGATTGCGACGTTGCAATAATCTTGGAAATTCCTGCGTTCCAAACGGGGCTTTTCGTTTGAGATTGCCAAAGTTGCAAGCCACTCCGCTGAAAACACTCGTCATAGTTTCACCATGGCAATTATTACTACACGAGAGATGAAACAAGCTTCCTATTGCTGCTCTGATTTTTACAAGTTCTTTGTTTTCTGGTAGGTCCCAACACTGCAAGCGCTTTATACTACTAAGAAAAAAAGAAGAGCAAAGCTAATCCGGCAAATTAACTCGCGGCGGATTCAGAGATGATGCTGCTGCTGCTCTGGCCCGCGGCCTCGGAGATGCTCTGCAGCGACGGCCGCCAGTTCCGGCCCCTACCGCTCCCGGCCGGCTGCGCCTGCGCCTGTGCGCCGCCGGGGCTCCGGTGCCGGTCCTTGTTGTCCCGCTTCGCGTCCTGAGGAGGAGACAGGAGCACATACACATAAGCATCAGCAAAGTGGCTCTTGCAGATTGGAAGAAATCGTCAGGCGAACGGAGAGGCAATTACCTTCTGGCAGGCGGATGGTTCCGGCCCGTCGCCGCGCCGCAGCTGGTCGTGCTGCTGCTTGATGGCCTCGCACCGCCGCATCTTGTCGTTCTTCCTCGCCTTGAGCGCCTTCGTCACCTCTGCGCAGCGCGACAAGAACAAGCGAACGATTTCGATTAGAACCAGAGCATTGCTGCGGCGGACGGCGAATCAAGGGGCGGGAACGAGCTCCGCGGCGGAATGGAGACAAGGGAGGGCTGACGAACCTTGCGCGGTGATGAGGCGGTAGACCTGGCCAAGGTGGAGCGTGTCCTTGGGCTTGAGGAGCTTGACCCTGGTGATCTTGGCCGCGCCTCCTCCGGTGGCGGCGGCGGCCTCGTCCCCCGTGAGGCCCTTGTCGTCGGCCGAGAGGCGGAGGATGACGAGCGCGACGTAGTGGCCGGGGTTGGACTTCATGACGTCGGCGGCCGGGGTGGGCCAGTAGAGGCGCTCCACCTTGCCGCCGGGGTGCTGGACGATGACCTCGGCCGCCTCCGCCGCCTGGCAGTTGCCCATCGCGCCCACCCGGCCGCCGCGCTTCAACCAGCGCACAGTGGAGGTAGTGGTGGTGGGAGCTCTGCTGTGGGGAGGGAGGAAGAGATGTTGTGGGAGACTGGCGGTAGTGGGACTGTGGGAGGAGCAGGAGGTCACGCAGTTGCCGTTCTGAGGAAGGAGGGAGTGGTGGTGGCGTTAAATGTGGTGTGAGAGAAAAAGGTCTCGGCGACGAGGAGTTTTTCGGCTCAGGGTGAGCTGCAGACTGAAAAATGGTGGAATCTTTTCACTCGCATGTTTCTTTTAGCATGATGAGCTTCACCCATACATACCTGTGGTGACGAGGAATAACCAGTGATTGTTAGTACGGCCATTAGCACTTAACCAGCAAGCTTTTCTTAGGTTTTATAATATGTATCATCTTACAACATCTCTGTTAACCAAATCCTCCTCAAACGTCCGGGAACGGGTTTTCCATTTCGTTCCTGTATGTCTGGGCTATCCGTCAATCTTCAAACTCAACACATATGAAAGGGAGAGTTTGATGTGTCCCGGCGTGTCAGGGCAGTCCGACACATCGAACGCGGATCACTTTATCTCTATTTTTATTATCTCTTTTATCCTTCTCTCTTCATCCCCACCAATCACATGTTATTGATCGGACATTTGTCCAAAAAATTGAGACTTCCGGTTGGAGGGCACAACACTTGGGAGTTGTCCGGGCTGTGTCCGCGGACACGTCCAGACGTTTCCGCGGATAGTTTGGGGGCCGGATTTGCCCACTTCGGTTGGAGATGCTCTTAATAGTTGTTAGTTTAAGGTACCCTGAAAACTGTTTTACGGTGTCGCGTAGACAGCGGCGGCGGAACACATCCCGCAAACATGCAATGTAGAATCAAATATTCCTCGTCTTAGTCCCATCGTTTTACTTGCACGTTGTTATCCCGTGCTCTGCTCGTCGTCATGCTCGCCGCTTGCCCCCTCGACCACTCCGCCGACCCCACCTGCCGACATGTTGCCCCTCTCGCCGCCTGCCCTGCTCTGCCCTCGCCGCCGGCTCAATACGTCGCCATGTTGCTCCGCGTGGGACGTCAGGTCGACGTCGGGAGGATGTAGAGGCAGCAACGCTTGGGACGCTAGGTCGGCGGCTTGCGGATGCAGAGGCGACATTACTTGGGATAGGACGCCGCTTGGCAGTTGGATCTTAAATTTCTTGCCGCCAATTGTTTTTGGTGTTAAGGATACAATAAAATTTGCCCCCGAAATTTTAGATACAAGGTATAGAAGGCTCATTTTAAAAACAGACATTTTTCGCTAAAACTGTAAAAAATAGTTATTTTAATGTTTGTCTCTTTTAAAGATGCTAGAATTGTTCTAGTGGACCAGATAAGCTTTTAAATCATTATTACAGAAATAATGGTAATCTGACTAACTCCTTTTGCCGGACACGCAGTACAGTTGTAGCCCTGAAAGCAGGGTTGCAACGGCCAGAGAAAACGGGCATGGCATGATAATACGGCGCTGCGTTTGTGACTTTGTGTGCGATGACGTGCAAAGAGACTTGGTGCTTATCTCATTATCTGCTTCTTAATTGTTTTTCCTTTTAAACTACACCGTTTCCGGCTTCCCTCCTTTTGATTTGCCCTTCCGTTTCTTTCTCCATTTTTCGTTTTTCACATGATCTCGGTCCAGATTTTTTGGCGAATTACATCACTCTTTAGCTAAATAAATTACAGCCTCTAATTTCCATGACAGCATGCACTTTCATGGTTTCGCCGAGGTGGCCATTAATCACTGGCTATAGGACAAGGACGTCGTGACGTGGCAGAAGTGGACTTTATCTTTGGAGCTATCGGACAGTCCCAGAGGCTTACATGCGGGCCACCACGGCATGGGCTCACCAGGCCCCGGGCACGGGCAGTGTTGAGGACAACATGCGTAGGCGTGCGGACGCGGTGAATCCGGCCGGAAGATCTTCTCACGCTTCGACCTAGCATGTCACAAGACTCTTCTTCCAGCCTTCACTTCTCTTCTTTTTGCAGTGCTATTGCAGCTATCGATCCTAGGTCACCTACCAGCAAATCTGTTCTGCATTGCTGCACAAATTATACAAAATGGGGGCGCCACTGTCAGTGTCACTGCGAATTCAAAACTGATGATACGCAACTTTTGTATTGGTTTCGCTCGTAGGCGTAGCCACATCATGAGGCCACTTGTGACTAGTCTAGTCAGGTAGTTTCAGGCATGCGTAGAGTACGTACGCTCCTTTTTTTTGTTGAGGCGTACACGAAACGAAACGACCTCCCGTTTTACTACGAGCATGCCTCCCGTGCGCCCAAGTCCGTCTCTACACGCTTTGCTCAAACAAGGTGGATGGATGCTAGCTACTCCTATTACCAGTGACAAGTGAGTAACGACAAATGATATGTAAGAACAAATTCTATGTATTTTCGAGCTCCATGCAGCCGCCGTTGTGGACAAAAGTGAATTTCCTTCTTGGCATAAATCATTATATGAGTAATTCAAACGAAAAATCCTTTTGGCTTCCAGGCTCGAGCGATCCATTTACTTTTTTAAAAACCGAAAGTAATATATACAAGTTTCAAAAATTCTGAATAAAATTATGAATGTAGTCGATGTTGTACACTTGTACCATACAATTGTGCCAAATAGCAACACAAAAATTCCGTGAATTCTGATCAACAAAAAAAAAAAGGAAAAATCTGATAAATTTTGGAGCTGAAAATGCACCATCCATTGTACTCAGACCGTACAATTTTTTATAACTCAGAATACAAACTATTTTGAATTGATAGTTTGCACGTTTATACTATACATCATTATGTACATGTAGAATTCTTTTACTATTTCTTTAAACTTGTAAACATGATTTTAAACTTTTTTTAAAAAAGGATCACTCAACCTCGGGAAACAGAAATCCCTAGTCTAATTCAAAGGTGATGTCTATTTTGTTAATTCAAAATCATTTTGGAAAGAATGCATGTAAATGACCAAGTCATGCATGACACATATTTGTAGATTTTCTTGTTGTTATTATTATGTTTAGCACTTTCATGTTTGGTACTTGTATTTATTTTAGATTCTTTGGTTCTATATTTCTATGATATAATGTCGGGGGGGGCTACCCCCGGGTAGGGTCATGGTGTGGTATGAGCAGTGTCCAAGGGTGGACCGAGGTACATAAAAACCGACATACCCGGGCCCAGAGGAGGCCGAGTTACGAGGTTGGTGCTAACCGACGTATACTCACCGAGATAAGGGATCCGAGATAAGGGATCCGAGACATGTTGACCGACATATATGTGTCGGTATCTAGTGTGTTTTCTTATGTGCAGGGGAGGCTATTCAGGAAAGGGAATCCGGCATATGCATGCCGGGTTATAGAGAAGAGGCACCTTGTGTCGGACGGAGGTCAGCGCTGCTGTCACATCCCGTCTGACACGGGAGCGCGGCGTGCGGTACGACGCATTCTGAGGTGACCGGGCTCACCTCTGCTGACCAAGGACGCGCGTGGGAGCAGGAGAAGGACACCGCTGACCTCGGCTGTACCTGGGAGCAGAGTTATGGGACAGGGCATGGGCAAGCCACGTCCTGTCCACTGTGCAGAGACAATCATGACGCGCAGGCGTGCGCGTCTGCAGTGCCGGTACGGCGAGGTGACCGTTGCTAGTGCAGCAGGAGGGGTACTTCCGTAACTCGGCTTAGCCTATAAATAGGGCTTCACCCCCTCCTGCGTGAGGGACGATGCGTTGGGACTCATTTCCCCCCTTTGTTTCATCTTCATCCTTGAGCTCTTCTCCATTGTTGAGGGATACAGCTCGAGGAGCACTTTGTATTTGTGATACCTCGGATATATAGAGAGAGATAGGCAGGAGTAGGGAGTTACCTCCTCACGGGGCCCCGAACCTGGGTAGATCGTGGTGTGTTCTTGTGCTTGTGTGCTTTTCTGTGTGCGCTTCTTAGCGCGCTAGCCCTCTCCCGGATCCACAAGCGTCCATCGGCCCCACTCTTAGCCATCCTATGGCATCTGCCGTGATACCACCACGACAGTTGGCGCCCACCGTGGGGCAGCAGCGGCGTTGGCTGGTGTAATCATTCGGACGGGTTCCATCATCGACTCCGAAGAGCACGTCGTCTGCGGGCTCATCTGCAAGCTCGGCTCGCTGAACTTCATCAGCGACAATGCGGGATGCTTCGGCAGCAGGCCGTTCCCGACGAACGGCTGCCTCATCAGCTTCGGCGCCTTCGTGACCTACGTCGCCACCGAGGTTGTCTGCAAGTACCCCGAGCAGGTGCTTGTGGCCGAGGATCCTCCTGCTGTCTGTGCGGCTCGCGGCCGGCGTAGCGCTCGCCCCGGGAGCTGCGCAGAGGTCATGATGACCGGCACTGCGGGTGGTGCCGGTAAAGGAGAACCCGGCAAAGGAGATGCCGGTAATCCTGCCCCCAAGATCACCAGATCGGCGAAAGTGCCGCTGGAGAGGAGGGAGAACCTCCGAGACCAGGCCGGTACATCCGAGGTACCGGTTAGGCCGGCTCATCTCGAGGAGATAATCGAGAAACTGGCTGTGCCGGTAGCTGCCGGTACAGATGCTGCCCAAATGGAGGCAGAGTTGGAGTCACGTCGTCAGAGCTTACATCAGGAGGCTCTCGAGATGGCCGAGGTGAGGAGAGAGTTCGGGATAACTCTCCGTGAGTATAACCAAGCACATGGTTTAACCCCGGTAGCTGCTCGCCCTAGTCGCATAGAGGATGTGCGTAAGAGGGGTAAACCTCAATGCCGAGATTGCTAGAGATGGTAGATCTAGTTCCAGTAAGACTCCTAGTAACTTGTCGGTCGAAAAACCGAAGTATAGTTCCCCTGCTAAGACTCTTAGAGCTGCCGAGGCAGCAAGAGCCGAGTTGTCAGGCTTATCCGGAGAAGCTCTCCGTAGGCAGCAAGACCGAGTTAATGAGTTGGTAGCTGTGGCTACCCGGCAGAATGAGGCCTATCGCAAGGCTAACACAGTTGCAGGTGGGTCCGAGATTGTTCACTCGGCTAGGGGAGCCAGTGGATCTAAGGGGCAAGCTTCATCACCGCATGTCGGTGGAGATCGGGACCGGAGTGTAAACTCCGGTAAGAGCAAGCAGATACAGGTGTATGATCCGGCATGTGCCGGAAAACAGTTAGTTGGGCGAGGCAGTGCCGGCCGGGGTAAAAGCAATCCCGGTCCGGGCGGTCCAGATGCCGGAGTAGTTAACTCGGCTGGCCGAGGCTATCCACCTCGGTATCCGACACGAAATCTCGCCCAGCAGCAGCAAAATGTCGAGCATGTCCAGCAGCCACAAGGTGTTGACCAGGTGGCTAACCGTTATGATGATGGTTACTCGGCTATGGAGAAAGCCGGGTATCCGAGATATGAAGGTGCACTGGGATCCCGGTTGGGACCTCGCCAGTTGTCACCAAATGATGCACGCTACAAGTTGGACAGGATCTATATGTCCGAGATGCTGGAAGAGCAAGGTCCACCTGGCCCTGCATGCTTTGGACCTCGGATCATGAGGGAGCCACCGGTGCGGCACTTTCAGTTGAACCGAGGCGCAAAGACATATGACGGCAGTACTAAGCCGGAACTGGCTGACAGATTATGTGTCGGCAGTGCATATCGCGGGAGGAAACCGCCGATGGGCGGTGAGGTATATCCCGCAAATGTTGGAAGGGCCAGCCCGGATCTGGCTGAACAACCTGCGAGAGGGCAGCGTTGATTGCTGGCTGGACTTTGAAGAAGCATTTGTTAGCAACTTCTCCAGCACATACAAGAGACCGAATCGTCCTCAGCAGCTTGCGATGTGCAAGCAGAGGGATAATGAAACTGACCGGGATTACTTGACCCGGTGGAGTACTATTCGCAATTCCTGTGAAGGAGTTGTGGAGGCGCAGGCCATATCTTGGTTTGCCCAGGGGTGCCGACACGGCTCCATGCTCTGGCAGAAGTTGCAGAGGGAGATGCCGGCCACCCTGGCCGAGACAATCCGGATTGCGGATAGCTATGCACTGGGTGATCCGATGCAGCCCTTGCTGAACTCGGTGGAACCGAGTAGAAGATACCCGGTGAATAACAGACCCGGGCCAGTCAGGCAGAACGATCGCCAGGACTTCGGCAACAAGAGGAGAGAGCCGGATTACCGGTATGGCTCAAACCAGGTTGCAGCGGTAAACCAAGACCAACCAGATGCCGGCAATAGCCAGCGTCCGAAGTACAACGGCCCAGCATGGGGCCAGAATCAAGAAGGGAAGAGCCATGGAGTGACCAGAAGCAGTCCTTCACTTATGAGGCTATGTTGGATGGACCTTGCAGTTTCCACACCCAAGACATCCGCAGGCCGCAAACCATACAACTCGGCAGTGCAGCTGGTATCAGCGCACAAGGGGGGAAGGAGCTAGAGCCGGAGGAAATCAGGCGGGGGCACCTCAGAGAATTCCGCCGAGGCAAAACTTACCGCTCACCGGAGCAAATGCTATCCCGGTGAATCCGCCAGCTCCGAGGCAAGCAGATCCGAAACCTGTGAATCAGGTGAATGTCGGAGGGAACAACAACACTGGTCCCAGCAGGCAGGGAGAGTATCCCCAGGGAGATTACAGAGAAGCTCATCAGAGCTATGTGGTCTTTGTGACCGAGCCAACTGACAAGAAGAGCTTGCATCGGCGTGCACTGGAGGTGAACGCAGTTATGCCGGCAGTGCCGAAGTATATGCACTGGTCCGAGCAAGAGATCATTGGAGCAGAAGGGATCATCCCCGAGTTATGCCAACTCCGGGAGGTTATGCATTGGTGGTGGATCCGACATTCTTTGGACCCACCATCAATGTCGGTTCACCCGAGTTCTCATTGATAATGGGAGTGCTATCAATATCATGTACCGAGACACCATGGTGAAGATGGGTATCTCGGCAAATATGCTGCAACCGAGTTCACGACCTTCCATGGCATAGTGCCGGGTGTTCATGTGCACCTATGGGCAAAATTTGGGTTGATGTGTTGTTCGGCACCAAGGACAACTGCCGAACTGAGAGCATCCAGTTTGAGGTAGTGGACCTCGAAAGTCCATACCATGCTTTACTCGGCAGGCCTGCGCTGTCCAAGTTCATGATATCAACCCATGTGGGTTACCTCAAGATGAAAATGCCAGGTCCTAATGGCATCATCACCATCTCGGGTGATTACAAGCGTGCACTGGAGTGTGCCTCGGCTGGATCGTGCTTGGCCGAGTCACTGATTATCGCTGCAGAGAAGAAGAAGATCCATGAAGTGGTGGCATTGGCTCAGTCCGCGCAACTCGGCATGCCGGGTATGGCTAACCCGGAGCAGAATGCGACTTTCGAGGTGCCAAAGGAGACCAAGAAGATCAACGTTGACCCGGTGTTTCCGGACCACAACGTCATCATTGGTACCGGGTTAACGGAGAAATAGGAAGGCGAGCTCAGTCACTTCCTCCGTGAGAACCGGGATATCTTTGCATGGTCTAATCAGGACCTGCCAGGTGTTCCGAGGGAGTTGGCTGAGCACTCTTTGTTCGTCAGACCGGATATGAAACCGGTGAAGCAACCTATGCGACGTCTCTCGGATGAGAGGAGAAAGGTGATAGGCGATGAACTGGCCAGATTACTTGCATCTGGTTTCATCATGGAGGTGCTGCACCCGGACTGGTTGTCTAACCCGGTCCTGGTGGAAAAGAAAAAAGATGACCCGAACGTGGCCATTGTGTGGCGCATGTGTATTGATTACACAAACTTGAACAAGGCATGTCCTAAGGATCCATTCCCGCTGCCTCGGATTGATCAAGTGATCGATTCCACAGCCGGGTGTGAGCTGTTATCCTTTGTAGATGCGTATTCTGGTTTTCACCAGATACCACTGAACCCTGCTGATCAAATGAAAACTGCTTTTATCACCCCGTACGGGGCTTATTGCTATCGTGTCATGACATTTGGTTTGAGAAATGCTGGTGCTACTTACCAGAGATGTATGCAAAAATGCTTGCATGATCAAATAGGCAAAAATGTGCAGGTGTATGTCGATGACATTGTCATCAAATCTAAGGAGAAATCCACTCTGATTGATGATCTCAGAGAAACATTTGCGAATCTAAGGAAATTCCGGATAAAACTTAACCCGGACAAATGTACATTTGGTGTGCCGGCAGGCAAGTTACTCGGTTTCCTCGTGTCGAGCCGAGGTATCGAGGTGAACCCGACAAAAATCCGTGCTATTGAAAGCATGAGGTTACCGACATGTCTCAAGGACGTGCAGAAATTCACTGGATGTTTGGCATCCTTAAGTCGGTTTGTTAGCAGGTTGGGAGAAAAGGCATTGCCTTTGTATCAGCTCATGAAGAAAACCACCCACTTCGTGTGGACCCCGCAAGCAGATGCGGCGTTCACCGAGCTAAAAAAGATGCTGGCAACTGCGCCGATACTGGCCTCACCATTACCCAAAGAGCCGATGTTGCTCTACATTGCAGCCACAAACCGGGTTGTGAGTGTCGTATTAGTAGTGGAGCGAGAAGAAGATGGCAAAACTGTGCAAAGGCCGGTATATTACCTGAGCGAGGTGATCTCGTTATCCAAGCAGAACTATCCTCACTACCAGAAGATGACATATGGTGTCTATCTGGCTGCTAAGAAGTTGAAACATTACTTCCAAGAGCATTCAATCACCGTGGTATGTGAGGCTCCTATCTCGGAGATCATTGGGTGTAAAGATGCAACTGGCCGAGTAGCCAAGTGGGCCATCGAGGTGTCCCCTTACACTCCTCACTATGAAAGAAGAGATGCCATTAAGTCTCAGGCACTGCCGGATTTCTTGGTGGATTGGGCCGAAATGCAATATGAGCCACCATTGCCTGACTCCAATTACTGGAGAATGCACTTTGATGGTTCCAGGACGAAAATTGGTTTAGGTGCCGGGGTAGTCCTTACCTCGCCTAAGCGGATCAACTGAGATATGTGTTGCAGATTCATTTTGCGGCATCTAATAATGTGGCCGAGTATGAGGCACTTGTTCATGGGCTCAATGTGGCCAAGGAAATTGGTATTCGCCGGATAGAATGTTTCGGAGACTCGGATCTGGTGGTGCAGCAAGTCTCGGGAAATTGGGATGCTTTAGACGCCAACATGGCGTTATATCGGTTTCATGTCCAGAAGATCTCGGGGTTCTTTGAAGGTTGCGAGCTCACGCATATACCTCGGGCAGAAAACGAAGCCGCCGATGTACTGTCCAAGCTAGGTTCATCTCGGGATCCAATCCCACCCGGCATAGCCTTGGAGCATTTGAGGAAGCCATCAATCAAACCATCGCCCGAGTCCGAGTCAATCTTTATCCCGAAGAAACCGGAGTCTAAGGCTGTTCCCATGGACGTCGATGTCGGGTGTATTTGGGAAAACCCGGGGACTGCTTGGCAGAACTCGGGGACTGGTCACTCAGTATCGGAGGAAGCAATGTCGGTTGATCTCATGGAGGTGGATGATCCGGTCTTTCCAGTGCGTCCTGTGCCGGGGTGGGCACAACCAATAATGGCATATATGATGGACGGGAGTTTTCCAAGTAGCGAAGTGGAGGCCAGGCAAGTGCAAACACTAGTACAGAACGACACATCGGATACCCCTCTATGAAAACGGCAGGCGTTAGGCGACGGAGAATCGCGCTTTCCGCGCGGCCAGTGCGTACAAACCTGACCTGGGCCGTGGCTGGCCCGTCAACATAGGTAACAGAGAAAGTATTAACTCCGTTACCCATAGTATTGGCAACGGTCTTAATTCTGGCTCCGTTTCCGATATGTGCCTCTATAGCAACGGGGACTTTTGTGTGTCCGTGTGCAATGTGGACACGTTCTATCTTCTTGGAATTCGATGCGAGCGGAGTAACTGCTATGGCGTAGTGGCGTGGTGACGCCGCGGCACCGCCCACTACTCCTTAAAAACCCACGATCTCCCTGCTATCTCAGTACGCCACTTCGCCGCAGCCATGGATACTCCTAGCAACTCCTCGGGCGTTCGCCGCAGCAGTTTCCCGCTTTCGCTGAATTGGAACCGCGTCGTCGTGCCGGAGGCCGTCGCGCAGAGGCACTGGCAATATAGGAGGCCAGTGCCCTGGTCAAATGTTAGCCTCCCCGCTGGCTGGCGCGTCAACCACAGGTGGGTGCCTATGCCGCCGGAAGAGAACGCAGGATCCTCGGGCGCCCGCGACCGCAGCCGCTCGCCGCGGCGGAGAGACGCTCGTCCGCGGTCGCCTGGATGGAACCGCGTCATCGTCGGGCAGGCCGTCGCGGAGCGGCACTGGCAATATAGGAGGCCAGTGCCATGGTCAAAGGTTCGGCTACTCGGTGGCTGGCACCTCAACCGCGCGTCGGTGCCTATACCGCCGGAAAGAGTTGAGCTGCTTCAGAGCCGCCGGCTCCTCCTCCCGCCGGAGCTGCGCGACGATCCTGCCTACGACGACGACGAGATGTGGGAGGGGCGCACGGGCGGCGATGACATCGTCGGCGAGGAGCCGCGCGACGACACGGACGACTACGTGGCTCTCCTCGCATACGAGCAGGAGAAGGCGGATGCCGAGGAGTAGTTATAGTTATTTATTTTTATGTTCTTCAACTTCAATACTAGTAGAGATCAGTATAAGCCCAGTGTGTCAGTGAAAAAATCAAAGGAAACGGTTGTTTATACCCTCCGTTTCCGATGTTCTACCTATAAATGCGCCCTTCACACAACCCTAAACTCTATCGCTCACTCTCAGCCTCACTCTCAAAGTGTGGCGGCGCCTCCACGCAGCACCAGATCTTAGCTCCACCGTGGCGGCGCGCATCTCCCTCCCTCCGACCGTGGCGGCGCGCATCTCCCTCCCTCCGACCGTGGCGGCGCGCATCTTCCTCTCCTCCGACCGTGGCGGCGCGCATCTCCCTCCCTCCGACCGTGGCGGCGCGCATCTTCTTCTCCTCCGACCGTGTCGGCGCGCATCTTCCTCTCCTCCGACCGTGGCAGCGCGTACCCGTTCTTTGCTCCACCCGGCAGATCTCGTCGCCTGATCTGTAGCTGGAGGGCGCATGGCGTGTCGATCCGAGGACGACGAGGACGACTACGTACTCCCGCCGCCAGATCCAAAGGTAATACATCTATTTGTTACCGGCCGTCGTGCCGACGAACTAGGGTTGTTGTCATTGTTCTGCTTAGGTTTTCTTCCATAGGACACTCATGAACAGAACTAGAACTAGGGTTGTAATACATCCGAGGATGATGAGGACGACCACTGGCGGATCCACCTTGAGCCAGCCGGGTGCACAGGACACCGGGAGAAGGAATTTTTCTTTGTAAATTAGCAATTTTTCATCACATATGCACCCCTAAAAATTGTTTTAAATGTATTGTGGTAACATGTGTGCATCCTGGTTCAATATGTTCTAGCTCCGCCACTGAGGACGACTGTCGCTCGAAAAGAACATAACTAGCACAAATCGGTAGTGTATGAAACTCATGGCTGACTTATCTCCTTTGCAAAACAGATGTATATTTCGGTGACACTGTATAAAAAGCCGGGTCCTTAGCCAAGGTGCGCTTGTCGTCCGGCATAATTGTTGGTACACAACAACTATGCAATGGATTTGTAAGTTTGTTATTCTGTCTTATGCATCCGTTTGTGTTGTATGTCCTTTATTGTAACATCCCAATTTCCAAATTCCAAAATCATGCATACATTCATCATCTCATCTGCATTCCATTTAAATTTCATAAATTATAAACTCAACAATGAACCCTTTTGTCTTTTATTTTATTTTTTCACAAAAGGGTATTTTTAATTTTTATTAAATTATTTTGTATCGAGAGGACTACCATTAGTTTCTATTTTGCACAAGCTTTCCAAAACATATTTTAAAATAAATTTTGAAAATATTTGAACCAAGAACTGAAAACAGAAAAGAGATAAGAAAAGAACAAAAAAAAAAGGGTTAGCCGGGCCAGCCGAGCCGGCCCAGCATCTTACCTGCCGCACACGCCGCGCGCAGAGGCCCACTGCCAGCCCAGCTCTGCAACCCTCTCCCCTCTCGCTGACTGGCGGGCCCCACCCGTCAGCGCCCTCTTCCCCAACCTCCGGCCGAAACCGCCGCCGCGCCCACGACGCGCACGGACGCGCTCCACCTCGCCACGCTCCCCACTCCCCCACGCCTCGCAACGGCCCGCCGAGACCCCCCTTAAATCCCCGCACCCCGCTCCTCCATCTTCCCCAACCCACGCACACCACACCGCCCCCAGGCCGCCGGATTTCGCCGCCGAAGACCACCATGGCCGCCGCCGTCCTTCACTGATTCCGGTGAGCACAGACTGCCCCGCTCCCTCCCGTCCATCCCCTCGACTTCGCCGCCCTTTCGCGCACCTCCCTGACCTGTTTTCCGTCCCCTGCCGTGCACTAGATCGAGCGGAGCTTCCTCGACCGACGCCACCGTCCGCTGCCGCAACTCCGGCAAGGATCCACCGACGCCCCGGAGCTTCCCCGACCACGCCATCGACCCCGCCTCGAGCTCCTCCGCCTTCTGGTGAGTCCGCAACATCCCCTGGCCCTCTCCCCCGTCGCGTCCATGCACGCCGGCAATGACGCCGCCGTCGCCGGAGCCGCGCCGGCGCAACGCGCCGCTCTGCTTAGGTCGCTAGGATCTCGACCGTCCGATCGCGATCGGACGGCTACCGTTAGTTCACTTAAGCGAACCGGTACGGGCCAGTGGCGTTGCGCCACGTCGCCCTATTCGATTTAATTCGTCTGGAAATTGAGAAATAAAAACAGAAAATGATTCAAACTTCAAAAATTCATAACTTTCTAACCCTAAGTCCAAATTTAGCAAACTTTATATCACTGAAAAGCTATTGACATGTAGTTTACTGTGGCATCATTTGTTTTACTTTTTGCATCTGTTAAAATTGATCAATTTGCAGAGAGCCATTTCGGCCATTTAATTCAAAACTGGAGTTTTAAAAATTATTTTAAAATGAATCTTTTTGGTAAATGTCAACAATTAACTCCTCTGTCCAGAGAGCCTAACACACTATTTTATTTATTAATAAAGTTCAAAGGTATCAAATTTACTTGTAAATGCTCTAGTATTTCAAAAATGTTTTCAATTAATAACAATGCATTAAACTTTGCTCATTTCATCATGCATCATTTAAAAACCAGAGAACTAATAAAGTGTACTACTCTCTTAATAATGTTGTTTGCATCCATACATGCATAGCATTGTTTTTGTAATGTGCATGTGTATTGAATTGTTGTATGTTTGTTGTCTTTTAGATTGTGCGGAGTGTCTCACGTGTTGTGAAGAGTGTAACTACAACTCTTCAGTTGGCCAAGGCAAGTGACACCATAAAAGTCCTACTACTTTTACTACTATGCACTTAGTGTTTTCAGTAGTATGCATGATAGGCTTGTTACTGAATATTATACTATGCTATGCTCCTATTAGTGTGTAGCCATCCCCCACCCAGAACTTTGTAGTGTGAAACTTAGTATAGTCATGCTATGAAAAATGTTTTGATTAGTTGGATAGTGATGGAAACTAATAACTAATCAATGAACTACCTGGGTGCTGGTTGGAGAACCATGGTGGGTGACTACTCAGGGGGTCCATGTCTATGGTTCATGTCTATGGTAATTTGCCCTTGGTGGAAGTGCACAATTGTGGAAAGTCACCCAGGCTTAAAGAGATTGTAGACTCTCCTTGTTCAGTAGCTTCTAGTGCAGCCACAGGTCATATGGGCTCTGTCTTGATCAATTAGGTTGTGAGACCCTGGTTCTGTCGTGACCAGCAGATGTAGGGGATGATAGGTTGGAGTGGGTCCGACGTTAGACTCCGGGGAATTACTTCTGAAAGATCTCGTCTCGGTCTTCTCTTTTCCATTGCATAATTGGTTGCAATGGAGGATGGAATGATTGGGTCTTGTGGTGAAAGTGCACACCCTCTCGAGAGTTAAAAACTAAGTATACTTAGCCGTGTCCCCGGTTATGGACATTTTGAGCAACTAGACCGGGAAGCTGTTGAAGATCTCCTCATCCCAATTTCTAAATTAAAACTTGAGGGTGAACAAGGGATGGGAGCTCACTGATGTCTATCGGTGGTGCTTGTTGTGAGTAGTTGTCAAAGGTGTTCACTGATGTCTATCAGTGGTACTCTTTGTCTAAGATAAAATTTGTTTTACAAATGATAGGATGAAACTGGCTTTATGCAAAACAGCCTCAAACTCCACTTAGCCAAATATTCATGTAGAAGATAGGTTGCCATTTATATCCACATAAGTGTCATCTTGCCATCACAATTCAATTGTGCTGACCCATATAGTTGGGCTGTAACTCACCGTTGCAGGTCCGTCAGACGATGAGTGAGGTTTCGACAGGGTTTCGAGTCTACAACCAACATGCTTGCCTGTGGCACATGAAGATGATGGGCTCACTGTATCATTTGCTTTCCGCTGTGTGTTTACTTTGGTTTGAGCTAGCCTTCGGCTATGCACCTTGTATCGAATCTTTTAAATTCTGGATCATCGTGTAATATACTTTGATACAATGTTATGGTATTGCATCTCAAACTGTGTGTGCTAGCAAGTCGATCCAGGGACTAGCACGTTACACGGGGAATCCCAACCTTTGTTAAAAGGTGGGGGTTCTACAGATGGTATCAGAGCACTGTGTTGCCTGTAGGTTCGTGACCCTAGGTTGATTCTAGAACATAGGAAAGACCATAGGACAAAAACTATATATACTATTTTATCTTGGAAAGAAAATGCTTTATAAGAAGAGTTTTGACTTTGCATTTATTTGTTTCATAATTTCATCTCATAACACTTGTCTAATCTTTTACCTCCTCTCTCAAAATTGTTTTGTAGATGTCTACCTTCACGCACCGTATTGTGGCTGGAAACGGAGAGACTGAGCACTTTGATCAGCAGCTGGCTGAACTGGCCCAGTTGGTGGGGATACCTCCGCCAATATTTCGGGGTCAGCTGTTGTACCAGGAGTACGGCATCGAGAGGTGGCTGATTGAGACGACGATTCCGGCTCGCATTGACGACCCCACGACTCGGGAGGAGATCTATGAGGAGAGGTACCCTGACTGGGATATGTCCGTGCAGGTGGCTATGCAAGGAGCCATGGCACGCATATGCGGACTGTACCGCTGCTACATACCTTCTGGATCCCCTTACCGTACCTTTGGGAGACGCCGCATGGATGGTACCCCGTACTTCTTCCCCAACAATGAGAACATGACGGTACATCGTCAACATCTGGTGGAGCGTGAGTGCAACGCAGTAGACCTCGAGGAGTTGATGAGGGGCCAGATGACTTATCTGGATCAAGCTATCAACACACTTGAAGAAGCCAACACCAAGATTGAGCATTGTGAGCTAGCCAACGCGTACGTTCTCAACAAGAGAGATGAGCTACTGGAAGCCAACAAAGTACTAGAGGAAAGCAACAAGAAGTTGTTGGAGAGGATTGAGAAGTTGGAAGAGCCACGCAAGCTAGAGGAGGAACTTCTCGGGATCAAGGTGTTTGATGAAGTTCTGGTCAAGACCATGAAGTTGATGATAGAGCGCAGGGAGTTGCTAGTACAGGAGAATGTCGAACTGAAGAAGAAGCTAGCAGAGGCACAAGCTCCCAAGATAGATCAGGTGATGGCTGATGCAGAAGAGGAGGACCCAGAGGAGCGGGCCATAGAGACCTCGGATGGACAGACCATTTGGATTGTTCCTGAGGATGAGGACAAACCAGCGTTCAACACTCGGTCCCATGCACGCAAGGTCATCTGTCTCAAGGCCATCAGAGAGTTTCCCCAGTAGTAGTTCGACCACCATTTATCCTTCGAGTAGTCATTTCGATTTGAGTATTGATCTACCAACTTGTGGTATGGCAGTACATGTTAGCCCTTTTGTTTTCCAAAACTCATTCATTTATCACTTTTGAGATTATCAAAGTACTACTTTTGAATTAAAATCCTCGTGTTGAGTTGTTTGCTTGATGTGTTACTTGGTTTTGTTGTATGGGTAGATTTTCCTTTCCTTTCTATCTCGATTCTCATCTATGCTAAACCTCAGATGCCTCCTCGCCGTGACAACAACAACAACAACGATGAGAACAACAACAATGGGCTGCAGCAAGTGATGACTCAACTCATGCAAGTGATGACTCAGATCTTAGCAAACAACAACAACAACAACAACCCCCCCACCACCTCAAGTGGACATGCTCACCCGATTCCTGAGGCTGAGACCAGCAACATTCACTAGTGCCTCAGAGCCCGTCGTAGCTGATGACTGGCTACGCTCAGTGAATAAAATCTGGTGACCATCGGCTGTTCTGATGCTGAGAAGTTCGGTTTGCGGCACACTTGTTAGAAGGACCCGCCGCTAGCTGGTGGGACAACTTTCAGATCACTCACCCAATTGAGGAGGTCACTTGGGAACTATTCCAAGAAGGTTTCCGCACTGCACACATATCAACTGGGGTGATGAGTCTGAAGAAGAGAGAGTTCCGCAACCTGCGACAGGGTAACCGCACAGTGGCTGCATACATAGAGAGTTCAACAATCTGGCACGCTATGCGCCGGACGACGTCGACAGCGACACTAAAAGAAGGGAGAGATTCTTGGATGGACTGAATGATGAACTAGCTATTCAGCTGTCAGTTGTCTACACGCCCAACTATCAATCCCTACTCGACAAGGCCACTATCTTAGAGAGCAAACAGAAGCAGGCTGAGAACAGGAAGAGGAAGCATACCTTTGAAAAGCATTATGCTGGGCCACCCCAGAAGATGCGTGGCTTCCAGGATGGCAGTGGAAGTTCTGGATTCCACAAGCATGCTAGCAATGGACACCAACATGGCGGAAACAACCACAACCACAACCACGGCCACAACCCCAATGGAGGCTATCGGGGCCACAACCACAATGGAAATGGAAACCACCATGGACAGCATCGTCACAACCCTTCAGAGAAGAGGGACATCAGTCAGGTGCAATGCTACTCATGTAAGAAGATGGGACACTACTCCAATGAATGCCCAGAGAAGAAGGCTGATCAAACTATCAAGCCAAACCCGTTCCAGAAAGGGCATGTGAACCATATGGACGTGGAAGAAATCATAGATCAACCTGACATGGTGATAGGTAAGTTCTTGATCAATACATGTCCAGCACTTGTACTTTTTGATTCTGGAGCATCCCATTCATTCATTTCAAGAACCTTTGTGAAAAAGCATGGTTTACCTACCACCACTCTGGTTAGACCTATCAGGGTTAGTTCTCCCGGGGGGGAGATGTTAGCTAAATCAGGTAGTAGCCCACTGACTCTAGACATTGGAAATCACAAATTCCCCACTGAACTGATCATTTTGGAAAACCAAGGCCTCGATGTCATACTAGGGATGGATTGGTTATCACAGTATAAGGGTCAGATAGACTGTTCTAGCCGAGCATCATTCTCACTACCCCAGAAAAGAGGAGAATCCGATACCAGTCCTTCTATGGATCCAAAGATGCCAAGATTAATTCTCTTAAGGGGGTTAGTATGGAAGAGATACCTATAGTGAAGGATTACCCGGATGTATTTCCGGAGGAACTACCAGGGATGCCACCAAATAGAGATGTAGAGTTCCTCATAGAATTACTACCCGGCACAGGACCAATAGCCAAGAGACCTTACCCAATGTCAGTGGAGGAACTGAAGGAACTTAAGTCACAGCTTGAAGAACAGTTAGGAAAGGGGTTCATTCGCCCAAGTTCATCCTCATGGGGAGCTCCTGTTCTGTTTGTGGAGAAGAAGGACAAGAGTATGAGGTTATGCATGGATTATCGTTCCCTGAATGAAGTGACCATTAAGAATAAATACCCACTACCGAGGATCAATGATTTATTTGACCAGTTAGAAGGAGCTACAG
Source organism: Poa pratensis (assembly GCA_947311845.1). Lineage (NCBI taxonomy): Eukaryota > Viridiplantae > Streptophyta > Magnoliopsida > Poales > Poaceae > Poa > Poa pratensis. Next base: position 26,012,886 of record CAMZMU010000096.1, read on the forward strand.
TATTCTTAAGATCGATCTCGATCAGGATATTTTCAATTAAAGATCAGGAACACGATTCCAAAAACAGCATTCGTCACGAGATATGGACTCTACGAGTATACCGTCATGCCATTCGGGTTGACCAATGCCCCAGCATACTTCATGAACATGATGAACAAGGTGTTCATGGAGTTCCTAGACAAGTTTGTTGTCGTCTTTATCGATGACATACTGATCTACTCCAAGAACAAGGAAGAGCATGAAGAACACCTACGTCTAGTCATGGAGAAGCTCAGAGAGCATAAGTTATATGCCAAATTCAGCAAGTGTGAATTTTGGCTACAAGAGGTTGGATTCTTGGGACATATAGTATCAAGAGAAGGGATTGCAGTTGACCCTGCAAAGGTCGCAGCAGTAATGGAATGGTTGTCTCCCAAGACAGTAGCAGAGATACGCAGTTTCTTAGGTTTGGCAGGGTACTATCGGAGATTCATTGAGAACTTCTCCAAGATAGCTAAACCCATGACAGAATTGCTAAAGAAAGGGAAGAAGTTTGAATGGACAGAAGCTTGTGAAGCTAGCTTCCAAGAGTTGAAGAAACGATTAGTGTCAGCCCCAGTCCTATGCCTACCTGATCTGGAGAAGATTTCCAGGTTTACTGTGATGCCTCTCGCCAAGGTTTAGGATGCGTCTTGATGCAGACAGGCAAGTAGTATCTTATGCCTCGAGGCAACTCAAGAAGCATGAGGGCAATTATCCCACACATGATCTTGAGTTGGCAGCAGTAGTACATGCATTGAAGACTTGGAGGCATTACCTGATGGGAAAGCGTTGTGAAGTATTCACTGACCACAAGAGTTTGAAGTATATTTTCACTCAGAAGGAGCTGAACTTGAGACAGAGAAGGTGGTTAGAATAATCAAGGATTATGACCTAAGTCTACAGTACACCCTGGCAAGGCTAATGTAGTGGCCGACGCCTTAAGTCGTAAGGTTTATGTAAATGGCCTCACGGCGGGAGAATTACCCGAGGACTTGTGTGAACAGTTTAAGGAGCTAAGATTGGAAGTAGTGTCGAAGGATATGTGGCATCACTAGAAGTTCAGCCCACATTGATGGATAGGATCAGAGAAGCACAAAAGACCGACAAGGAGATGGAAGAAATCAGAGTTAACATGAGCAAAGATAAAGCAAAGGGTTTCCGCAAGGATGAACAAGGAACCCTATGGTTCGAAAATCGTATTTGTGTACCCTGTGACGCCGAGCTTAGGAGCCTAATTCTGCAAGAGGCTCATGATTCACCATACTCTATCCACCCTGGCAACACAAAGATGTACATGGATATAAAGGGTAGATTTTGGTGGAGTAATCTGAAGAAAGACATAGCTAAGCACATTGCATTATGCGACGTGTGTAATAAAGTTAAAGCAGAACATCAGAAACCAGCCGGACTACTACAACCCTTGCCTGTGCCTGAATGGAAGTGGGATAAGATAGGCATGGACTTCATCACAGGTTTACCCAGAACCAAGTCCGGATATGATTCTATATGGGTAGTAGTGGATCGTTTGACCAAGGTGGCTCACTTTATTCCCGTAAAGACCACTTACACCAGTGCTAAGCTTGCAAAGTTGTACATCAATAGGATTGTGTGTCTGCACGGTGTGCCGAAGAGCATTGTTTCCGACAGAGGAACACAATTCACATCACATTTTTGGAAGCAACTACATGAGTCCCTAGGGACAAGGCTAGAATTCAGCACTGCCTTCCACCCACAAACTGATGGACAAACAGAAAGGGTGAACCAAATCCTAGAGGATATGCTAAGAGCATGTGCGTTAGATTATGGGTCTAGTTGGGATGATAATCTACCATATGCCGAGTTTTCATATAACAATAGTTACCAGGCCAGCATTGAGATGGCACCATTTGAGGCCTTGTATGGAAGGAAATGCACCACCCCATTGTTATGGAGCGGTGTTGGAGAGCGCAGTTTGTTTGGACCAGACATCATTCAAGAGGCCGAAGAGAAAGTCAGATTGATTAAGGATAGACTAAAGATAGCTCAGTCTAGACAGAAGAGCTACGCAGATTCGAAGCGTAGAGATGTCACGTACGAGATCGGAGATAGGGCTTACCTCAGAGTCTCCCCACTACGCGGTGTGAAGAGATTTGGAATCAAAGGAAAGTTAGCACCACGATTCATTGGACCATACAAAATCCTCTCTCGCAGAGGAGAAGTAGCTTATGAGTTAGAACTTCCAGGAGTACTATCAGCAGTACACAATGTGTTTCACGTGAGTCAGTTGAAGAAGTGTCACCCAGAAATGGCAGAAACCTCATTGAAGGACACGGTATCTTTGGACGAAGTCCAGCTCGAGAGTGACCTCACTTACGAAGAAAAACCTATCAAGATCTTGGAAACAGCCGAGAGACTTACCCGTACCAAGACAATCATGCTTTGCAAGGTTCAGTGGGATCACCACACCGAAGAAGAAGCCACTTGGGAAAGAGAAGAAGATCTTCGTGAAGACCACCCACACCTCTTTGCTATCCCATCCGAATCTCGAGGGCGAGATTCATCTTAAGGGGGTTAGATTTGTAACATCCCAATTTTCAAATTCCAAAATCATGCATACATTCATCATCTCATCTGCATTCCATTTAAATTTATAAATTATAAACTCAACCAATGAACCCATTTGTCTTTATTTTAATTTTTCACAAAAGGGTATTTTTAATTTTTATTAAATTATTTTGTATCGAGAGGACTACCATTAGTTCTATTTTGCACAAGCTTTCCAAAACATATTTTAAAATAAATTTTGAAAATATTTGAACCAAGAACTGAAAACAGAAAAGAGAAAGAAAAGAACAAAAAAAAAGGGTTAGCCGGGCCAGCCGAGCCGGCCCAGCATCTTACCTGCCGCACACGCCGCGCGCAGAGGCCCACTGCCAGCCCAGCTCTGCAACCCTCTCCCCTCTCGCTGACTGGCGGGCCCCACCCGTCAGCGCCCTCTTCCCCAACCTCCGGCCGAAACCGCCGCCGCGCCCACGACGCGCACGGACGCGCTCCACCTCGCCACGCTCCCCACTCCCCCACGCCTCGCAACGGCCCTCCGAGACCCCCCTTAAATCCCCGCACCCCGCTCCTCCATCTTCCCCAACCCACGCACACCACACCGCCCCCAGGCCGCCGGATTTCGCCGCCGAAGACCACCATGGCCGCCGCCGTCCTTCACTGATTCCGGTGAGCACAGACTGCCCCGCTCCCTCCCGTCCATCCCCTCGACTTCGCCGCCCTTTCGCGCACCTCCCTGACCTGTTTTCCGTCCCCTGCCGTGCACTAGATCGAGCGGAGCTTCCTCGACCGACGCCACCGTCCGCTGCCGCAACTCCGGCAAGGATCCACCGACGCCCCGGAGCTTCCCCGACCACGCCATCGACCCCGCCTCGAGCTCCTCCGCCTTCTGGTGAGTCCGCAACATCCCCTGGCCCTCTCCCCCGTCGCGTCCATGCACGCCGGCAATGACGCCGCCGTCGCCGGAGCCGCGCCGGCGCAACGCGCCGCTCTGCTTAGGTCGCTAGGATCTCGACCGTCCGATCGCGATCGGACGGCTACCGTTAGTTCACTTAAGCGAACCGGTACGGGCCAGTGGCGTTGCGCCACGTCGCCCTATTCGATTTAATTCGTCTGGAAATTGAGAAATAAAAACAGAAAATGATTCAAACTTCAAAAATTCATAACTTTCTAACCCTAAGTCCAAATTTAGCAAACTTTATATCACTGAAAAGCTATTGACATGTAGTTTACTGTGGCATCATTTGTTTTACTTTTTGCATCTGTTAAAATTGATCAATTTGCAGAGAGCCATTTCGGCCATTTAATTCAAAACTGGAGTTTTAAAAATTATTTTAAAATGAATCTTTTTGGTAAATGTCAACAATTAACTCCTCTGTCCAGAGAGCCTAACACACTATTTTATTTATTAATAAGAGTTCAAAGGTATCAAATTTACTTGTAAATGCTCTAGTATTTCAAAAATGTTTTCAATTAATAACAATGCATTAAACTTTGCTCATTTCATCATGCATCATTTAAAAACCAGAGAACTAATAAAGTGTACTACTCTCTTAATAATGTTGTTTGCATCCATACATGCATAGCATTGTTTTTGTAATGTGCATGTGTATTGAATTGTTGTATGTTTGTTGTCTTTTAGATTGTGCGGAGTGTCTCACGTGTTGTGAAGAGTGTAACTACAACTCTTCAGTTGGCCAAGGCAAGTGACACCATAAAAGTCCTACTACTTTTACTACTATGCACTTAGTGTTTTCAGTAGTATGCATGATAGGCTTGTTACTGAATATTATACTATGCTATGCTCCTATTAGTGTGTAGCCATCCCCCACCCAGAACTTTGTAGTGTGAAACTTAGTATAGTCATGCTATGAAAAATGTTTTGATTAGTTGGATAGTGATGGAAACTAATAACTAATCAATGAACTACCTGGGTGCTGGTTGGAGAACCATGGTGGGTGACTACTCAGGGGGTCCATGTCTATGGTTCATGTCTATGGTAATTTGCCCTTGGTGGAAGTGCACAATTGTGGAAAGTCACCCAGGCTTAAAGAGATTGTAGACTCTCCTTGTTCAGTAGCTTCTAGTGCAGCCACAGGTCATATGGGCTCTGTCTTGATCAATTAGGTTGTGAGACCCTGGTTCTGTCGTGACCAGCAGATGTAGGGGATGATAGGTTGGAGTGGGTCCGACGTTAGACTCCGGGGAATTACTTCTGAAAGATCTCGTCTCGGTCTTCTCTTTTCCATTGCATAATTGGTTACAATGGAGGATGGAATGATTGGGTCTTGTGGTGAAAGTGCACACCCTCTCGAGAGTTAAAAACTAAGTATACTTAGCCGTGTCCCCGGTTATGGACATTTTGAGCAACTAGACCGGGAAGCTGTTGAAGATCTCCTCATCCCAATTTCTAAATTAAAACTTGAGGGTGAACAAGGGATGGGAGCTCACTGATGTCTATCGGTGGTGCTTGTTGTGAGTAGTTGTCAAAGGTGTTCACTGATGTCTATCAGTGGTACTCTTTGTCTAAGATAAAATTTGTTTTACAAATGATAGGATGAAACTGGCTTTATGCAAAACAGCCTCAAACTCCACTTAGCCAAATATTCATGTAGAAGATAGGTTGCCATTTATATCCACATAAGTGTCATCTTGCCATCACAATTCAATTGTGCTGACCCATATAGTTGGGCTGTAACTCACCGTTGCAGGTCCGTCAGACGATGAGTGAGGTTTCGACAGGGTTTCGAGTCTACAACCAACATGCTTGCCTGTGGCACATGAAGATGATGGGCTCACTGTATCATTTGCTTTCCGCTGTGTGTTTACTTTGGTTTGAGCTAGCCTTCGGCTATGCACCTTGTATCGAATCTTTTAAATTCTGGATCATCGTGTAATATACTTTGATACAATGTTATGGTATTGCATCTCAAACTGTGTGTGCTAGCAAGTCGATCCAGGGACTAGCACGTTACACGGGGAATCCCAACCTTTGTTAAAGGGTGGGGGTTTTACATTTATGCTAGATGTATAGTGAGCTAACATGGAGCCATATATTCTCTCTTTGCATTTCAGTGACCACTTTACAAAAGAGGCACCTTCAGTACATCAGCACTCGCTTATTGCACTATGTGCAGAGCATGGTGCTGATCCGTTTAGCTCATTTAAATGAGCTAAATACAAGGTCGGGGACAAAGCGGCGAGTTGATTATATTTTGGCGACACCGTCCAAGAAGAAGATTGAATTCATCAACTCTAACAGCAAGTCATGAAGATAAATTAAGTTGGAAATGACAAGGATAAGTTTAGAGAGGCATGACATAGATAGATTTAGCTAGACATGTCAATGATAGATTTAGAGAGGCATGACATAGATAGATTTAGCTAGACATGTCAATGATAGATTTAGAGAGGCATGACAATGAAGATAAGTAATTGGTTGTCTTGTGATGCAATGTATCGGTGACATTTGTTATACCTTATGAATGAATGAATTTGTTAGCCTTTTTGTGCTTCTGCTGTGAAATTTTAAATGTCCAGTGCCAAATCTATTCCTGCTCTAGGCTTATGAAGAAACCTCAATGCAAACGAGCAGAAACAGAATCTCCGTTACCGATCTTCCGACACATCAGAAACGGAGGTTGTGCACAACCGTTGCCAAACCGACGCCTCATCAGCGACGGTTTTTCGCCTCCGTTACCGATGAGGGCCTTCACATCAGTAACGGGATCGGGGACACGGACCCTTTTTCCGTTTCCGATGGGGTTTTTAGCCCGTTTCCGATGTGTCGTTCTGTACTAGTGAAAGAAGATCCAAGGCATACACCATCATCAACCAGGAGTTATACAAGGGAAGTGTGACCGAGGTATTGCGGCGCTGTGTCGAGCCGCAGGAAGGGCAAGAGATGCTTCTGGAGATTCATCAGGGGGAGTGTGGTCATCATGCTTCATCAAGAGCCTTGGTGGCTAAAGTATTTCGGCATGGATTTTATTGGCCCAGTGCTTTGAATCAGGCAGAGGATATCGTCCGAAAGTGTGAGGGATGTCAGAGATTTGCTAAGAAGATCCACCTGCCAGCTTCGGCTCTCAAGACAATTCCAATCACTTGGCCCTTTGCAGTTTGGTGTCTGGATATGGTGTGAGAGTTCAGGCCAGCCCGAGGTAACATGACTCATATGCTGGTGATGGTGGACAAGTTCACCAAATGGATCGAGGTAAAGCCAATCAGGAAGTGTGATGGTCACACAGCTGTGTCCTTTTTGAAGGACATCATTTTGAGATATGGTTACCCCCATAGCATTATCTCGGATAATGGCACAAACTTTGCTGTGGAAGAATTTGCTCGGTTCTGTGCGGAAAAAAGAATTCGGTTGGACATAGCCTCGGAGGCACACCCAGAGGCAAATGGGCAAGTGGAAAGAGCAAATGCGTTGGTATTAGCCGGTATCAAAGCCCGGTTGATTGAACCATTGTTGCGAACTCCGGGATGCTGGATAGAGGAGATACCAGCAGTATTGTGGGGTCTAAGGACCACACCGAATCGTTCAACTGGCTATACGCCATTCTTTCTGGTCTATGGAGCAGAAGCGGTCCTGCCGACCGACATGGAGTATGACTCGCCGAGAGTGGCGTTGTACACTGAAACCGAGGCAAAAGAAGCTCGGGAAAATGATGTTGATTTGCTCGAAGAAGCACGAGAACTGACCTTGTCTCGGTCAGCTATATATCAGCAAAATCTCCGACGCTATCATAGCCGGAAGATCAGCCCTCGGGTATTCCGAGAGGGAGATTTGGTGCTGAGGCTAGTGCAGTGCAAAGCAGGCCGACACAAGTTGTCATCTCCATGGGAGGGACCATTCATTGTGAGCAAGGCTCTACACAATGATTCGTACTATCTTATAGATGCGCAGGCACCGAGGAAAAATGTAATGGACAAATCCGGAGAGGAGACCAAAAGACCCTGGAATGTAGCTCTACTCCGACCCTTTTACTCATAAGGGCGCAATGTATGTATCTCGGTTTTCCTTTGAATAAAATGCCGGCACTCCGGGAAGAGACTCGGGGACTGCCTTGTCCATATGCATGTGTTTTATCTCTGTTTTATCTATGTTGTTCATATTTCGGATGATTTTGAGACCTCGTTTCAAAGTTCAAGTAATGTATGCTGTTTTGTTGTGATCTTGTGACTCGACTGACGAACGCCGAAATGGCAGTCAAGAGCAGAGGTTATGGTGTATGGTAAACATGAAAATGGACTCGGGGACTCGGTCCTAAAAAGATCCGACATATGTCGTTTATGTGGGGACCCCGGACTAGCTGTCCGAAATACCCGATTATGCTTAACACAACGATCCCGTGATCAGTCTGTCGTTGCACATAACCCGAATTGGATACCAAAGTTCACATCCATTACAGTACCGAAGATAAAGTCTTACATAAATGGTCATTTAGACCAAGTTCTTACATAGGTGCCTTCATGGGCCAAACCAAGTATCAGCGGAAGCTACGGCGTAGTAGACATCGTATCCTAACTATGACAAACCGACAGGCAGCTGACTTGTGGAGATCCTTAGTTGGCGTAGAAGTCGCCATATTCCTGCTCGGCGTACTGCTCCTCCTCGTAGTCTGGCTAGGTCAATAGCCAGGGACGAAACCAATATGAGTACATTTGAATGTACTCGCAAACTACCCCAACATGAGTATGCAATAGTTTTATTTTAGTTGACAACTTTTATCTATTTTAAACATCTCTATATCTTTATTGAAAAAGGTAAGAAGAGTTTTATAACTATTTTTGAAAGAAACCACCATCTCATTTGTTCACCAAAACTCCTCCTGTTTCTGACCATGGCTCACCATGGTCCATCTATTTCAACAACTCATACCACTCCATGTGGTATAGCTGTGTAACACCAACTTCAATTCAGTTTCTTTTAAACTTAAGAACTTTTCAAAAACTTGCACATGGTCAAAGTAGGGCCTCCCAACTGTCCATATCCGAGGACTCGTCTATTCGAATAGTTTTACACTCTGCAGAGGTAGCACGCTTTTCCCACATCCATCCGGCAACTCATCGTGTCCGCCACGTCTCGCCATACAGGGTGTATGCGAAGTAAGCCGCCGACCATAGCCTGTCCTTTGCTCATGCTAGTATAGGATCCTTCCCATATGACACTTTCCAACACACTTAACCCAGCCCTTCGGAATCTAAGTGTGAGGACTCATAGGTTTTGTCCGGCGGTTTATGGTGGAACCTTCAATCCTCCTCCTTATCTTTCATAGAGTTTGAGCGAGGACCCGGGTCAGGGGATGACCAACACACTATCCCCTCATGCATGACGGAGTCATCTCCGTCGATGAGGTATCCAGTACTAATATGAGCAAATTATATGACTAAGCCCTTTCCCATATGTGGTGGATGTGGTCGCGCAGGGTATCGGATGGTTGACGTAAGTACAAGGACACACTGTGCATTTTTCATAAACATCACCATTTTTCTTCTTCTCCAGTCCAACACCGACATCTCGGTAATTCTTCATCTCACAAGTAATTTCAAAGGAGTTTTGATAAACCATATTTGTTTTCCCATCCTATAATTTGATATAACAATCTTTTATTTCTACATAGGTGGCAAAATAATACCCATATACTTGTATTTTTAAAACAAAGGGTTTTCAAAATCATAGCTTTAGTGGCAAACACCACATAAATCACTGTTGCTCTTTATAAGCAAAACATGCGAACCAAAATAGATGTAAATAAATGCAAGCTCAGAGGATAGCTTGCCTTGCTTGGCAAAGTGATCTTGCTCTTGTTCTTCGATTTCAGCAAACTCTCCTTCCTCGATATATCCGACAACGTTCTCGTCTAATTAATAAACAAACAATGCAAACAATCACTAAGCTATACAAGCAATCATCTCAACATAACAATCATAAACATCACAATTAGCTACTGCACACATCAAACCACACAATTTGGTTTTCAAATAAGTTGAATTAATCATTATTTAATTAAGTCCAAATTATGGCAGAAACTAGTTATTCATGTTTAAATCCACAACTTGAGTTCTGTTGGTCACAAAAATACAAACTAAAATTCTATAGAAAGCTACTGATGTGTAGAAGACAACCTAATTTGAATTGGATCATTTGGAGTTACCAAACTTCCTACACATTGGATTGAATCCAGTAGCTTAATAATTAAGTTTTAGCTACCATTTAAATTCTATTGTTCCAAAAATTAAATCCTTTTAGGGGTAAGTAATATATGTGAGCTAACAAAATTGATCCTAACTCATTTGGGTCAACCAATAAACATATTTAAATGTTTGATTGCAGAAGGGTGTTCAAACTTCAATTTCATGCTAAACAAATACTACTGCACAATTAATTCTACCAAAATTAGGGAAGCTAATACATGGCAGTACTAAGCTAGAAAAATTGGTTTGGAGTTATTTGGACTAACAGAGTATCAGAAACAAACAAGTTTAGAATTTAAACCTTCTGTAGTATTTTTAATAATACTTTTTATTTATTTAATTAAATGACATGAGACCAATTGGGTTGGTTAAACAATTTCTTAAGATTTTCAGAACAATTGAGTTTGATTTATTTGGATTCCTAAATCTTGATTTATTAAATTTCAAAGTCAGGACCAGTACTGACTTCTCAGAGAGGAATTTAAATTCGAAATTAAATCTCTCTGGATAATGTTGAAAAGGCTGACAGGTGGGACCTACACGTCAGCGACAGAGTGTGCGGTTGGAAATTAATAAAATCCTGACGAGCGGGGCCCGCCCGTCAGTCTCTCTCTCTTTTTAAAACACGAAACGGTACGCAACCGTTGGATCGAGATCCAACGGTCCACGTGCGACGCGACGACGGCGACCAAAATTTGGCGGCGCTGCCGCGCCGGCGGCGATGTGGTGGACGGATGTCTCACCTAGGGGGCACGGGAGGGCACGGTGATGACGCGAATCGACGGCGGTGGTGAGGTGGAAGCTCCTGGATGAGTCCTACTTGCTGGGACGGCGGCTAGCTCCGGCGGCGTGTCGACGAACTTCCCACGGCCACGGCAGCTTCTCCGGCGAGCTCCCTACGGCGTCCCTGTGCACGATCCAGAGGGAAAAAGAGGCGGGTGAGTGTGGTGAAGCTGTGGCAACATGCTACGAGGCAAAGAGGGGAGAATAGGGTAGAGCAGCGCGGCGGCCGTGTCCGACCTTGACGGCGGCCGTGGCGCAGCAATGTCTGCCCTCCGGGCAGAGCACGGTGAAATTGGAGCGAGGGAAAGGGAGATGGGGTGGTGTGGAGTGAGCAGAGGGGGTCGGGGTGGTTATATAGCGGCGGATGCCGGCGTTCATGGGCGAGGTGCACGGGCGTGTCCACGGCGCACCGGCAAGATCTTTTGCCCGAGGCTGACGAGGCACGGCGATGGGCGGGGCAACGCGGTGACGAGCGAGGCTCTAGTGCCTTCTAGAAGGCCTGGGCGGAGTGGCACGCGTCGAGGTGCAGAGGGTGGGGTGAATTTCATCGGCGCCGTCCAAGTGCTGCCGCGGCGGCAACGGGGGACAAGGCGGCGATTTCGGCAACGGGGTGCTCGAGTTCGTGCAGAGAGTGCAGAGGCGACGACCGTGGACGGCTGCGGGTGAGAGGGGGGGCCTGGGGGGCCCGGGGAAACGGCGCGCGCGCGGCGTACGGCGACGACACGGCGACGGAGAGGTAGCCGATGACATTTTTGCCAAAACCCCCCTGGCTCCTGTGCTCTGCTCCTTTTCCTTCTTCTTTCTTCTAATTACATTTTAGTCCTTCTGTTTAATTGCAGCAGCTCTTCTTGATTAAATTTGGGGCACTAAATCAATTTATAAAAATTTGCCAAAATTTGTGGGGCCTTCCCATAATGTGCAGAAGCTCCACAAAATTTGGCTTTGCAAAATAAAATGTTTTGTAACATTTTCTTTCATAGTACTTTGTTTATGTTATTTTAATTTATTTCAATTTGTTTTTATTTTAGAATTTTAAAACTAGTTCAAAAAATAATATTTGAGAGGGGAAAGTGGTAGGAACAAAATGGGGAGTGGTTACATTACATCTCCACTGACTTTGGTTTGAAAAATAATTGAGTTTGTCACTTTGAGATTTTTAAGTGACAACTTGTCACTTTTATTTTCTTGCTTTGATTTTGGTATTTTGTTTTCTTTCTTTCTTACTAGTGTTCACTAGAGCAAACATTCACACAAACAGCAAGAACAACAACTCAAGTAACAAGAAGCAATTAACATACAATAAACAACAAAAAGTTTTTGTTGGCTCTCATTTTTGGAACATAATATTGATAATATTTTTGGGATGTTACAGTTTACTAACCCGGGTTTTTTTTCTTTCCTTTTCTTTATGTCGGATGACTCTGAATCTTACCTCAAAATTTTACAAGTACTGTATGCTATAATTTTGGTCTTGTGACTCGACTGTCGAACGCCGAAATGGTAGACAAGAGCAAAGATCTATTATATAATTAAAACACAGGATAACCAACGGTCTAGATTTAGCACGCACAAGCAATGGTTCAGATTTTATGAGAAAGGTTACGCAACCGTACAGCGCCAGGAGATTAGCAACGCACACATATGGAAATTCTTTTCTCATACGAAACGTACGAGATTGCATAGTCCATATTTAGAAAGAGCCAGCCGAAATCGATTAGAACTACGACAGGGAAAGAATGTTAAGCAATCATCGAAGAGATTAGAAGACCACGGAAACACGGCGATTCTCACCGGCGCCCGGCGGTGCGGCACATGTGTTCGCTGGTCGAACCCGCTGTCATGCCAAATTCGAGTGGGTTCGTGGATTCCAACTTGCGGCATCTGCTGCCGGACATGATGACGATCAGATCGATCGATGTTGCCGCCTTGCCGGTCATGATGACTATAGCGTCAGGGTTCTAGACGTGCGACCGTGCTCACAGAAGGCGTCCCTCACGCACAGGGAGGCTGATTGATCCTTTAAGAGGGCGGAGTTCAGGCTGGAGAGTTACGTTGATGATTCGCGTACATACAGGTCTTGACCAGGTTTTCGATAGAGAGAGATCGTCGTATGTGTATCCCATGAAGCAGTGTTGATCCTTTGACGCCGGCAGCCATCACAAGCAAAGAAGTAGCTCCGTCGCGCACAGATTATGATCATATGCATGAGCACGGAGAGGGGTTTGGTAGAACAAGTTTTGCGGCCGGTCAGTGTGCCTTCCGATCTTGCCGACAAGCCGTTGAGCCCGCAACATAAGCATATGCACGGTAGATTTTGAATTGAATGGATGCACGTGTTCAAGCAAAATCAGTCTCCTCCATTGCTCTTCTGTTCATCTTTCAGACTTTGGCGAGAGGACGATATCAGCTTCTCTGAATTTACGACAAAGTCTATGCAAGCCGGCCATGGCGATATCAATCTTGCTATAGTGGGTCGGCCATGGCGATATCGATCTGGCGATAAACGACGGCATTGACAGGCCAAGTAGCATTTAGGGTCGATGGCGACTCCAGGCAGCAGAAGTACCACGATTCCATCGAATGCATCGGATGCGCATTATTGTGCGAGAGCATGGCTAAAAGTGCAGCCGGAAGTTTTTAAGACGAAAAAAGCAATCGGGAGTCAAGCACATGTAGATGGATCGTGCGAGAGCTGACGGCAAAGAAATCCAACGGCCTCCGCCGGCGGCCGGAAGTTGCAAACTTGCAGATTGATGGTGTGAGAACTGACGCATGATCCATGCAAGCTAGACGCATCCTGGCCAGGACTAAGAAGTCCGCCGGCGGCCAGGAGTCACACACATGCGGAGTATGGTGCGATGGCTGATGGATACAGGTATTGCCTTGAGTGCTTGATGAGCACGTTCTGCACACATGATTAAGGATTAGCCTGGATGCATCGTATGAAAAGGGCCATGCTGGATGCACACACTTTGGGTTTTTGCCTGCCTGGGCATCTCGATCGTCAGTTTTCAGCTGGACACTTGCAAGTTTTCTAGCAACAGAAGTACCCATATATTTATTAGTAAGCTAATACACATATGTGCTATTTGTTTCAGGTATGTGATCACTATGATTAGTCCATCGCCGTGAAAAGGAAGGGACATGCTTGGAACAACAACGAAGAAAGTTCAGATATTTGAGATGAATTTACTTGATGATAACCCATTGTTAATGTATCTAGAGCAGTGATGTTTTACCATGCAATAGTTCAAACTATTAACTAGACAGTCAGGTTTGTATTCTAAAGTTATTTTCAGATTTACCTTTATATAGTGAGATAATCAATAAATGGATGAACCTTTTACGATATATTTGTTTATTTTAAAAATTCTATATACAACAAAATTGAAAAATACTATATATTTTGATTTTATAGGTCAATCAATTGTATTATCCATGTTTATATTATGTTTCAGGGACATAATGCCTTATATCAGATAATCGACGACACTCAAAGGCCGATGATGCGGTTATCCATACAATCTCTGGTAAATTCTACTCGGCGACGACAAGGCCTGTGACGATATCACGCAGACAAAGTGGCAAAACATCAAACCCCTCAGTCTATGTCAAAGCCAACGACGATCATGGTGGAAATTAAGATCGGCGTGGCTACAACACACACATACGTCAGTCGAATCGACCAGCCGGATTGGACTGAAACTTTGAGCCCTATAAACCAAGAGTTCGGAGGCATCATTGTTAACCATCAGCCCTATTTTTGTACTTGCACGAGCTCAGAATTAGTTGTCCCGTTGTTGCATGCATGATGAAAGGACTGATTCTGAGGTAATAAGCTTTACTAATTTCAATCCGACGATATATGGTGCCCCGATTCGTGAGAAGATTTTCAATGATTTGTTTGTTTCTTTTGTTGCAGGGGTGAAGAAGAACTCTATTTGGTTCTCCAGATTTCTCCATTGTTTTGTTCCGGGCAATAAAATTGGTGTGAATGTCCCCGCAAATTAGGTGAGTATAAATTGAATCGATGTTATTTCAAATCGATGTCACTAATTTCCTAATTATCATATTTTTTCTTGGTATATGCTACAATAAGCACATCAGCATAGGCCAATAAAAAGGCCCTAAATTTCCATATGGAAACTACAACTGATCCTCTCTATGAGAGATCTTACAAAGTTTCCGTTGTTTCTCCTTACCATCTACTAAAGCTTAGAGCCTAGGTTCATGTACGACATTCCAGCCTTTCTTTTAGATATTTTATCCATTCTTCTTTTTTTGCAGGTTCATGCCCTTTTGGATAATTGTTTGTGAAATGCATGATAATAAGATAGGATTTTAGTATACTCTTTCGGGAGAATTTCAGGTAGCTCTTATAGCATTTTTTTATTTCTCAAAAAATAGTATTTCAGTTGTTCGGTTAAATGTTTATTGGTACTGATCTGTCATGCAAACACCAGAAAGTATCAGCGTACGGTGGGCAAATGTTGAGACATTTCTGAATAGAATAACCAGGAGAAGTTCATTATTTGACATAACTTAGCATTCCATAATTCTTATATCTTAACAACATGTGGCGTGTCAAAGTGTTATGGGACCAATATTTCACGAAGTGTACTTTGTCATTTCAAAATTAAAGTATTCTATTTTGACCAATCGTAGCAAGAATATGCGAGTGCAAAATTACGTGATTTTTTATACTTCTGGAACAGAGCTGCGACGGCTATTCACCAGCATATTCTCCCATTGTGAAGTAAGAAAAACCTAGATAGGTTTACGAGACTGAGTGAGGGAGGTAGTGAGCGAAGATGCCTAATACATCAAAAGAACTACCCGAATATGTGATATACAAGAGAAAATCTACTCTAAACTTCGGATCACTGTAACTTATTATCAAACAGAAAATACGGTACACATCTTTAGATAAAAACTGACGAGTCAAGTAGAGGAGAGTTTCTAATAGAATATCCCGACACATTCCGACCTAATGCTAGAAAGCTTTTTAAAAGCTAAATGCTAGAAAGCTAGAGGAACGTGGAAACAAACAAACGAATTTGGAGGAACAAAAAAATTGTACGGAAATATCTAATAGCTAGAAAATTCAAGGTAACTAAAATATTAAGTTATATAGAGATGATAGATAATATTAGCTTAATTTCAAAAATATGACAGCAAATACAACATCAATAAATAGTCTAGCCGCGCAAATGCGCGGGCCACCCGCTAGTTACTAAGTATAGTAAACAAGAAAGTAAACTCGGGGACTAGGTGCAAAGTGATCCGGCATTGAGCCTGTCTTGTTGAAACTAGCATAATAAAAGTAGCACTGATAAGAGTAGCACTGCGAAATACTTAAAAGTATATTTACATCTGCACCCGGCATTCCGGGGATTTAATGGTTCAGTTTGTGATAAGTTTAGGCAGCTGCCTCGGAGGAGCTCGGAGCAGTTGGAGCGGTGCGAGGTTCAGGAGCAGTCTCGGTCATAGGCTCGACCGAGGTGTCGGTTGCCGGCTTCTCAGAAGTGTCGGTCGCGGTCGGCTTAGAAGTGTCGGTTGCTCCGGCAGCAGCAGTGTCGGTTGCTCCGGCAGTGGCAGTGTCGGGAGCTTCGACCTCAATCTCCTCATCAGCGTCATCTTCCTCGTCTTCACCCGCTTCATCATCCTCGTCATCTTCTTCATCCTCCGAGTAGGCTGGACCAGGAAGGAAGTGTCAGGTGGGAGCATAGCTGGCCATGAAGGAGGCTGCCTCCTTGCGGCTTGCGATAAGTGTCGGATTTGAAGTCCATTTTGAGCCTTGGCGCAGGGACCGCACGACATCAAGGTTGATTGCCTCGTACCAGGATAGCACAAATGTTTGGGCTTGATCAGCTCCAGCGCGAGCTGCAGAAGATCTCCACTCTCGAACCCTGGTCTCGGCCCCCGACAGGCACTTGGACAATTCTTCAATGGTAACTGGAGACTGAGATCCTGGCCATAAGGGTCGGTAAGCTCGGATGCCAGCATCAAGAAGATCGATACCAATGGCCTTCAGAGGAGAAATACGAGCGTTCAGAGCGGTCAGGTGATCTTCAATGTCCCATTCCTCCGGGATTGGGCCAGCTTCTGCTCTTTTTGCTCGTGCCTTGCGGACAGTGTTGACTACAACGGCCTTGGAATGGGAGAAGTGATCTGAAGATAGAAAAGCTATCACCGAATTGAGTTATATACCGGCATATATTTAATGTCGGCACAAGCAATGGAAACAAAAAGAAAGAATAAAGGGAACTTACTGTCCATCTCCTTGTTAAGCCGGGTGAGCTCGCCCAGCCAGATGTCGCATTTTGCCTTGAGGGCATTCAGTTCTTCCTGTGCCGAGGTAGCGCGAACCTCGGTCTCCTCGAGGATTTCCTTGTGCTTCTGCGCAGCTTCCTCCCTCTGCATCAGGGCCTTCTCAATGTCCGTGTTCTCGCCCTGGACCCGAGCAAGTTCATTCTGGAGCCGAGACACTTCGTCTCGTTCCTTCTAGAGGGCAGTGGCGTGCGCAGCGTCCTTGCTCTTCAGCACCTCCTGAAGCTGCTTGTGGGACCTCTTGAGTTTGTTGTGGTCCAGAAGCAGCTTCTGGAATACTGCAGTCCGGGCGTTGGTGCACTCCTGAAAAGAGCAAAGGGTCAGTATGATTTTTTGAAGTTTCATGCCGAGTTAAACTCGACAAGAATCTCGGAGACTGGATGTCGGATTTTTTAAGTTTCATGCCGAGTTAAACTCGACAAGAATCTCGAGGACTGGATGTCGGATTTTTTGAAGTTTCATGCCGAGTTAAACTGACTAGATGTCGGATTTTTTGAAATTAATGAAGGAAATTTTGTGAAGATTCGCGCCGAATGATCTTTACTCAGACGAGCGTCGATCATTCGACCCGAATCTCGGGGACTAGGGATTATATATGTTTATCATCTATTACAAAGGAAAGAAAGATCTGGCTGAGGAAAAAATACCTCGGCAAGCCTGTTGGCTCGAAGGGTCGAGAGTTGCAAGTTGTGCATGGCCTGAGCAAGTGCGCTGGGTCCAGCTGGATGTTGGGTGACCGGGTTCGCGGAAGAGACCTCGTCAGTGTCGGCGGCATTCCAGTCCATATGGTACTGCTTCTCCGAGCCCAAGCTATGTCCGCTTTGAGTTCGGAGCTGAGGAAAACCCCAGCTGCCAGTGGTAACTCGGGAGACGGAGGCAGTGAGAGCTTGGTGGGCCGGGGTAGTGGTTGGAGTCAACACCACTTGTTTCTCCGGGTTGGCAAGTTGTTTCCCGGTGTCCACTTGACTCTGTGCCGGCTTGGGCGGTGGAGTAGCTTTCCGAGTTACTAGCTCGGTGGACTTTGTGGCGGGCTTCGGCGGTGGTTGATGTTGTTGTTGTTGCTGTTGCTGCGGTTGCTGCTGCTGTTGTTGCTGATGTTGCTGTTGCTGCGGTTGCTGCTGCTGCTGTTGTTGTGGTGGTGGTTGCTGTGGGTCCGGTGCTACCGAAGTGTCGGCCCGCGGAATGTCGGAGTCCGCGGTGGGGGCACCGGAGCCAACATCTCGGTCGAGGACCACGACCTCGGGAGTGCTTTGGCCTCCTCCATGTGCGGCATCAGAAGCCGGCAGCAGTATGACGGATGGGGTGGCGTGTACCCCGGAGCCACTTGACCGAGGTTCCGCTGCAGTCGGAAGGGGTGAGCGCATGGAGGAAGCGCTCTGGTTAACCTCAAGGGCATCACTGTATTGAAACAAGAAAAGATGTTATCTCGGAGAAAGATTATCCCGGGAAAAGGGAAGCAAGGGAAACGAGCATATGTCGGCAAAGAGTATCTTACCCTTGAGAAACTGGCGGTGTCTTCTTGGCCCGTGTCGGCTTAACCGCTCCTTTCTTCTGCCGCTTCGCTTTCGGTGCTGCGGGATCTGAGGATGTGGAGGTCCCGGTATTCGAGGTACCGGTCTCTGCACGCTTGCGAGATCCAACTTGTTTGCCCGTAGTAGCAGGGCGTGTACTCGGAGCAGGGGCGCCCAGGTTAGCTGATGTCGAGGATAGTGGGAGAGCATATGCAATGGGACGAGCATCAATTATCTCTAACATTTCGCAATCATCGTCGTCTGACCAATCTCGGATTGAGACTCGGGCTCGAGGCTTACCCGAGGTAGGGGCGCCAGCAGCCGGAATCGGCAGTTGATCCTCATCGTCCGGGTCATCTACCTCGGTGACAGCCGGGGCAGGTATATCTTTGCCCCATTTGGCGGAGGGATCCTCTCCATCTTCAGTCTTTTGCCGAGTAAACCTCTGCAAGTCAGAAGCAGTAAAACCGAGTTATTTTATGAGCCAAGTATGGCGCCGACATAAGAGTTATTCCGGCAGAAAAAAGTATGTCGGTATAAATTGCAAGTTACTTACTTGCTCCGGAAGCCGAGTTCTGTCATAAGGTTTTAGACCCCATTCCCATTCCTCGGTCATCGTCGTGCGGGCAATTGCCTTGACGCGTCTTCTGACCTCGGGTTTGGTCAGCTCGTGGGTGCTGGTCCGAGTTGGACCGTACTTGCCACTCATGTGGCAAATCTTGTGAACCCGGTCTTGGAGGGGGAGACTCGGTGGCTGATAAAGGTCCTCAGGAGATCATCGCTCGTTAAACCTCCCTCCACAAGCTGGTTGACGATATAGTGAATTTGATTGATCTCGAGGTTTGTTTCCTTCGGGTTGAGTGACCAGTTAAACTGCTTAGCGGGGGTGCCGATGCTGAATGTCGGCAGGTTCAGAAGATCAACGTTGTCCGGGCTCTTCACGTAGAAGAACGTGCGCTGCCACTTCCGGCATGACTCCAGGCCTTGAATCCGAGGAAAGATGGTGGCTTTCCGAGGTATAATTGTGGCGGCACCGCAAGGAGTCATTTCTTTGGGGAGGGTTTTGTCCGGGTTCGGGACGCTCTGCTTCCGAAGTTGGAAGTACTTGGCCCAAAGCTCAACAGTGGGCCAGAGTCCGAGGTATCCCTCGGAGAAAGAGACGCAAGCCGAGAGAGTGGTGATGGCATTGGCTGGAAGGTGATGTGGTTGAAGATGGAATCGATCCAAGAAAGATCGGAAGAACTGGCTCGCCGGGAGTCCAAAGCCGCGCTCGAAGAGCGCGACGAAGACCACGCGCTCGCCGGATTCCAAATTCGGCTCGGCCTCTGTGCCGGGAATCCGGCATATTACTTGTGCCAGGATTCGCTTGGTCCGGACCAGCCAGTCTATCTCGGCTTGGGAGACATCCGAGCCCTCCCATCCGGCGCGCTCGCTTTCCTCGCCGGGAATGTCGGCAGGCTCCGGAGTATTGCTAGCCAACATCTCTGCAGGGCGACGAGGAAGTGAGAATCGGGTACCCGTGTCGGCGGCGGAATCTGCAAAAAAGGACATAAATTCACCGGCATTGGGCTTTCTAGCATCGGCGCGGCGGAGAAAAACAAGAATCTACAAACAGGAAGCTAACCAGAAGATCTACGGAGAAGGATAAATAGAAGATAAATGCAAAAATCTATGAGTTGAAACTTAGGAAGATCTGCGGAGGAACTATTGCCAGGATAATAAGAAGTGCGATGAAGAAAATCTAGAGGGGATCTAAGCAAAGGGATTTAAGTGCATCATCGGAGAAGATGAACAAGTTCATCGGGGGAGATGAACGTGTTCATCGGCAATGCTAAGGGCGAGGATCTTACCGGAGTTGCGGCGGCGATGCAGGGCGAGGAAGCGCAGGGCGTGCCGGAGTTGAGCGTGTCCGGTGGCGGCGCGAGGTGCTCCGGTGGGCGGTGGCTCGCGAGGTCCGGCGTCGTGCGGTGGCGGAGCGTACTGCGCGGCGGCGGCGATGGTGCGGAGGAGCGAGAGAGGAGAAGAGAATGGCGAAGAGGACGATGAGGGTTGCTCCGCTCCCCTATTTATGGGCAAGGAGCGTGCGCGGTTAGCGGAACCGTCCCGCACGATCTCCTAGTTAATCGTGGGGATTAACTGTGCGTGGTGCGTGCGGTTGCGGCAAATGCGGCCGCACGATGGGCCACATCGTGGGTTGCCAAGAGGTAACCGCCCAGGGCACGATCGTGTGCGGTTACTGGCGTGGGAATCGAGGAGGCACACCATGGTCAAAGCACTTGAGTGCTCTGTGGACTTGACAGCCCATGGGGCCCGCATGACGTGGGAGGTGTGCGTGCAGTGGCACGTCTGTCTGCGTGCAATAACCGAGGTATCGCGCAGTGTTTCCCTACCACGTGCCGTGGAGAGATCTTTGAAGAGATCATGGGAATCTTTTTGTATCGGAGAGACCGGCACAAGAGCAGATCTCGAAGGTTGTGGGAAGTTTGGTCCTTGAAGCTTGAGACGAACCGACATAAGGGCGGACGTCGGAATCAGTTGGAGAGGTCATTAGTGGCTTTACGACTGAACCGACATGGTTATGTCGGACAGTTGGTTTAAGTTGAGTTGGTTGTGAAATCTTGACTTGGTCTTTCACCTGAGTTCTTGTGTCGGAGAAACCGACACAGGAGCGGATGTCGGAAGGAATGGGAGATTGGATGCTTGCTGATTTGATTTGATCCGATATAGTTATGTCGGATATTTTGGTCAAGTTGATTTGGTTTTGTAAACCTGGTGTGGCCCTTCATCCGAGGCTGCAGGACCGCACCAGCTTCGGGGACTAATGTCGGGGGCTACCCCCGGGTAGGGTCATGGTGTGGTATGAGCAGTGTCCAAGGGTGGACCGAGGTACATAAAAACCGACATACCCGGGCCCAGAGGAGGCCGAGTTACGAGGTTGGTGCTAACCGACGTATACTCACCGAGATAAGGGATCCGAGATAAGGGATCCGAGATAAGGGATCCGAGACATGTTGACCGACATATATGTGTCGGTATCTAGTGTGTTTTCTTATGTGCAGGGGAGGCTATTCAGGAAAGGGAATCCGGCATATGCATGCCGGGTTATAGAGAAGAGGCACCTTGTGTCGGACGGAGGTCAGCGCTGCTGTCACATCCCGTCTGACACGGGAGCGCGGCGTGCGGTACGGCGCATGTCTGAGGTGACCGGGCTCACCTCTGCTGACCAAGGACGCGCGTGGGAGCAGGAGAAGGACACCGCTGACCTCGGCTGTACCTGGGAGCAGAGTTATGGGACAGGGCATGGGCAAGCCACGTCCTGTCCACTGTGCAGAGACAATCATGACGCCCAGGCGTGCGCGTCTGCAGTGCCGGTACGGCGAGGTGACCGTTGCTAGTGCAGCAGGAGGGGTACTTCCGTAACTCGGCTTAGCCTATAAATAGGGCTTCACCCCCTCCTGCGTGAGGGACGATGCGTTGGGACTCATTTCCCCCCTTTGTTTCATCTTCATCCTTGAGCTCTTCTCCATTGTTGAGGGATACAGCTCGAGGAGCACTTTGTATTTGTGATACCTCGGATATATAGAGAGAGATAGGCAGGAGTAGGGGTGTTACCTCCTCACGGGGGCCCGAACCTGGGTAGATCGTGGTGTGTTCTTGTGCTTGTGTGCTTTTCTGTGTGCGCTTCTTAGCGCGCTAGCCCTCTCCCGGATCCACCAGCGTTCATCGGCCCCACTCTTAGCCATCCTATGGCATCTGCCGTGATACCACCACGACATATAAAGCGGTCTTATTCGAATCAAGTACTACTTATCTTATTCTTTTCCCTCCTTCACAAACTTTGGGTTGAAATTGAACATCTGTGATCTCCACGAGCAAGTGTATAATCTTACCATGCCAGTTGTTTTAGATATTTGCCATAGTCTTTGTGAGAGCAGTTGCTTCATATTTTAGTTTACTGTAGGAGTTGTCTAATGTTGGAGTCTTTTCCGCCTATGATTAGCACTCAATGCCTCGCGCGCTTCATGGTTCATTATGCCACTAACATGAGTATCAAAAAGTAATAAAAAGCCCTCAGGCATGTACACATGACCCAATTAAAGGTGCATTTGTTGCTTAGTGCACCACTTGATGATCCAGGCGCGCCTTGCCTTGATTAAATTATGATTTGAAATCTGAAAGTACAATTAAGATCAGCGCAAAGCCCTGATTAACTATAATCAAATCTGACAAGAGGGATTCCTGCAGCAAGTAATCTACTCCTAGTGCTTCTCTTGCTTTCCAACCTTTACACGGTATTATAGGCTGCCACAAAGATCCACCAGATCATGCCATGGTCCAAATTTTTAGGGTTCTAATTAAGCAAAGGTTGGGAGGTCAACAACTTTGTTTGTTTCTTTTTGCCTTTTTTCCCTAACACCTCCAACATTTTTTAGTACGCCATTGTAGTTGTGCCATTTTCCTTGTTTAATTACATGTGGGCTAGAGTTTTCTTTTTTTGCGTGTAAGTTAGAGTGATTTATCTCAATTGTACTATGGTTAAGGCCCAATTTTGACTGCTAGAATATCTTTAGAACTTGCAAGTGTTGAGTTGTTTTCTCTGAAATTTAGGCGGGTTACTTTTAGAACTTCTGCAATAGATGGTTTGAGTTATAAAGCGTACTAGCAATACACCATCTGACTAGCAACCATTTATATTTTTAAACGATCGTGAGAATGACTAGCCACCATTCAATACATATAGATGTATTTATATTTTTCTGAAAAATACTTTGTACGATCAACAACTGTAGTGGTTTGTCCTGCCTGAGACTGGCTTTGCATTGACATGAAACAGTCCATTTATAATACTATCATGCATTAGGTTCTAATTTGCACATCAAAGAGGACGACACGTACGTTCACTACATGGACTTGCTACCAAACGGCATACATAATGTAGATGGATAAGTTTTCCTATGTTCTTTTTTATTTGCATGTCCATTTGACTCACATTTAGTGAAATAATTATGCAAACCAAAACTAATACACACATTATGTTTGAGAAATTATTTTTCTGCGAAATCTGTGAAAAGGTGAAATTAGTCGATTAATTCTCTATTTTTTCAGACGGACAGAAGTTTTGACCCATTTCACTGATTAAGAGACGGCTTAGACAAGAACAATTAACGTTCGTAGGCTCGAAAAAGAAATAGCCGCTTGATTTTGTAGGAGAAATTGTTAATTAGAAAATGATCACGGGAAGGAAAAGTAGCTATAGGAAACAAATTGGGAGGAAAATGACTCGTGTCACATGATTTTGGTATTTTGCAAGTCTGTACGTCGTACACATTGTGGGTCAAGATTGGCAAGCGCCAAGTTCGTGTGAGACAGTACACGCAAAGCAAAGAAGCCAATCATTATGCCATTGGGTTCGATAAAAGTAGTCCATCAAATCAGGTTTTTACACTGACGGCGTGCGATTTGCACGACTCTTGAGATGTTCCACTGCGGAGTGCGGCCCGTGAGTGGCAAAGGTCAACGCCCGGCTTTACACAAAATATATATATGCGCACACGTACGTACGGCCTGCGGTAGAAAGAAATGATGAGGTTCGTAATCCCGAGCCTTTCCATCAGAATGGTGTTTTTACCGAGAACTTGCCTGTGGCAAGATGGTTAGGAGGGTGGTTGTACCCCCAGCCCACCAGAGTTCAAACCCCAGGTTTGACGCTGGTGTTTCTCATTTAGGCGGAATATTCTTCAGTGGGAGGCGACGTTCCCGTCGACAGCGAGGCGCCCGTGGTGACTTCGTCAATCTCAAGACTCAACCGCCGGCTCAGTCTCTCGGAGGTGCTCATAGGGGTAGGGTGTGCGTGTGTGCGTTCATAGGGGTGAGTGTATGCGCGTGTATGTGAGCGTCTGCGTTGTACTGTGTTTCGCAAAAAAATGGTGTTTTTACCACTTTTCACTTTTTTTTTGCCGTTTAGGCTCCCAATATCACTACCGGATTATTGGGCCCAGTACAAAAATGACGTCCAACCGCGGCACCAATAGCTACAGTTTAGCTGGACATGGCCAATATCATGTCTGATAACCCCACAAATCATGATGCCTCTATATTGTTCACATGGAGAACGGAGCAGAGCCCTAGTGACAAAGGTAGCGGTGGCTAAACCTGACAACCAGAATTCGAATCCCGTCAGGAGCAGATTTCTGGAATTCTCATAAAGGAACAATCTATTATATAATTAAAACACAGGACAATAAACGGCCAAGATTGATCAATTTACAGCCGTAGCTTATCAACGGTGAAGATTAATCAGTCGGACATATGTCCAATTGCTAGCCGCCGCATTAATTAATTAGATCGTGTTGGTCCTGGACTATTTGCAATCGACCAGCTATTGAATTTTCTAGGGTAACGAGTATACGGTCGAGCGGGGATGCACGCCGTTGTCTGCGCCGCCGGCCGCTGCTCTCCGCGGGGATCGATGCGTCTCTCTGTGTTGATCTTCGGGGATGCACGCCGTTGTCTGCGCCGCCGGCCGCTGCTCTCCACGGGATCGATGCGTCTCTCTGTGTAGATCTTCACTGATGGAAGATGTGTAGCACCTACAATCAATCAGGCAGTCGGTCCTCCAAGAAACATAGAAATCTGAGAGAGTATGAACAGATGCCGATTTGTTTGACGCATCGCCCGCGGGAGAAGCCATCAAAGTAAGTAATCACCATGTACGTTGTGCAATCAATGAACCAATGTTTGTCTGTTCGATACCTTATCCAGTTGACGTTGGCTGTTCCCATGTGCACCGGATCCAGTTCACGCAGCTCAGAATAATTTGTTTAGTGGAATTCCAATCTTCTGCAAATCTCCGCCTGCATCAATTCCGGACAAGGCTCCGTCATATGATCCACCGGGACAATCTTCCGCAGTTCATCTAAACGGGGATAAAGTGCATGAAGCCATGAACAGAGGTATAGTCCAACATACATCAATTTCTGCTGGCAAGGATGACGATCAGATTGATTCATGTAGCCGGCGTTCATAACGGTGGTCATATTCATGCTCAAGATGGCAGCGCAGCTGTGAGAGTGCGGTCGAGGCATACGAGCATGGTCGCCGAAGACGTCGACACTTTTAGCCGTTGTGGTCTAGACATCGGAGCATGGTCGCCAAAGACGTCGCCTGACTGTTGCGCCGATGCTCTGCAATTCCACATAGCTGCAGCTTGCAGGTTTGATCGTCTAGCCCAAGCTTCGGTTTTCAGTTTACTGATTCTCACTAAATACTCCTACACTGCAATGTACGTATTCTTAAAATAGTTGTATGAGGAGGAGCAGGAACCACCATTTTAAGCATATGGATTCAGAGTAGAACCAACTATTATTTTCAATCTATTCAAGGTACGTGACCTGATTGTCTGAATCTCAATGCAGCTGTAAGGTCTTGCTTCCTGACTGAATGTCTTCGGGCAACACTGAACATATTGGCTTTTGAAGGAATATAAGACCCCGACTGCAAAATAGTATTTTCACTCTATTCAAGGTACATTCCATAATTGTCTGAATATCAATACGACTCTAAGTTCTTGCTTCCTGACTGAATTTCTGCATGGAAGTGCAACTCTGTAGGTTTTATTTAAGCTAATATTGAATTCAGGCATAGTACTTAAAAAGTTAAAACTGCTGATGCTGTGCTGTACATTTTTTTGACTAATGAAAACAAAAGCTATGTTGTTTCATCGAAAATATATAGCTGGTGATGCTAATTTATTTTATAAAATTTAGGTGATAAAAAAGTCCAGCATGCCATTGTTTTTCATTTTTTGCATTTATACTTGATTTCTGTAGGACTGATCGATGGAGGCCAAACTACGCTCCCTGCTAATGGCTCCGCAACTATATATTTTTAATGCACTTATCATGGCTTCCACAGGTTTGCTCGATTCAGCTATTTAGAGGTTATAAAACATCAATGGTGCAGATTAATCAATGTTATCTAGGGACAAAAGAACCAGCCCGGTGCATCATGTCGATATGCATGTAGCCTACTTTTGCTAGGATCATTTCCTTGGCGTCCGACATACTACTTCAGAGATTGTTTGTTAGAATAGAATATTGATAAATTGATAAATAGAAGTAATAAGAAAGCTTGATGCTAATCAGTTGACGGAAGTGAGAAATACCTAGGGTCACTGCTGATAATAACTGTATTGGAAATCCATACCCGAGGGTCTAATAGTTCATCGACATGTAATTTAAGAAGTTTGGTGTCTTCACTAGGTTTTGATATCATCCGATCAAATCAAAAAACTGTATTTTGATATTATTAGAATTCGCAAAAATAATTTACTACAACCTATAGGCTATTTCAACAATTGTGAAAATTTTCAACTCACACTTCAATAAATTTTGATCGTTCAATATTAAAACACCTTGAGTAGTATGTGTACGCATATGAACTTAAGTCCACCGGCGATCTCGACTCAATGGCCGTGGAGGCATCGTGTGATCGGTACATGTTTATAGACAGGGACCTGCCGGGCGTGCATTTCCTCATGCCACGCCGTAACATCACTAAGGGCACGATCTGCCTCAGTCCACTTCAACTGGCCAGGAATTCAGGATATATATACGTCCATTGATGTTAAGGTATGTAACCATCGATCAAATGTTATTTGCTGTTTCTGTATTTGTAACATACATGCAAACTTTGATCGTGTAAGATTACATCAGCTAGAGTAGTGTACGTGTATGCATATGAACTGAAGTTTCTGTGTTGAGCGCGTAGAGACAATGCCGTCCCAACAGCTAGAGTAGTATGTGCATGCAGATGAACTGAAGTATATTTGTTTGGTGCGCCAGACTGCCGTAGAGAAATGCCGTCCCATGCAGGAATCCATACGGGAGCAAAACTGAGTGCACTATCTATTTGAAAGATCAAGTTCAGGTACAAAAACTACTTCTTTTGTCTGTTTTAGTTCTAATTATTTTTTCAGAGTACAGAAGTAAAACTTCTGGTGTGAAGCATTTTAGATCAATCATGCTTTTACGCAAATCAAACTTTTATGTGATTGCATGGCCAGTCTTTTTACGATTATTTTAGATCTTACTCCCCTTAACGCTATACTTTGACCAATATAGTATGTGCTGCTCCATTCAGCCCTAATAATTCAATTCATCTGAAATAGGTTAATATGCCATGTTGTTTCTCTTATTGTTTTTTCGTTCTGAATATTGAGGCATCGGTATGGTACCACAACCTCCAATCAAGGATATTTAGGGACCATCTTTTTTTTTACTTTTGATAGAACACTCATCAGTCAATACATTCTTACATACCCTCCTGCAGGTTAAAGAACAAAAGTTAATTTATGCCTCTATGTAAGCAAGTTCCTTCCTTGCTAAAATGCAACATACAATCATCTCCATGCAGGCAACCAACCATTGCTATTGTTCTTTGTTGGTCGGGTGCAGAGCAAATGAAGGACTCTAAAGATGAAGGGCGAACAAGCAAGTGATTACTCGATTTGACATGAGAGGGGATCTGGTTTCAACGAGGCATGTTGCCCATCAACATCTAGCCTTTAGTCACTTACGTCACGATTTGGACCAAGATCTCCATCAGGATATCCAATGGTGATTTACCAGGGTTCTGCCGCAAAGTCACGTTCTTATGCTGTATCGTACTAGCTAGCCGCGTGCCTGCCTGCATGCTTTCTTCAGAAATATGCATTATGCATCTGTGCAACCACTTATACATACCGTAACATGCATTATTCTTATAGAATTTCATCTGGTAGAAAAGGAGCACATACTGGACCGAGAAGAAGATGTCCTGTCAAACAACACGTCTACACTTAATAGATGGAAATGTGGAGATACCTTTTATAATAGAAAGCTCAGAAGATCCCTAAAATATGTATTTAATATTCCAAAGATGTGAAGAAAAATATTAATTTTTTTTTTACTCTATTCACATCTATATTTGTCCTTTTCGGTTTTCTAAATTGAGTTCAACTTTCAAGTGTATCAGTCTGTTCCATAATATAAGCCATTTTGTCTAGCTAAAACAGCTAGCCAAGACGGCTTATATATTGGAACGGAGGGAGTAGATTTGTTATGGCTGTACATATAAGAAGATCGATGTGTGTTATCAACTTTTTAAGCACTGTTGTACAAAAAAATTATATTTTCAAAAAAGGATTTCACATATCCTGTGTTCTTAGTTAAGGAGTGATAGTATCAGTATCCAAGTCGTCCAATCAAAATACATCATCCTTCCACCATCTAGCCAATACCCGAGTTGTCATAAGACGTACATTTAAACATATGTTAATCGGTTGACAAATGTGAGGAATACGCTGGGCCACTATATGAATGAAGGAGTATGTAGAACAGATGCAAGTGCTTTTGTGTAAAAGTAGTTTAATATCTGCGGCGAAGAAATGCCTTTCTTATGGAGTAGTCAAAGAGTAGGGTTTATTTAACAACGATATATGCTTCATTGAAGATGGAAGACACCAAAACAAGTTTAGTTGCAAGATCTCAAAGAGTGAAGAACTACAAAATAACCATATTTTCAAATCAACATGTTAAGAGTAAAAAGGTTAACTCTTTTCCTTATGGAAGGAGATATTGAGAGACTTAAATATTTTAGTCAAAGTTTCGGTACACATCTAGCCGCGCAATTTGCGCGGGCCACCCAGCTAGTTCTTCTATAAAATGAAACCACCAAGGGCTAGTCCCGGGGTCTCATTTTTTTTATATTGTTCACATGATCAATCTTATCAAAGTACTACTCAATACTCACACAGGGTGGAAAGAATTGAGACATGGCGGTGAAGAGAGGCTTGGCGATGATGGCGGTGAAGACTGAGTCGAAATACCCCTCACCGGCGTGGAGTGAGAGCGGTCAATCTGGTTGTGAAAACCTTGTTCGTGATAGTAACGATGCCCTGCTTCACGAAAAGCTCCGCCCTCCCGGACCAAGTTTATTCTCATATATGTAGGGTACGTGGAAAGGAGGAGGCGATCGAGGTGACCCCCGAGGGGCCCAGGTGCCACTTCGACATGGCCAGAGGGGATAGGCGCATCAAGGGGCCCACCAGGCGCCTCGATGGCCTTATGTCTCCCTTCTTTGGCCAGATGGACTCCTTTTCCATCAAAAACTTTATGGGGTATTTTTTGTTTTGTTTTCCTCGTTTCGTGCAAAAAAAGATAGAATGGTATTTTTGATAACAAAAAGCTTCAGTTTCGGCAGTTTTATTCCAAGTTCAGAGAGATTATAAACAAAACTCTAAGCAATGTGATTGTAAAAATAGATACATTTTGTATCTATAAGCTCTCCCAAAATTAGCTTGTTGTTTGTTCTCAAGCAACTCAATCGACAACGCAGATTAAAGCAATAATAAAAACGTTGACAAGTACTTACCTTCACGACTAATAGTATCATATTATTGCGGAATGTCACCTCTAATGAGCAAAATTGCAATGTCAGAAGAATGTCTCGGAAATGTTTAACAAGTCATAGGAGTTACACAAGGACATTATTAAGAAATACTACCTCAGTACCAAAATATAAGATGTTTTACCATTTTTCTGATACGGATGTACCTAGAGGCGTATTAGTGTGTAGATTCACTTATTTCCATATGCATGTAGTCCGTATATGACATATCTAAAACATCTTATATTTTGGTATGAAGGGAGTAATATTTAGTCCATACTAAAAGAATAGTAACTCCAAACTCTTCCCACCAGTATTTAAAATTTTGTATTGCCCTTTTTCACAATATGAAGACACGGTTCTTTTTAGAACCACTCCTTTTAGTTTTTATTGTTGACAAACAGTATACTTGAATGATCCCTAAGCACACAAATTAGTAATGTGACCATTTCCGCCGCTCAATATTTGATTCTCATCATAGAAGGATACATAAGCGTGATTATCCACATCTTTAGTTGACAACACTAAGACAAGGAATTTCATAGGATTTGACACAACCTAAAAATCTTTTAACTTAGATCAAAGAAAGCGGAAAGATCCAATCCTTTTTTGTTTTGTTTAAAGGATATCATTTCTCCTGTTTCTAATTATTTTCACAATCCATGGCTAGCCGAATTCTCGGGTGTCTTCGAACATTCATTTTCTATGGGAGGAGTGTGCTACGTTGTGATTATTTAATTATTGTAGCCATCTCATCGGAATGACATTTTGCCAAATAGGTAGATATGGTGGAGACTTTGTCACGATGTTTTTGGCTCAAAGGATTTAGAAATACCAACACTAAATCATGTCGAGTATAGTCTTTAGGCTTGCAAGGTTTGTGTGATGTCAACTAAAAAGGAAGATGATCACAATTAAATATAAATATAGATGAGATTCACGATATGAATGACTGAGATAGTAACTAACTATAGTACTTTAAAGGCACAACATGAATATAATTTTTTATTGAATATGTGGGTTTCAATCCAAGTATAGTGGGAAATGTAGATCATTGTTTTAAGCCACTACACATTTAATAACAAGTTTGAATACTATTTGATGGTAGTATACAATTTGATATATTATATGACAAGTTATAAGGAAAAAACAAAACTTTTTCATTAAAATTCTGACCATGCGAGGTGCAATTCAATAAGCATATTATACTATTATTTCCCCATACATTTGTTGAGCAAAGGGTTCGTACAACATGACATGCTTAAAGCGCCATATTTATCGTCATTGTTGTTTTTCCTCTCACCAACTAGTTTACATGTTCGTACAACGTGCCATGCTTAAAGTGCAGTGCTTGTGAAGGTTGGGATAAGCAATTTTCCTATAGGAACTGCTCCATCACATCACCTTGAGTTCCTCGCTGACGGCGACGATGAAAGTAGGAGGGAGTGGCACTAGCAACCGCAGGTGACTCTGTCTTTCTCCTTGTGACTATTATTCTTGGGCCGTTCTTGGGTCGGGACATCTCGCACCTTGAAACAATG
Source organism: Poa pratensis (assembly GCA_947311845.1). NCBI lineage: Eukaryota > Viridiplantae > Streptophyta > Magnoliopsida > Poales > Poaceae > Poa > Poa pratensis. The sequence goes on from CAMZMU010000096.1 coordinate 26,044,237, forward strand.
AAATTTCCACCTGCACGCTAGACCTGGGATTCAACGTAAAGGTGCACCCGCCGCCAGTCCTCCGGCGGGGAATCCCACGCGTAGCAGACAAGCCGACCGTAGGGCCCTCCACGTGTCGAGGAGCCACTATAGACCACCAATGGACAAAAGCCTTGCCACCGCCATAACCGTGACTGTGTCGGCTTTCCCTGGAAGCGAGGGGAAAGGAGCGGTATCGGTCGAATGGCGGCGGTGTTGAAAGCTACCTTGTGTCGCCCTTGGGCGACATAGTTGGCTTTGGGTGATCCGATTTTCTGGCCTACCTTATTGTCGATCAACTCAAGAGAAGACACGATGCTACGAAACAGTGTATGTGTGAGAATTGTTTGTGCGTGGATTAACAAAACTATTGTGCTCAATGGTAACCTAGTAATCAAATGCACCTTTAAATACCCGCCACCATCAAGATCGCCGCCATGGATCGTTCTATATTTTTGCGTCCACGAAAGGTGTTTCCACCTTCTTCTACACAGGCAAGCTAGCTGCTACTGATAAAACATATACCTAACCCTGCCATTTAGCCCTTACACAAGTCACAAACCACATGAGAACAGCTAGCTACCATAGTTATTTGGTTGTTAGTTAGGGTGACACAAGCAGCAGATAGCTTGTTGTATCTCGTGTGACACGATCTTATCTTTATGTTCAATCCAGGTGGCTGCTGCCATCACCTTCATTTTTCTTCTCTTATGTCATCTATTTGTTATCCAAAGTTGATAGCAATATTGGTTGATAGTGATAAAATCTATTATGTACGGAATAATGATCTACATATATCGCTGTATGTATTGCGTGTAATTTGGTGGCCTTAATCCATTCGATGACTCTCCACTGATTAGAGAAGAATGCTTGGTAAATAACGTGTATGTTAGACGTGTGCGTGCGTGTGTTTGTTGTAACCAAAGTGGTTCATGATGGTTGAGATTTCGCGATACCTTTGTCATGTATAGTTATCTTCAGTATCAAGAAAATTTCCAACCACATAAATCTATATCTTGTAGTCTCTGTTGATATTTAACACGAGTACGCGTCCCTGCCAAGAAGACATACGCTTAACCATATTCTTCTAAATGCCTAACAGTTACCGAGATCAAGGATGTCATGGCATGTTCGAAGGACTAAGATGACATTCCTACTAAACATTAAGGACCTTCTAAATTCTAGCTTAACAAGACAAGCAAGAGCACCTAGACTAATTAACCTAATGATGATCACACAAACATCTCTAGCTTGCTAGTCTTGTATTAGACCAGACGTGCCACACACTAGAAGGGCAAAATCACTTTTCAAACACAGAAGAAGAAGTCTTGATTCTCTACACGTATTGCAGACCAGGGTAGGCTCACGGGTGTACTTCATATGACCTCTTCCGGTTAGGAGGACTAGTTAATTTAATTGTTGACTTGATGTTGTTACACTTAGTGAGGGCCTACAGTGTGAAAGTTTTAGAATCCCTAATTTCTGTTGTATTGATCTGGACCCTGGTGGGGTTTATATAGGAGTACAAGGGGGTAGGAGACTTAGAGTACAAGATGATCTAACCCTAATCAATCCTAACCGTACATATACTCTAACATCCCCCCTCAGTCGTAGCGGGAGTGAAGCGGACGATTTGCGACTGGAGAAGTCCTATGCGTCCGTCGCCTCCTCCACCTTGTCATCATCGCCGTCCCCTTCTGATTCCTTCTCTTCCCTCCCGCAGTCACAACGGGAGTGTCATGGACGCAAGGGATGACACGGATGCTGTCGACTGGAGCTCTTGAGTTGCTGTAGACGTGTGTATAATGTTGATGTCGAGGTAGCCGAGCGTGATGTAGCCGTGGTCGAGGTTGTTGCGGTTGGTGTAGCCGATAGAGCCGAAGGCGCAAAAAAATTGCGCGGTTTTGGGTTTTGAGGCGGCGGCGGCAGGGTTTCTGCGGCGGCGGCGGGTTTTTGGGCGGCCGCGGCAGGTTTTCTGCGGCGGCGGCGGGGTTTTTACCAGGCGGGCGAGGCGATCGTGCGATCGCCCTAGCAGAGCGCCGGCGAAGTTTTTGGGCGGCGGCGGCAGGGTTTCTGCGGCGGCGGCGGGGTTTTGATTTTTGGCGGCGTGCGGCAGCGACTCGCTTGGGAGCGGCGGCAGATCTGCGGCGGCGGCGGCGGATCTGCGGCCGCGACGGGTTTTTGGCGGCGTGCGGCAGCGACTCGCATGGGAGCGGCGGCGACAGGCGGTGGGTTTTTGGGTCATTATGCGGCCGTGACAGGGATCTGCGGCGGCGGTAGGTTTTGTGTCATTGTGCGGCGGTGGCAGGGATCTGCGGCGGCGGAGGCAAAAAAAACACGTGGATGTAGACCTTGGCGATGATTGTGTTGGCGATGTAGAGCTCGACGATGATTTGATGTAGTCGTACAGCTTGATGTTGTGGTTGAGCTTGGTGTAGTTCGGCTTGATGCAGTGTAGATCGCTGATGTAGATATGCTCGGTGTAGGCGTGGACGTATTTTTCTTGGAGTCCTGGCCTATGCTGCTTGGAGATCGACTTGATGGCAATCGATGCATATAGCTAGCAACTTGTCTCGTAGCGCAAAGCCTGGAGCAGATGACGTACGAGCGTGTTGCTTGATGCAGCATGTTGCTCGTTGCTTTGATGCCGTCGACGCGAGTCAGCTCCTCTGACCGCACGGCGTGCCGTGCGCCGCCGGAACTGATCGATCTTGCAGTGCTCTTCACCGAAGGAGGATCGCGATGGATTTAGAGATTTATTTGCTGGATCTAATATACAGAATTGAAAATTTCGAAAATTGTCTAATCTAATCTAAAGATGTTTGATCTAGATTGGGTGCCGTGCCCCGAGGAGAAGAGATTAATCTCCCCGGGGGCGGCGCGTTGCGGAAGTGGTGGAGTAACCTAGAATCCCAGAAGGAACCAGAAGGGGACGGCGATGATGACAAGGTGGAGGAACCTAGAATCGGCGTTGTGAGACTAACTGCTCTGATACCATGTGAAAGTTTTAGAATCCCTAATTTATGTTGTATTGATCTGGATCCTGGTGGAGGGTTTATATAGGAGTACAAGGGGTAGGAGACTTGGAATACAAGATGATCTAAACCTAATCAATCTTAACCGTACATATACTCTTAACATACAGAACGTCAAACAAGTCTATCTAACCACTAAACTTCCATAGTTTTTCTCTGTCTAGCTTTTGGCTCGATGCCCTTTGTGAGCTGTCACAAAATTAACATTGCTTGCATGCACCTTACAGAGGGTGCAAGAAAGCAGCTAGCTAGCCCGGCTGATGGACACAACATTGCGGTTTGTGGTTAGGTCTCAGCTTAATTGTCTCATTAAACGACATGCATAGATCCTCCTGCCTAAGTGCAATTGTACAATGGATCCCCAATCATGGCCCCATGGGAGCACAACAAAGACACTGATCAAAAAGTGTACGGAAAGCAAATAACAACGACGCATGGAGCTTGTTGTAATAGATAGACGGGAAGTCGTTGTGCTGAGACCATAAAGGACCAGCTCATTATAGCAGCAACCATCGCCAAATATGACAACCGTAAATCCGAAGAGACAGATTTGAAATTACACCAACGAATGCGGAAAACCGACAAGAACCCATGAGATCCGCCAGACACGCAACTCCACGCGACCTCCGTCGGCGCTAGATGCACCACCGGCACAGGGATATAAGGAGAGAAGGATCTTATTCAGACGTCGGGATGTTGCCGGCGCCTCACCATCCTGAAGAAGACACTGAAATTGCAAAAAAAAAAAAAAAAACGAAACCCCTCACAAGCGAGGGGTCGTAGTCCGCCGCACCTCCAATGCTCAAAGGGCCGTCCGAGACGGGGCGGACGGGCAGCGTCACCGGCGAGGGGAACTGGAACCTAGATTGGTTCCGGGTTGCCTTATCTTGTAGACTTGTAGTGTCTATTGATATTTAACAAGTACGCGTCCCTGCCAAGAAAACATACGCTTAACCGAGATCAAGGGACCATGAGATCTGTATGACATCAAGAACCTCTAAGATGACATTCCTACTAAACACGACTTTCCGAATTCTAACGTTTGTGGTTTGCTGTTTGTGGTTGGCCAGCTCCAGCCTAATTGTTTCATTAGACGACATAGATCCTTCTGCCTAAGTGCAATTGTACCACCAGGGATCCCCAATCATGGCCCATGGGGAGCACAACAAAGGCACTGATCAGAGAAGTGTTTGGAAAGCAAACAACAACGGCGCATCATCATTGAGATAGATAGCCAGAGAGAATAAGCAAGGCTAGCTAAAAAAGAGGCATGCGTAGTTGTTGCTCCAGCTCAGGTCACACATGCTTTGCGTCGATCGAGTGGATCAAAATCCTGAAGCAAATCACAAGCTAAAGTGGCCTCAAGGTGCCATGTTAAAATCTCCTTTTATCCTCGTGTTCCTGGATAGATGGACAGTGTCACAATGAGCCCGGTTACTTTCTAGGAGCACATACACGTCGCAACTTGCAGCAACACTTTGCAACCTTTCTACAAGCTCTGTCTCTATCCTCCTTTCCACGGGCAGAACGAAATGATGCGCTCGGAGGAATCGTCTTCAGGGGAGCATGGGAAAAGGTGGATCCTGTCATCCAACACTAGTTCTTGTTTTCCCTGTCTTTTTGCTCCTGCAGGTGTTCTTTAGCGGTGACAGGTGGGCCCGGGCAGATATCACGTCTGGTCTTGCCGTCTTGGAGAGCTCATTAGGGTTTGACCGCTCCGTTAACTTTTGGGGAGCTTTTGTAGGAGCGTACAAGTCAAGCATTCGTGTCCTCCCGGAGCTTCCGTGACATGATTCAGTTCAATGAACAGGCCAGGAGACTTGGTTGGCAGGAATAGAAATATTGCAGGAATACAGTGTCACGACACTTAAAATTTTACTGGAAACAAAAACATAAGAATGGAGAGTAGGTGTTGTTTGATTGCACCGCAGGAAAATGCAGAAATTTGTATAGTGATTGAGTGCATGTCATAGTTGTCATATATGAATAGGTTTTTTTTTTTACGGGGTCACACCTATTGTTAGAAATCCTACAGGATTGTAGTGTAGGAAAGTAATCCATATTTTTTTGGAGGATTCAATCATTTGAACGAAAAGGACTCTATAGGAAAAATTCCTATGGTGAAAATCCTATACAATTTCTTTAAAAATAGTTTGAACCAAATAAGCCCTAAAATTTGTACATGTTTTCGATGCAAGAGATTAACTGGACACAAAAATTGATGACGTCAGTAAAGAAATCCGTGCATATATAGTGAAAAGCGATAAAACTAACCTTTTGTCATGTAACTTTAGCAAAAAATGAACTATTTTCAAAAATATTTTTGAAACTAACATAAAACGGTTCGCCTGTCGCTACGACGCTATCCTCAACACTGTAGCGCCCTAACTTCGCGCGCTATGCCCCTACCAACGTTGCAACGACGAACCCTCTCTCGTCGTGAAATCTAATTCAGAGAGGACCCTAAAACATGGAATTTCAAATCCTTATAACTTTTGATTTGGAAATCCAAATTGTTTCCTATGTGGTTGGTGTTTTGGCTCCCGGGTGCATATTCACCCTTTATTTTAAATGCATTTTGCACATATTTTGAAATGTCAAACAAAATTGTAAAAAAATGTTCACACATAGATCTTAACATGTTATGTGTTCATAAAGTTGTTTCACAAAAAAACGACATTTTTTATGGCTTGTATAAAAAAGAAAAATTTGGTGCTAAAATAAGCCTTTTCACGACACTTTTTTTGTCTTTTTTACACAAGGCAAAAAATATATAGGTTTTTGGTGAAACGACTTTGTGAACACATAGAATATGAAGATGTATCCGCGAAATTTTATTTCAGATTTTTTTGACATTTGGAAATATGTTTTTCAACTACCGGGTGCATATGCACCCGGGTGCCAAAGTGAATTTCTGTTTCCAATGCCACTAGTCTCATGATGGCTAGAAAAGTAGATAATATTTCGTGAATTATTTTCCTATGTTAGTTTATTTTTGAATGTTTACACGATTTCAGAACGGGGTTGTGATCGAAGATTTTAAAAACCTTGAGAGCCATGTGTTGACGAGGGATATTTCAAAAAATGGTGTTTATGAGAATTATGGTGATGACATATGAGTTCATAAAAAAACTCAAGTGCACATGCGAGGCTAGTTATCAGCGGCACCAAGCTTTTGATAATTTTACTAAACTCACATGTCATTATCATAATTCTCATAACACAGCATTTTCAGAAACATCTTTAGTTTACACGACTCCCAAAGTTTTTATAAACATTTATTTGAGTAGGGATATTATCTCAAGTCATAATTTTATTTTAGTAAGCACATATATACGTGACAACTTTTTTCGATAAAGGGAGTTTTTATTACTTAAAGAGTTTTAAGCATTACACTCGGCCTCTACATAACTAGGATGCACAGAGTCAGCTTAAGTCCACAAAACTCAGAACAATAAATAAAAAGGCGAGTTACATGTCATAATGAGAAATTGTAAAAATGACTAAGGTGGTGGAGAGCAGATTCGGAGATTATGTTGCCATCCATGTTGGGAAAAACATTCCCTCGCCGAAGCCTCCAACCGAGCAGACACCTCCGTAAATGGGTCGCGATGCTCCACCCTCTGTAGAGGCGACCATGAACGTATCGTAGCTGTACACCGGTAGATGACCTGCATAAGAGAAGAATCTTTATTATTAAAAACCTTGTCATTTATACATAGCCATGACGACCAAATAACGGCAATCGCTCCCACCCTAATAAGAATCTTAACAATAGGATCACACCGTTGAGCCAATTGCCGAAAATATTCGCAACACTACGTGGTGGGAATAAGGAAGAGCCTATCTGGATGGCTGGACATATAGATCTAGCAAAATTACACTGGAAGAATAAGTGCTTTATAGTCTCTTCATGGTGACAAAAGATACACTTTTTACTTCCATGCCAATTGCGTTTTGCAAAGTTATCTTTTGTAAGAATTACCCCTCGATGAAGATACCACACAAATACCTTAGTTTTTAGCGGGATCTTGATTTTCCAAAATTTCTTATTATTATCCACTAGTATATCAGGTTGGATTAAAATTTTGTACATGGAATCAACCGAAAAATTACCATTTTTGTTGAGATTCCAGTGAAATTTATCTGAACCCTGCGTCAACTCGACAGAAGCCAATCGCAGCAGCAAGGCATTTCAGGATACTTGTCTATGACTAAATAGACTAATATACACACGTAGACCATGAGCATAAACACGATCTTCGTTCACAACCCCGTTTCCTAAATCATCTGATCATTTAAAATATGTTCGAAATTAGATCATTTTGTGCTCACGTTTCATGACAAGGTTAATTTTGTTGTTTTTCACCCATATATATTGCTTTACTTTTCTGCTGACAAGACTACTTGCTGACTTGCATGATCGCATCCATGTAGAACCATGGTAGAGGAGGAGGGTGACCAGTCAGTCAGTGTGACCTCATTCTAATTTTCTAGTGTCACCCCTCGCGTACGTATCTGTCTAGACCTAGACCAGGAGACCAGCTGCATCCGTTTTCCATGGAAGAAACGGCTCATGGCATCACGGTGGTTGAGCATTTCCGCATGGATATAAAAAGCGCTGCGATGAATGCCATCAGCATTCAGTTTCGGCGTCGACCCCATGCATGCAGGTTTCCGGGGTCCGATTCCACCTTCTCACGTACGTCTTGGCCGGGGTCAAAGAACGCCTTGCAGCCACATGACATGCAAGGACCTGGCTAGCTAGCCTAGCCTTTGGACGCTGGAACGTCAAGAAAACTAGCCGCAAGATGGTCACCGCGCGCTCTAGCTTGTTCTTTAATTTCGCCATTATCAAACTGCAATTCGGTTGAAAGATCGGTGTGGTCTTCGCGAGATATCCCATCGATCCTACTGTGCGAGTTAACGGCATTGAAATCGATCACAAGATCTCCGCGTTCGGTGTGGTCTAGAGTAGTTGAACTTGTCCGGAAAAGCAAGAGTTGAAACTAGTTTGATGGCGAACAGACTAGCACTCGTCGATGTTACAAACGATAGGCATTATACGACGAAGAAGAACATAATCAATACAAGGGACACAAAGATTTTAACGGGGAAAATCCCTCCAACGAGAACGGAAAAAACTGCGGGCGTCAGCCAATGAGACAATGAACTTCATCCTGTGCGGCGACTTACAAAATGTGTATATAGCGGTGCTGTTGGATCACAACTCAACAGTCGATCGTTTGGAACAGGATGGTTTTGTTTCTCTCTGGTTATTGTGGGAGTTGAACTGTATGTGGAACTCCACGAGCTTATAAGTTCTAAACAGACACTGTTATTGGCCAGGTTATGACATCCGAGGGTTTTCCAACTTCCAAATGCATTGGTATCTTCGGCTATGAACTTTGGTATACATTTTTTTCCTGATTTTTTTTTTTTTGAGAGCAGATTCTTTTTCGTGATGGAGTGGTACATATAGTTGTAGTACTATGATTAAACTCAAAGCCCAGGCGCTCCAAAGCCTGTCTCATCAGCTGACGGAAAACTCTTGGAGTCCATGGGCCTCCACAGCTTTTCATGAGCAAGCAACCCAAGCAAGATTGTAAGACCTCGGTCCACAGAGACAGATCGACCGCTAGGCGTAACAGCCCAATAGCTTCTGAAAGCCGAAACATAATTGACTTGTCTTTTCTAACGGTGTAATGTACACTTCAGGTGAGCAGAATTTTTCTTTCTTTTATGGCATTGAAGGTGCGCAAGAATTTCTGCGAGTAGCCTAAACTTATGTTTTCCAGATCTTATGTCTTTTTCGCCCCTATTTGTTTCCGATATGGTGGTTTATACAATCCAAAGATAAACAGAACCTCGCTTTTCTACAGAACAATTCAGGCGGGGAAAGAATTTCTGCAAGTAGCAGTGTTCACAAATACTACCTCCGGTCCATAATAAGTGTTGCAGTTTTTTGAACTAACCCCAGTTAAAAAACGCAACACTATTTTGGATCTGAGGGAGTAGCATAAATGAAACTCTTCAGATGTCTACAAAATATATTAGCACTAGGCAACCATACTGATGATGAGTCTTTTTCTGGGTGAGAAAGCAACATGTACATTGCCAGATTGACAAGAGGAGGTGAGAAACTAACAGGTTATGATGAGGCATCGATCCGTGAAGAACTAAAAACGAACATGGCGCCCCCACTGGTCCAATATATCAGTCCATTTCGCCCATAAATACACAAAATTGACGCACAGCAGCACCAGAAAAACTTGACAGGTCTAGCCAACAGGACCATGTCCCGATCAACAACGCTGTTTTTCGCACGACCGCGTCGCAGGATCAGACCGAAGGGAAGAACTTGTTGAGATTGAAGGGCAGCGAGTAGAACTCCTCGCTCCTCGCGTCTTTCTTGAAGCTCCTGAACTTGTCCCACCAGTGGTACCCTCTGTCCTTCCTCACCGCGCTCTGGTGCAGGTGCATCGTGTTGTCCAGGAAGAAGGCCACCAGCCCCGCTACGAACGGCTTATTCGAGAACGGCACATTGATCATGTCGTTGAACTGTCAAGAAAAAACAAAGTTAAGTCATTTCAGAGGGAAGCAAGATCCATGAAGAGGGGCAATAGGGCGAGTCCTTGTCATGTGTTTATCGTACCCATCTGGCGCCGGTGTGCACTGGACCATGGCCTGAAACAGAGGTGTACTCGTTGAAGTACTGAGGGACCGATATGCCCATGAAGAAGGCGAAACCCAAGATGAACTTTGTCCTGAAGCTGTTCAAGTTGCAGAACTGAAGGAAACTAATACCACAGGCACCTGTATGGGGAAGAACAACTGAATCATACTGCAAAACAGCAATGCTGGCAATAATCGAACGTAGACTGTCGAATGATGAGCGGTTTCAGGTAGTATCTGAACATACCGACATATGCGAAGAAAATACAGTACATGCCAGCAAATATAGGCAATGGAATGGACGCGAATAGGGCTCCAAATTTTCCTGTTTTGCCAACAACAACAAAATATCAGCATGGGTAACAATATATGTGCACAACCAAAACCCAAGTATCAACATCCATAAATATGAGTTTAGCATATTACCTAGGACAGCAAAGAAAATCATGAATCCGGCGGATATTTGCACCACCCTCCTACTGCCAACTTGTGTCAAAGCAAGTAAACCAATATTCTCCCTAGAAATACAAAGTTGACAATGCCAATTAAGTAAATTGGTGAAACAAATATTCTGTACAATCAAGTATGCCACTTCTACTATCCCCAAATATATACTTACACTGCAACTGAGGTTCCATTGGCTGTCCCAAAGAATGAATCAAGCAAGATACCGATGCCCTGAAAGTGACGTTTCAGAATGATCAGCATCCCAGAGTAAAAGATGTGACAAAATGCACTGTACAATAAATGATCCATTTTACCTGCCAACCAATTCCCCGACTAATGATCGATGGAGGTATCATCGTCGCACTTGCATACCTTGAAGCAGCAATGAAGGCTCCAGTTGACTACAAGCAGAAAAGTCATCAATCTTACGATGACTACAAGCATAACTTTTAGTCTTCTAGGTGTAGGCAAATATTGCAGACAAACCTCTACAATAGCAATAAATGAAGTCATCATCATCGCGAAAGCTTCTCCAGCATCAAAGGTTGGAGCACCCCACTGAAAGGGATATGGAACACTTATCCTGCAGCCAGAATTCAGCACCTTCATAAGGAAATGTCACAAGAATACAATATAACATAATGGTATGGTTTCCTGGAAGCCTACCATGGAGCTCCTGAAATAAGACCTGAACGATCGACACGGCAATGCACCTGTGTCTTTGGCCTGACACTCTTGTATGCACCACTGATGGTGAGAATGTATGCGTAGAGCCACACAATCGAAACGGTGAAAAGAACGGCAAACCGGCCAAAGACGCCCTTTCCAGAATGCAATACATGAGGCAAATACTGTCGAGGAAACAAACATGATTAGCACATTACCTTCAAAACTATTTAACACATTAGATCAATAATGCAGGAAGTCATAAAATGGGGCTAACATAATACCTGAGAAAAGACAACCATTAGAATGAGTTCTGGAAGACCAACTTCCACACACTTAGCTACCTGCAAATTATCATATGACATTTTCATCACTCTTCACTGAATACGGAAGCAAGAAAATAAACAACTCATGGAGCAGAACTAACCGCAGGAAAACCAAGTTCATAAAGTCCAAATCCAACTAGTGAAACAAGAGGAACTGCAGATAATGGGCTCAGCAGTCTGCACCAAAATTATTTTCAGGGCAGTTAATTGCAGAACTTGAAACGGTACAGAGCACTTAGTAGAACTTAAGTTCAAGAAAGGCCTAAAATGAGACCCACTTAACGACATTGCGCCAGAGACCGCTGAAACCAAGGATGATCTGAATCGTCGATGCAATGATGAGAGCACCTTGTGTTCCCCTCATGGTCCGTAAGAATTTCTTGACAATACAGCAGCGAGAGAAACTTGTTAGCTTTATCCTGCAGGAACATGTAAAGTTTAACGAGGACCAATCTGCTGGGCAGTAGTACCTCGTGGGGGTCTGCCACGTCGTTGTAACGTCCAGCCAAGATGATTGAGATGGTCGGCGCAACGAAGGTATACGAGCCACCCATAACGACAGGGAGACGAGTACCGAAGAACGTTTGGAGCAAGGTGTTTATGCCGGCCACGAACAACAGCGTCTGAATTACCCGAGCTTTCTCTTCCTGACAAGAAGGCAGTGTAACTGTCATTCAGAATTTTCAGATGCTTGGTAAATTCAGATTTCAGGTAAGTGGGTGTAATCAGTATTAGTAGTGCATAGGTCTCAAGACTCACGTTTCCACCTCCCATCTGAGGAACGAGTGCGCTCGGTATGATGACAGTGGTGCCCAGCATGACGATGAAATGCTGGAATCCTAGTATGACGGCCTCGGCTGCATATAGTATAACATAACAAGGACAAGGTGAAATTAACATACATACTACTACGAAACTGCATAAAAAGGGGTGCTACTGAATGGTTGTTTCATTGTTAATTCAGGAGTAATGAAGCTTCCTAGGATGGTTTAGAACAAGTCTTTTTCCCGATTAAAAACTTAGAGAGCAGCAACAGCATGAATACACCTTTTCTACTAGTGAAACCATGAGCAAACTGATACACCGCACCGACAAAAAGATCATCACTAAAGAACAGATATGCGGTGGGAAAGAAAGCCACGAAATTAAACAAGAAGTATGGACAAAATTAAGGAACAGCGAAGGACAAGCACAAGAAAGGGGAACTTTTAACAACAGAATGGGAAGGCCCCTGAGGCCGGAAGGAGAGACGTACGCCATGGCGGAGGGCTGGTGATGCAGAAGGACACGCTGGGCAGCTGCTCCTTGGGCGGGTGGGGCTGCAGCTCGTCGGCCTTGGGCGGCGGCGCGGCTGCCATCTTCCTCCGAACTCCCAAGAAACCTCACTTCACTCCTCTCGCACAAGCTCCAGGAAAACTCACAGTAGAATCGACTGCTTCAGTCAACCAGAGAAACAAACAAGCAACCGACGAACAGCCACTCACTCACTCACTCACTCACTCACTCGTACAGGAAGTGATCTCAAGAACAGGGGACAAGAGAAAGAAATATGGAATCTATCTTTCTTGCTTTATTGTGATCTGGCCTAGCTAGCTAATTACCCACTACTTCTCCTCCTCCTCCAAGAATGGAATCTATCCCCCAAAAGCCACCTTACACGAGGCGCGCTCACTCTTCTTTCTCCCTCGCAGCAAGGAAAGAGAGCAAGCTCAAGCAGAGAAGAGCTCGGCTATTTGCAAGAGCGAGCTAGCAGCAGAAAGGTAGCGTCTCCCGAGGTGAAAAATTGGGCGGCAGAAAGACGGTGGCAGAGGGGCGAGGCCAGGAGCAGAGGCAAGGCAAGAGCGGCCGCAGAGAACGACTGCTCTCCTGCCTCTTCTCCTTTTCTCCTTTAAAAACGGCGCCTTTGCAAAGCGAGCTGGCCAGCCTTTTTCCTTGCGCTCGCTCGCGCGCCCTCACTTTTGATCGGCTGCCTTTTCTCCTTCGGATTCTCGCTGTTTCCTGTCGCTGCAACGCTCCCCACGCAGGCAGGCGCCATTTCGGGCTACTCGCAACTGCTCGGCGGTTTCAGTTCAGGCTCCACAGCCGTTACTGTACTGCCGCTGCACCTGCACTGCACGCAGCAAGGTTTCCCTCTGGGAGGAAATTAAGATGAACAGCGCTGCAAGTCGATTGTGACCGTGCTGCCAAATATGCTTTTACCGGGGCTAGGAAGGAACCTGGGAAGTGGGAAGAATTATGGGAAAAGAAAAGTGGTCGTTGAGGGAATTTGTTCTCCTCTATCTTAGCAAGAGAGAGGAGCATACATGCATGATAGGCTGTCTACTAAAGCAACTCTGCCCTTAGCGCTAGGGCTTGGCAAGATTCAAGGCATGATTGGAAAATCCTCAGGAAAATGCTGATTAATCGGATGGAATTGGCCTCAAATCTAGGCTTGATCTGAGCTGGCTAAACGGAATTTTTGTCAGTGGCAGCTAGTACCGAAGTCCATTTGACGAATACGGAGTTAGTAGGAACAGGACATTCTCTGTCGAATAAAATACGTGTGCGGCTGCATATTCAAAGCGCGGGGCAGTTCTACTTCTCCAAGTATTTTGTCATCGAACATGGCTACGTGGAAGCATATCGGTGTTCACTGGGAAGATGAAGGCAGGGGAGTAGGGCAGCCGCTTCATATATTTTCTACCAGCTTTTCTTTATTTTATTTTATTTTACTTTGGTATGGTCACACAAGCTGGGATTTTATCAAATACCTACCACCTCTGTTCCAAAATGTAAAACATTTTAGTGGACTAAAATAGCTTACCAAAACCTGTTATAATTTTGGACGAGGCAGTACTTACATAGACCCCTTTGATTTGCAAGATGAAAAAAAGAAAAATAGAAAAACGTAGGAATAAAATGTCCTGACACGTGGAACTAGTCACACTTCTTGTTCAGTTGCACCAAAGGAAAAAAAAATAGAATCTTCTACATAAGTTGTGTACAATAATCTTCTACACAAATTGTGTACAAGTCATAATTGTCATAAATTACATAGGTTTTTTACGAGCTGTCCAACCTCTTGCTAGAAATCTTAGGGCATAGGGCATGTTTTGTTCGTGTTCTAAACACACAGGAGTAGGAAAAAGACATAGAAATATGATAGTACATGGGCAAAACTAATAACTGAAAACACATGAATATTGTAAACTTTATTGTTTGGTTCATAAGAATCGAAAAAACACATGAATCTAATAAACATGGTCACATCGAAATCAAACCACATGAGAAAGTACAAATAGGATATCGTCTCGTTCTTCTTGCATAAGTAATTTTGTTGTGTTTTTTCTACTCTTATGTTAGGATAAGAATATGGTCACATCAAAATCAAACGCAAGTACATTAATTTGAACCAAACGAATAAATAGTGTCATCGGAGGAAAATTTGCTGTTCCTATGTTATTTCTTCATTTTTTTTCTTAAACCAAACAAGCCCTTGTGGGGTTGTGGTATAGAAAAGCAATCCATAGAAAATTTGGAGGATTTATTCCTTTTAATCAAATGGACTCGTTAGAAAAAAATCACACGGATTGAAATCCTATAAATTACTTCAAAAATCCTGAGGCTATTGGTTTCAAATTCGTAAAAGTAGGTTTTGGCCAAAAAAAACACTAGATTCCGTAGTGGAGTTGAATTGGCTAAATTAACAACTTATCGATCTGATGTAGCATTTTAAAATAACCGAACTATGTCAATAATGGAATATCGCCTATCCTTAGAAAATAAGATTATCCTTGTACTTACTCTCTCGTTCCTGGGGCCGTTCAAGGGTATTTTGGGACATTCACCAACAAGGAAGGCACAAAGGCAAGATAAAAGTAAAGACATCTGAAATCAAACCTAGTAATAGTGAAATGATCATTCGAGTAGACTTTTGTTGTAGGGCAAAGGAGATTAGAAGGGTTATGCAGGGAAATTGTTCGGGATGAAATTACCGAGATAGAAGGACATTGTATGACTATTTGATGACTTAATGCTTCCATTTTTGCATCGGAACAACCTATTCCAGCTTACATATGTCAGTCTATTGAGTGCACATGTTAAAATTAGCACACACAGAAAAATATTTATTTTGTTAGAAATATCATAATGGTGTGAATTGTTGGTCGTTACGCATGAGATAGGTGACATCTTGTTGCAGTCCTGTAATTTGGTCGTGTTCTCATTTTTGTCTCCTTATATCATGTTATTGCAGCTCAGTAATATACTCCCGCTGTTTCTGAAAATAAGGTGTATATATTTTTTAAAAGTCAAACAATGTAAAGTTTGACCAAGTTTAAAAAAACATTAATATTTACAATACCAAATCAATATTGTTAGATACATCATAAAATATATTTTCATATGATATCATATAGTATTATAGTTGCTGGGCATTTTTTCTAAAACCTAGGTCACATTTTACATTGTTTGACTTAAAAATGTCTTAACTTTGAGAACAGAGGGGGGCTATTGTATTATCGGTTTGATACATTAGTATATAAGAAAAGACAATATTTCATAATTGCCACTCAAGTGTGACCTTTGCCATAATGCACATATCTATATAGGTGGTCACTTGAAGGAGGACATCATTTGCTAGTATCAATCTCCACCCAAATCATTGCATGATCCCCCCTAATTCCAATTCCCGAGTCTAACTTTTGCCCATCACCACAAAAAGTAAGAAGAAAGGAAAGAAAGTGTAGAAAAAGTTATGGCACACCACTATTTAACCTATCAGCATTTGGACTTCTGGAGTGATTGATGAAGATGGAAGAGACCTTCAGAAGCTAGCGAGTAAGGGTGTGTTTGTTTGGGCTGTGGCTGGCTGGCTGTGGCTGTGGCTGTGGCTGTGGCTGTGCAGGGAAAGCTGCTGTGCAGGAAAAGCTGCTTTTCTGAATGTCACTGTTTGACGACTTGGCTGGCTGTCTAGCTGTGTGTTGAGGATTTGTCTGAAATACCCTCAGAGTTCCGAGTACATGTAAATTACCGATTGAAGTGTATAATCGTATATGTCCCTATAAAATACCAGTAATACATAACATTAAACAGAATAAATAATTAATAGGATATAGATTTGTCCAAAATACATATCGTACCATTACACAAATAGGATATTGTCCATAATTAATATATATTAATCCAAACTACATGTCAATGACGTTACACATAATAACTAGATAGCACGAGCAGATCATCTTCTTCTCGCATTGAACACTGCGGTAGCAATGCGTTCACGCCTTGCTTTGAACATGATAACTTACCTCTAGGTGAATATTCCACCAATCATCATCTGCATCCATCGTTTTTGTTTGGGGATCCCAGCCTAGGCCGGTTGCATTTAGCAATTCCATCCACCAGGTGTACTCCTTTTTCAACTGATCCCATTTGTTCTTGAATTGTTTCTTCACTAGTTTCTCTCCTATTTTCTCATAAAATTTCCTCTCCAGATTTTCATAACCTTTTTTACTCAAGCAACCCCCGTCCCTGTTATTGTTGTTCACTTCTTCCATACAAATGTCGCAAAAAACTCTAACACGGTATGCATCCCAAGTGGCAACCATTGATGAAGAACTGTTTCTACCAAGATTACAGCAAGCAAAATGACAAAATTGATCTCAGATTCACACTATTAGCATACGAAGCAACATCACAAACTTTGCAGCAGTGCCATACGAAAGAACAGGTGACAATGATGCACTGTATTTCTATTTCCTTGCAGGGAGGAGGTCGGGCAGTGGCATACCTTGCCTTGACGACGAATCTGCAGTGGAGGTGGTCGGGCGACGAACTAGGACGGCTGGGAGGAGGTGAGCTGGGCGGGGACGGACGAGGACGGACGACGACGGCGGGGAAGAGCTTGGCGGCGGGGGCGTCAGGGAGGAGATGGCGGCGAGCTAGCACGGCGGGGTCGGGGCCAGGAGAAGGCGGGAACGGGCTCGGGCGAGCACGGCGGGAAGAGATCCAGAGGCGGGGAGGGAGTCGGCCGTCGGCGGCGCGCCGCTCGCCGGTGGGAGAGGACCTACGAGCTGGCGGCACAGGGAGTACAGGGCGGCGGCTCGTGCGGGATGCGAGGCGAGCGAACCCTACCCGTTCGTGAGGTAAGGGATAATGTGGTACGAGAAAAAAAGAAAGGAATCGGGGCTGGGATGTTTGCTTCGGACGATGGCATTTCCTTGTAAATATGGGCAAACGATATGAACTTTTAAGAAAACGTTTGGCTGCCCTTTGCGGGAAGCAGCGCGAAGCCACGCGAAGCACCTCCAGAGGTGCTTTCTCCTCCCCGTGTATTTCCTCTCTGGCTTTGGAAAAGCGCGCAGCCACCGCAGGGGTGTTTGGTTTGTTTGCCTGGCTTTTATCCGTGGAAAGCACTTAAAAGCTGAAACAAACACCCCTAAGATCCATGCCTCAATCAACCGGCTGTTGGGAGCCAAGACTCGAGAGGTTTCGTGTCACACATCCCACCATGAATGCCTTACATCTAGTAGCAGCTGGTACTAGTTCATTGGCTCGTCGGGCAAATCATTCATTCCGGTGACCATGACGGCTTGACGGAACGGCCCCTCTTTTTCTTACCTACACACAGACTGTGAATACTGACCGGTGATGCCATCCGAACCACTGGTTCTGAATCTGACGCTAGCTCAGTAGCAGCTGGTAATATGTGGAACCACTGGTTCGCGAATTTCGACAAATGAACGAAATTTCGAAGAAATATTTCAAAAATTTCGGCCAGATTTATGGTCTGGCGTTCAAATTAGTTTCAAAAAATAAAAATAGAAGTGATGGAACCGAACACAGAACCACCCAATCGACTACATTGGCCCTCAACCAGTACAGTAAATGCAATAACATGTATGTAATATGATATACTTCGTTTTGTAGTGTAATCCATTGGATTTATTCAAATTTGAACGAGAATTTTGTCCGAGATTATATTTTCTCGCCCCTTAGCGAAAACCGTTAATTTCGTGAATTTCGTTCGAAATTTCGACAAAATGTTTTTCCCTGGTTATTTCACGCGAAAGCTCTGCAAAATCTTATGTGTCCCTGCCACCGAAACAAGCCACCAACGATGGGTTTCCACATATATTTATATTTATCTTCAATCCACAGGGCCGAGATCAGCGATGAGAAATCCATCAACCTCAAGAACACGAAACCTTGGTCTGTCTATTATTATTAAAACCGAGATGGGCATGAAACTGGATACATTGTGATCCAGGACAAAGACATTTATCTGCTTATGCGCACGCTTTGCTGATCTTTCCAGTGAGAAGTTCCCGAGCGTCATGCACAAGATTAGCGAGAGAGAACTAACGCGGCGCACTGATTGAGACTATAAAACGAGCTAGCCGGTTGAAGCCGTACGTCGTTCCCGTGTCTTGACAGAGAGCCTTCCACCGCCGCGCGCGTGCCTGGCCGACACCGCCCCCGAACTAAGCTAAGCGCATCTCCACCGGCACCCTACAAAGAGTGTCTGAAACCATTCAATTAAAACCTAATTGGAGTGTCGGACATGTGTCCGGCCAATTGGAGGTGTCGCCCACAGCGGCGCACTCCAAAGGCCAACTCCAATTTTTTTTCATCTAACCACATCGACAGTTGTTTTTGCATTTCAATACGAATTGAAGATAAAAACGTAATAATTATTACAAGACAAGTTCAAATTCGAATGCAAAGTTTAAATACGAGTTCAAGTTTAAAACATGACATATCAAACCGCCGCCGGCTGAGTCGCTTTGATAGCCCACAGGTGCGTCACAAGATCATTGTGCAGCTGATGATGCATTGTTCCATCACGAATTTCCCGATGCATAGCAATAAATTTTGCATACTGCGTCGGCACGCCCGCTATGGATGGGTCATAGGCCCCTGGAAATCGAACACCTCGTTGATCAGTTGCTTCCTCGTATCTCGTTCGCTCTCAATGATCATGTTGTGCATGATAACACAAGCACTCATAATCTCACACATTTCATCTATCGACCATGAAAGACAAGGGTAGCGGACGACAGCAAACCTGGTCTGGAGCACTCCAAATGCCCGCTCCAAATCTTTGCGAACAGACTCTTGCCTCTTTGCAAAATGGCAATCTGTCTCGCCGACAGGGTTATGGATAGTCTTCACAAATGTTGACCAAGTAGGATAGATGCCGTAAGCAAGGTAGTACCCCTTGGTGTACTCATGACCGTTGATCACATAATGGCATGGTGGAGTTAGGTCTTCACAAAAAATTTTAAACACCGGGAGCTGGAGCACATTGATGTCATTGGCGGCACCGGCGGTGCCGAAAAACGCATGCCAGATCCAAAAATCATAATCTGCCACGGCCTCAAGTATGACACTGCACTTTTCGTGATGTCCTGACTTATGCATGCAATCGATTCTTCCAAGCATCTCTGAAAATCCTCTTGCTTGGCCTTGTGCCAAGAGACGAGCCGTGTCTGCCTCATTTGGTGTTCTCTGATATTCTTCTCCAAACACTTTCACAACTGCCCTACAAAATCTGTAGGTGGCTTCGACGGCGGTGGATTCAGACATACGGAGATAGTCATTCAACACATCGGCGAGAAGTCCGTAAACAAGGCACCGTATGGCCGACATGCATTTCTGAAGAGATGAAAACCTAAAAAGGCTGATGCAGTCTCTTTTTAGCTCAAATTAGTCATCGTATTCCCGAACGCCATGCACGATCTTTCTGAACACGTCGTTGCTCATCCTAAGGCGCCGGCGAAATTCATGAGGAAAGTTCGCTGGATTCTGGGCAAAGTAGTCGGCGTGCAAGAGCATGTGCCCAGTTGCTCTGTAACGTTCCTTGTTGGCCCTCCGCCCCTTCGCTGATCCTCCAAACTTCGGCGCCGCGTTTGCCTCGACTGCGGCATACGGTGTGGCTTTTATGGAAGCTTTAACATACGGTGTGCCTCGTCTTAAGTCTAGCTTTTATGGAAGCTTTAACAATTTATGGACTAGTTGTGGCACTAGCGCTTTATTTGCGAACCCTTTTGTTTAATTCTAAAAAATAAAATAAGCTCTTTTGATTAGATACTTTTTTCCTTTTATTTTAGGAATTTTTGGAACATTTCAACAAAGAAGGTCTTTTTTTCACAGATCAAACAAGAGGTGCGAATCAAGCAGGCTGCGACGAGAGTGACGGCTATGGTGCAAATCGCCGGCGGGAGGAAAAATAATGAGGGTGGGGGAGCGAATGAATCAGGTCACGCCGGCGCTGTGTGTATGACGGACGGGCCACCCCTGTCGGAGGCCATGTCCGCTCATGTCCGACACCCCAAGGGGGTCTCCAAATTTGGAGACCCTTTCGGGGGTGCTGGACACGGTTTTACTCGGGCCGACCCTTTGGTATTGCCGCTAGCGACGTGTTTTTGCGTCCGAACCTCTAATTCGCGTTTGGAGGGTCAATTGAGGGCTCCCGCTGGAGACGCTGTAATCTTATCCTACTCCACCAGACCAACCTCCTTCTCGACTGATCGATCGACCCATAGCTAGCTGGCTGGAGCGAGGAAACAAGACAACACGGTAGGTACGTGGCATCAGCACACAAAGCTTCGTGTGAGCGAGACACGTCGCCGTTCTGACTTTCTGGGGCTGCCGAGCTTGCACCGCACTCACTCTGACTGTCGCGATCATGTCGTAAGCCCCCGTTTGAGCTCGGCTGTCCTGGGTTTCACCTAATCTCTGTGGATGTATTGTGCCTCAAGTGCGTCGTCCTCGATCTATTGGAGTTGGTAACAGTTCGTTGCCGCGCTGCTGGGGCGGGAAACAGCGAGGCGCGGCGGCCGAGAGGAACAAGTGGAGGGCGTCCCTTTTGATGCGGAAACTCCGCTGACTCCGACGTGAAAAGGCAGGGAAGAGATCGGGGATTGGATCCATCTGTCTCGGTCGACGCGACGCAGCTACTAGCGCTCGAAAATCAAGCAAGCGGTAGCGCTCGGCGGCGCCCGCGCCGACGACGGCTCCAGCCTCTCTCTGCTTGAAGAAATCGGCAATGATGCCGTGCGAGACTGAGGAGGAGTTCTGATGCTAGGACTGTGCCCGTGTGTGCTCGATTAACAGCACTGCTTGGCCTGTGAGCCTGCTGCTCTGTTCGTTGCTTGCTGCTTCTGTCTCTCTGCCCAGTGCAGCGCAGAGCTGTGGTTGAGACAAGTTAAGGCCCAGTAGAGGCAATTTTACTGTTGTCTTACTGTAACACCTGTGCTTTACATTGCTTTCAAAATATACTGTCTATAATCCCGACTCTACATGAATACTAGGAAACTCCTGGGTCGAGATGAGTGGGTGAGACAAAAGGAGAAGTGAGAGCACAGTGGCAGAAGCACAACAGCCCCGTCGAGAACCGATGTGACTGAGACCAGATTCGATTCATCATTCAGAGATCCAGCAAGTTTACGTACATCCATCCATCATGTCCCTGCTCCCGTCCTACTGTAGAGCACACTGCCCGGTAAGTTAACAGTCTCCTCTGAAGCTCTGCAGCTACAGACCTATAATACTCTGACGAGACCAATCGTAGAATGTACTAGGGGATTAAGCGCGGGCTCCGCCGCGCTCGTGGAATTGAAAGAATTTTATTTTTTGAAGGGATTAATTTTGAAATTTGGATTGGAAAGTTCTGATATGGTTTTTTTCCTTCTTAATTTCCGTCGGAATTTGTCGTGTGTAGTATCTTGAAATATTTGGCAAATTTGTCAAATATGTTTTCATTTTAAATAAATTTATAAGGTAACTCTATATACCTGGTTGCTTAAATGTGTTGCTTTTTTTTAACAATTTTTAATGCTTAAATGTGTTGCTTTTGGTTTAACTTCATAATGAAGGTAAGTGCAATTTGTGAGATATATTTTAGAATGTTTTTAATTCTGTAACAATTTTACAATTCGCATGTATTGTTTTTCTTTTCTTTGTGAGAATTGTGATACTAATATTTTATCGTAGAAGGAGCAATTTGTTATATCGAGTATTTTTATTTCTTTTAAAAATGAGGATGCTTGCATACTTTTGAAATATAACATAAAATTTGTGTCAACTTTGTAATTAGAGTGAATGCAATTTTTTGAGATATATTTTAGAGTGTTTTTAATTTTCTAGCAATTTAAAATGTTCGAATGTGTTGCATTTTTTTAACGTCTACTTCAAATGTGTTAGTTTTCTTTTTTAAAGGCTGTGTGAGATAATATGTGAAGTATTTATATTTTAGAATTTTCCTTTTTTTTTATAGCAAATTGAGTTTTAGAAATGTGTTGCATGTATTTTTTTTGTGAGAAATATGATATATTTTATCGTAGAAGAAGCAATTTGTCATATTGATTGTTTTCAGATATTTAGAAAATTGGGATGTCTAGATATATTTGAAGTATATCATAACATTTGTTTCGACTACATGGTTAGGGTTAATGCGTTTAATCAGTTATATTTTAAAGTGATTTAAATTTTCTAGCAATTCGGAATGTTCAAATGTGTTGCATTTCTCTGAACATTTATTTCGAATGTGTTTTTTTTTAAGGAAACACTTTGAAATAGGTAGTATTTTTTTGAGTGCCTTTATATGATATACGGTACCGTCAAACGTTTAGAAAATCGAAATGGTTATATATGTTTGTATGTTGCTGGAATTTTTGTTTGAGTTTCATAATTGGAGGATGTATAGTATAACTTTTGTGTGGTAAGTTTGAGAATTTGTTAAAGTTAGGAAATTTTGTCATATTGTTTGCATTATTTTGGAATGTAGATTTGAAAATTTTGTTTTTTTTGTTTGAGTCCTAATTTTTTTG
Source organism: Poa pratensis (assembly GCA_947311845.1). NCBI lineage: Eukaryota > Viridiplantae > Streptophyta > Magnoliopsida > Poales > Poaceae > Poa > Poa pratensis. Next base: position 26,067,214 of record CAMZMU010000096.1, read on the forward strand.
TATAATTGTTATTTTGAATTGCATGGTGTAAGATATGTATGTTGTGTGTATTACTTATCTTTGTTTGAATATCAGTATTTTTTGTAATTGTTATTTTTTAAATTTCAATATTTTATTTATAGTTGTTTACATATTGTTTGCATAAAGTATTTTAAAATTGTGATTGTTTCTCTCATAAAATATAATTCTATGCTGTTGTATTTTTTTTGTTTGCCATCGTAATCAAAGGGAATGTATTATTGTGAGAATTTTTAAAATGTACTCTATAATTAAGGGAATTTTAATTTTTATTTCCTATAAATATTTGTAACAATTCGTGTGTCCAAATTGTTTTGAACTTATAGAAAATGCGTTACATTTTATTGGGGGGGAGGGGGGATATTTGTTGTTTAAAAATCTAACAAATTTTGTTTGGAATCTATTTTGAAACTAATTGGAACCTGTGGTTATTTTTTTTTGGAGGAAGAATTATTCGTTTTTTTTGGGTTGCATTTTAGTTTTATGCAAGGTTTGCATAGTTCTAATTATTAAATTAAAGTTCTTAGTTATTGTTGAGTTTTTGAAATTTATGTTGGAATGTAGGTAGGAAATGAATATTTTGGAGAGAATTTTTTTTGTGGGAAATAATTTTGTTGTGATTTTTTTTTTTACATATGGGGTGCATTGTGTGTTTCATAAATTTGAAGAATTTGATTTTGTGAATTATTGAATTTTATGTTAGAACTTACCAAAAATAATTTGTTTTTTTGTTTATGCATTTTGTATGTATGATTTGCATTATTATAGTCAATAAGTTTAAAGTTTCTAACACTTCTCTTTTTTTCGAAATCTATTAAGGGGGACTTATGTATTATTTGAATTTTCTAAGCTTAGAAATAATTTTTGAAAGTTCCCAATGTGCTTGAAATGTTTTTTTTGTTTTGTTTTATTTTTTAGAAATTGCTTTGAATCGATTTGAAGATGTTTTTATTTTTTTTTGAATTTCTGACGTCACAGTGGGGAACCCTAGCTCCACTCGCCCGCGGCGGCCGTGGGCTCGCCGGCAGCGCGCCGCCGCGTTCCGGCACGCGGGCACGGGCGCGAACGACGCGCGTCGCTGCGCTCGACCCATTGGTGGCGGCGCCGCCCGTTTTGGGTTACCGGAGCGGCGCCGGCGACTCGCGGAAGCGGCGGAAGGCGGCGGCGGAGGCGATTCCGGCGGCCTGGCGACGTTCCGGCGTCCGATCTTTGGGGAGGAGATGGAGGCGGCGACGGCGAACTTCCTCGCGGCCGGCGATTTGGCGGGGGACGGCGGAGCAGTGGGATGGCGCACCGGCGGCCGCGGCGACCACGGCGGCGCGCGGGGGAGGAGAGAGCCCGTGGATGTTTTTGCATAAAAAACCTCGACGTTTTATCAATTTGCGTTGAGGTCCTTCCGCGGGGGTTTTCTGCAAAGTGCGCGCGCCAAAAATCGTGCAGGAGGGTTACCGTCTGCGACGGGGCGACCGGCCGGTGATCGGGGCGACGTGGCGGCCTGTGGTTGGTCAAAAATCGCAGCTACAGTACCGAGCGGTTTTGGGGGTGACGTGGGCGCATCTCGGCCGTCGATTTCGCGGATCGGACGGCTGTGGTGATCCCGCGACGTGGAGGGCTGGAAACGCAGCGGATCCCACCATCTTTTATAAGTACTAGATGACCCGTTGCGCCACTGGCGCAGGTGCTGAAAGCAAAACTGTAGGGTCGCCTTAAGTTAAATATATATTTAGGTCAATTGTTTTCGAAGCGGTAAATTCCAGTGGCCAGTAAAAATTAAGATCGGAGATGAATATAATAAGGGAAATGTTGACCAAAAAAATTAGCTCATATCAAATGGGATAGTAAATCCAAGATCCATTTCTCGATAGAGGTGCGATTACATGTTCCTACAATAACTGCAGCCATATACACAAGGGGCATTACCTTGGCTGCACAACGCAGTTGTTTTACTACTTAATAATATACTTTAAGATAGAACAAGCATAATGTTCCTTTATATAGGCACCAATGTCAAAGCGGGACTTTAGCATAAGTTTTATACATGCTAATGCCATGATTAAGACTGATTGTTGTAAGAAAGTGCGAGGCATTAACATGTAGACTCTAAGCATAGTGATGTCATGTTATCAGGCCAGAGTTAATGCACCTCCGCCATGGGATAGCAAAAACGTTCAGAACTACTATCATACATTCATACTAATGTTCCTCACAAAACATGTCAAAGAATAATTATATGTAGAAGCTAACTGCAACAGTCAAGCTCTTAAATTTAGCCATGCAAAAATAGATGTGATCTTAGAACAAGTAAATCAGTACTTATAAGCACATGTTGAATGACACTAATAGAAACCAAGACGCCGACTACAGCAGCGAGTCGAAAAGATGCAAAATATATCGGCAGAAACAACGAATTCTGGGCAATTGCTTGGGCCAAACATAGATAGAAGTAGATAAATTTTTTTTAGAATAACTGCAGGAGAGCTGCTGTATTAATTGCGATAGAAGTAGATAAATTTCAGTCCTGGGCAATAGTTCGTTCCGTGAATAGAATTAGATAAAGTTCAGCCCATAGTTTGGGCATAGGATTTGGCGTAGGGATTCTCTTGCAGACCTCCCCCTATCGGCCAGATTATCTATACAGAACATATTTATTTACACAGCTACCACGCCAGGTTGATGCTACGGCAGAGCACATATATGCGTAGTAAGGGCATCACATCAGCCTGACGGCACAGCAGACAACCTGCAGGAGGTAACGGTGTACATCAAGACCGTGAGCCCCCGCTGACGTCGAGATAGCGGCCAAGACCAAGATACTGATAAATTCTTGATATGGCAACTGCGAGCCGAGCTCATCACAAGAACCACCCATTAATTAAGATAGGGTTGCACAGAAAAGGACTGGTCAGCAGAGAGAAGAACAAATAACCATTATATCATACATGTATTTAAGAGAAGCAACCAAAGGTATTATATCAGAAAAAAGAGGATCCGTACGAAAGAAAAGAATGATATAGAAACAGCATCATTGGAGGATGACATCATGCCCGCAAGATCGTATACAAAAAGTAATCAGGCTAACCTTATATACAAAGGGTGTCTGCACATACAACAGACCAGCTACTGCTTTGGTTTCTTGCCCGTCCTACCCGATTTGGTACCAGTGGTAGTCCTAAGACACAAGAATGAGCGCATAATGAGCAACCTCTGCAGCAATCACACAAACTGAGCCTGTACAAAGGTGACGTTTAAGTGGCGAAAGGCAAAAACAATTCCTTCAACCGAAACTAAAAACATCAGGCCAAGAGAAAACATGTGTCGCGAGGCTGAACTAACATAAGCGTGATAATAAGTACATGAGTAGGACCTTTTAGGCTTCAGATGCAAGAAGGCGTCATCCTTATCTTCAAGGGCATTCGTACCATCATCTGCCACAGCTTGCACCTAAGGCTGAACAATTTGGCGAGAGAAACAAGTCAAAGCAGGAATAACACAAAATCAGGAGCATGGAAGAATTATAAACAGGAAAACCAACATCTGGCACTTCTTCAACTGAAAGAGTATTCTCCATTTGCGCAAGAGCACGAATCAAGCTTGAATTTATTTGCGAATGAGGTCTATTTTGCTAACCCAAGTAAATGGAACGGAGAAGAACGTTTACTGACAACAACATGCTCAGCCGTAAACACTAATATGAATAGGTAGCCTTCACTTTCAGAATACATGATCTGAATTATTGCTATGTGACATGGGTAGTTAATAGGCTTATGTGGACACATGAGGCCACTAAAAGCCACAGCGAAAAGGGCAAATATCACTATCTACCTCTGTTTCATCGAATGGTGCAGACCATGCTACTTGGCAAAAGGCAAATATCACTATCTACCTCTGTTTCCTGCATGTGTTAGTGTCAAATGGCTCTCTATTTCATCACATGGTGCAGGCTATGCTACTTGGCAAAAGGAAAATATTACTATATTTAATTACTTGGCAAACTGAAGACAAATTTAAACAAACAAGCACAAACAAATAAAGTAGGATTGCACCCAGAACCTCGGGAAAATGGGGCAGCATTATGCCAAAAAGCAGGATTTATTTTAAGAAAATAGCGCAGACAAATATCTGAAGAATTTCATACATTATTAGATGCCACAACAAAAAAAATCAAGGTTTCATCTCTCAGGAAAATAGGGCAACATTATTCTCCATGTAACCATTAAATGCTAAAAATCTGGTAAGGTTTGAAAGTGTTTTAATTTCATTAGACGAATACATGATTTATTTTCCTAGAACCCCAAGTTACTTGGGAGCCCTACCATTTTAGCCATGAGAGAGCAATGGTATCGTACTGCAGATCAATATATATTTATAACTACATCAAAAGAAGAGGTACATACCTGGCTTTGCACTGGCCAATTAGCAAGCAACATATAATGATGTAAGCAACATATTATATTCATAACTACATAAAACGAAGATAAAAGGCATTGCACATACTAATCCTTTACAAGAGACATATTATCACACAGGAACTAAAACCCATTCTAAATCAAGAATACTTAAGAAGCAAGCAGACATCAATCCTACCAGTACAACCACAAAGAACTACAACACTGAGCAATTCACAAGGCGAACTAACTGGAATAAGTCACACAATCTATTATCTGGCCTACCCACCTCCTCGGTACTATTTTCTTATCCATGTCAGTAATAACAGGTAGTGAATGTAGTATTGCGACAAATATTATCTATTCACTGTGGGTATTTGTTTCAAATTGGGAAATCAAACCTAAAGTTACACATTTGGCTATTTGTAGAATAGGAATATTTCTTCAGTTATATAGCTTCCAGCGGCCCCTTTTAAATGAAAAAAATCAAGCTACTATAGCAACAAATCATTAATGTTCTGGACATCCAGATGTGTTCTTGTGGATGATAACTAATATTTCACAGTTTAGGGACATCTCACACATTGGAAGCACATATATAAATTATTTTAATGCATGACCTGAAGCTAGAGATAAATCAAACTTGACTGTGGCAAAGCATGTATATGAGAGAGAGATCAGGAGCCGATGGGAAGAAAGATTTGAATATTCTCGCGTTGGAGTCAAAGGCATCGCCGAGCCACACATATAATTTGGCATTGACAAAATAAGCTCTTTTATTAACTCAGCATACACAATTGGCATGGCTCAAATTACCTCATCATGTGGATTTCCTAATGGAGAATTCTCATGAATAAGTTCAGCACGCTGAGGAGGATCATCCAAGATGTGTTTAATCCTGTAAATAATAAAATGAGCAAACTGTGAGCAGGCAGAAACAAAGAAAGCAAATAAACGCTGTAAGAGAGACATTCCTGATTGGTTTGTGCTTAAAATTCATAACCATGTATGTACGGCTTCACATAGGAGGAAAGGCAGAGGAAAAAAGTACCGACCTAAGCATGCTATCAAATACTCCTCTCAAAGCAATGCATTGCTAGTGCCTCATAACAATATCGCATCAGTTTCACAAATATAAAACCCAGATTATTTCTACACAGCAAACACACAGCCTTGCTCATGTACATCAAATAGCTTCATAGATATAAGTCCCAACTTTTCTATGTTCCTATTTATAAATGTACCCGCAAGCCATATAACCTATATGCTTTTCATATGTTCAGAACATTTTTTAAATGGTCGATTCTCCATGTATACCTCAGATATTTTGCCAGTACATACACGAGGAAAGAAAAACCTAAATAAAATCTGAAATGTACTTATATGTACTCTCACTAACATCTACATAAATAACTTGAGCACAGCAGTATAGGTGTGTCAGGGGAACAACCTACAGCCACGGCATGGTGGAGAACTTGCGACCTTTTTCATCTGCTTTCAATAGATCAGTAGGAACATCTTCAGACCGAGCAGAGGCCATAAAAGGTGTTGCACCTGCAATTGTGTGACAATTTCTCAGTATTCCTAATTATAGCGCTAGGAGCACAACCTCTCTGACAAAGTCACAGATCCATCACAAAATTCAAATAAGCAGGAACTAAATGTCGCTTAAGCCATGGCACAAAAGGAAACTGAAGAAGAGGGAGAAAGCTCACCACAATTAACACCCAACGGCAGCCTGGGGTGCGGCAGCCACATATATGTTTTGCTCGCCTAGAGCATAATGTGAGGCTCTCCGTTAGTTTCCTAATGACCTTCCAACAACAATAGGCAATAGCACACATCTACATTAGACAAATTCCAGTCTACAATTCTGCAGTAATACGAACAGAACTAAAGCAACCTTAAAGGTAATAGCAAATCCCAATTGATCATCTACAGGCTATAACCCTCTACATAATGTGAAGTACCCACTGTTGCTTCCACAATAAAATTAACATGAACAATAAAACAGGATCAGATTGCAGAGATGCGAAGAGTGTGATGTCCATTACTTCAACATTTCAAATCACTGAAAAATAACCACTATCATTGCCCTAACCCATCATTCTATTTTCTCATATTTTTTAAAATTAAAGCAAGGATTTGCGCCAATTAAGTTCAGTTTAAAGCATAGATTGCACAAACTGCACAACCTCATGTGGTGGCGTCTCTGCCATTTAATTACCTGCGGTACATGTTGCGGTTGTCCAGCCCAAGGTCATACACCATCATTGGGTTTAGAGCAGCGAGCTTCGTCGGCAGAAACTGAATCAAGCAAGTTATAAAATCAGCTTAACCTTCAAACACCATTACAAAAATCAATTGCTCATGCAAAAACCATATATTTACACCAGTGCCTAAACTGTAACACACATATAAAGGAGGTACAAAACAATGTCAATTCCAGATATTTGAATTTTGAATGAACATAAGCAAAATATTACACAACTTTCTTCAGAAAATTTAGACCACATACATTTCTTTCTTCTTTTTTTTTTTGCGAGAAGACCACATACATTTCTTAGGTTAGAGCAATACCATGTTTTGTGACGGGGTGGAGATGACGAAGTTGCTGAACAGGCAGCCCAGCTCTGGAGATTCATTGACCTGAGTTCAGGGCATAACCAATCAGAGGGTAACTTTCATTAGCACTTTTAGAAAATATTAGTGATACTCTACCGAACAAACAAGAAAATCATCTATAAGTAAAAAATTAATTGACAGAAAAACCATTTTCGGTGATGTGCTTCTGTTCACTTAAAATTAAATATGGCAAAGGGGGAAATCATATAAACTAAATTCACAAAATGATAATTTCCCCAACACTTGCAGGAGCAGCATGACTGAGATTTTTCTCAAAGAAAACAGGAGATATTAGGCAAAATACACAGTAATTCAACAAATCAAGATGCAATTTCAGAAGAACGGAGGAAAGCAAAGAAGGAAAAGAAGAGCTCTACCTCTATGGGTCTCTATCCCCGCCGCCGGCCAGAGAAGATCTCGAGCCCCAACTGTGGTGGACGAACTATGATGTAGTGTTCATGCCGACAAGGGTAGGGAGCTCCGTGCTCCACAGCAGCAGCTCTGTGCTCCACGGCTGCAACAACCTCCGTGAAGAAAACAAGAAACCGCCTGCACCATGGCGTCCCACCAAAATCCACACGGGAGATCAAACCCTCCGCACCATGGTATCCAATAAACAGCGCCCCAGACCCAGGCTAAAATAATCTAGGGTTTGGGAGGCCATACCTGTCGTCGCGTGCCCGGCGCCGGATCGGAGGAGGAGGAGAGAAATCAGGGATTGAGGGAGCGGTGCCGTCCTGCATCGCCGTTCTCCTCCTTGAACTAAAAAAACGCGAGCTGCTGGCCGAGGCCTGTCCGTCAACCTCGCTGCCACCTCGAACAAAGACAAAGACAAGCAACATATTGCATTTGATCCGCTGATGTATATTCTTTCTAGCGAGACCAATTAGCTCTTTTCATGAAAAGGTCACATTCAAACAGCAGTTCATATCAGATTTGTGGCTTCAATTTAACAATCAACCTGTTAGATTAAAAGGCTGCAAGTATAAGAAAAAAATAATCCCAATTCACATGGTAACGATCTAGCCAAGTAAAACCTAATGCATCTGAAATACTGATTTCTAATTGAGCAACATAACATTGACAAGAGAAAGATCAATCTTTGCATGGGGACAATTCATGAGAGTATGCTATAGAAAAGACTGGCACTTAAATATTCTCTCAGAAATCTTCCAGTCAGTCATCACATTAATTAATCCCAGGGGCAACATGGTGTGCTACAAAGAAACGTGCGGCCTATCATCAAAAAATGACACTGTACAACTACCACCATTCTCCATGAGTTTCACAACTGTAGCCCTTTTAAGCTTCAGATGCCATGATAGCCTGCTGAATAAAGACACCCTGATTTTCATAACTGTAGCCTGAAGCGATCTTAGCAAAATAAATGCTAAATCTGTCGATTGCTCCTCCTTGCTCTACCTGCAGCAATAGAAGATCAGCGACAACAAGAAGAGAAATGCCCAACAAAAGCAACAGAAAACAAACCGACTTGTAGATTGAGGGGGAGGTAGTGCTGAGTGCAGGATGCACAGCGAAGATCAAATTAAAAAAGCATGTGAACATATAAATCTGTTCATGTAAAATGTTTTCAGGAATTTCATATATATGTGCTTGCTTGGTCTGGCTAACAAATAAGCAGAAACAATAGTAAAACGAAAAAGGTCTGCTATCCATATAAAGATCAAGCGACTCTTTTCATCTAAAACACACTGGAGAATGTAAACAAAAGTCATATGTTGGTCAGATTCAGATGATACATTGAATTTTTTAGACAACCTACAAGTAACACCAAATTACTCAAACACACCCTCTCGATAAGCACCAAATCAAGTATATTTTTTAGACAACCTACAGAAACAAGTATTGCTGGCTTTGGTTCATGAAAAATACTACATTCTGGGTGCTCACGACCAAATCATCCAAAAATATTTTGAGAAAAAGAATGAAATGTTAGAAAACATTGAACTGGAAATAGCAACATAAGAGATTCGAAAAGTTGAACTGGAAATAGAGATAGATCTTTTCAAAGCTATCAACAGCAAATAAAAACGTCAATACATTAGTTTTGCAAACCTGCAATGCACAATTATATTTTTATTAAATCACACAAAGAGGCCAGCCAGACACAATAGGAAATAAATGTAACTAAGGACGAAGGCGACAAGAATTAGTAAAAGCAGTACCTATTGCCAAGCATCTGCTGGAGCTGGATGATTGATCGCTCCTCCTCGTCGGAGAAGTTGGAGAAGTTGCCGCATTTGATGTCCGGTCGCAGCTAGCTCTTCCCGCAGCGCAGCAAGCCTGAAACGCATACAGAGAATAGATCTTTAACCCTCGCAACCGGCGGCCGCGCATACACGGGAATACGCCTGAGAAGGGCGGGGTCGCACTCGCCGGCTTGCCGGGCAGCGGCGTCAGTTGCCGTGGCCGAAGGTTTGGATGTGGGCAACGAGGGTTTTGAGCCCCATCTTCGCCGCCCACGCCCGCCCGCCGGCCGTCCCTCCCGCCGGGCACCACGACCGTCCCATCCGCTCGCTGCTCACCCTCTTGAATCCCATCCACGGAAGGAGCCCGTGCCGGAGGTCGGAGTCGAGCGTGGCGGCGGCCAGAGAGGAGGAGAAGACGAGGGAGAGGCGTGGTAGGGGATTAGGTGAGGAGAGGCGCGGGAGGGGATTGCCGCCGTGCTCCTCCCGCGACCCCCGCCGTCCTCCTAGCCGCCAGGTCGCCAGTGGCCTCCGACGAGCGCGTCCGCGCGCGTGCCGCCCGTCGCCTGGTCCGGTCGCCGCCGCCCGGCCGAGCCCAGCCGCCGTGGCCCGGCCGCCGCCGCTGTGCCCAGCCGCAGACGCCCGACCGAGCTCACCTGCCGCCCTGCCCTGCCCTTCCCGGCCCGGCCGCCGCGGCCAGCAGCGACGGCCCGGCCGCTCGCCGTCGCCCTACCTGGCTCGGCCGCCGCCGCCCGTCGCTCGCCACCGCGCTCAGCAGCACGAGGAGGAGCTGCGCGATGGAGCCCGGCGTCGACGAGGCCAGGACGAGCGGAGCCCGGCGGACAAAGCTGGCGAGTGGGGAGGGGCGGCGCCGCGGGCTGGAGGAGAAAGGGCAGGGAGGGGATTGGAGAGGGAGACGCGAGCGCGATTGGCTCGCGCTAGGGTTTTCACCGCACCTGCCCTTTCGCGGCCTGAAGAGACGGGCGCGGGCCGTCGCTGTCCACCGCGCCAGTAAATCGCGGAAAAGAGAGGGCGACGCGGCGGACGTGCCGCGGGTGCGCCTCTCGCGCTTGTTGGCCCACACGTCATGGAGGCTGTGTGTAGAGACAGCGAGTAGAAAACTGAAAAAACGACCATCCAACGGCCAGGGTGAAAAGGACGGTGAAAAAAAAGGACCGCTCGGGGTGAATGGAGGGTCAAGATAACGTACATAGTGTGAGCAAGGACTCGCCGTGTGCGTGTTGGGGTTTATGGGTTAGAATATAGTAGAATAATGTCTGCACGTCATCATCTCCTGCAGCTCACCTGCTACACTGCAACAGACGCATTGTTTGTTCGTTTGTTTGGGTTTCCGAAAATCATGTACAGTAGCCGCTAGTGTGTTCCGTTGTGACCTCTGTGTGCAGAGTGCAGTTCCCTCGAAACGACTCAAATACATTTACCCTTTATCTATTTTTTGAAATTTATCCTTTATCTATACTACTATTAAAAGAGTAAACTTGTGTTGTGCTGTGTTGATACATTAAATCTGAACCGTTCTTGTTGATCAACGATCCGGATCTAATCCCGAAACGGTATGTCCCTTTTTTTGCGACATGTGCTCCCGCGACGCAGCTAAGTTCGCAGACGCCGAACGGCGCGGGTTCGAGATCTTCGCCAGGATGGAGGCCTCGCCCCACGTCCATCTCATCCAAACCTCCAGATCGAACCCACCTCTGTCGCCGATGCCATCGTCCTCGGCCGTCGCCCTCCGCAGCCCGCGTGGCCCCGCACCGCACTCCTCTCCCCGTCGTCTGTGCCGCCGCCGCTAAGAACTGCCCTGGCCGTACCCGGAGCAAGCAGCGGCGGCGCCGCTAACCAGTACGTGGTTGCCGCCGCCGGATCCTTAATCCCCGCACCGCACTCGGATCCTTAATCCCCGCCGCTGATAGGCCTGGAGTACACGCCAGTCCACACCCTACCGCTGGCGTGCTCCAGGCAGCTTCCCTAGCATATTAATCATGTTCTGATGGTATGCCTCCTCTCGATTCCCCACACACGTGTTCTCTTATTTATTTGTAGTTATTCACGGAATTTTCTTCCGGGAGGGGACACAGAGCAATCTGAAATTCTTACTGTCTTGGATTTAAATCAAGAAACGGGATACAACTAAAAAGTTTTAAGAGGAAGATTGTAATTTCGATTGTTTTTAATCCTAGCCCAAAATTGCTTAAATCGATTTTTTTTCTGAAACTACTGAAATCTTATTGAATCCTCACGCAGCTCCTAGCCGAGAACACGAAACAACACTGGATTCTAGACGTCATTACACAAGAGACATTAAAACTAATTGTACTGCAAGTATATTCACCATTTATTGTGAGGAAATGTGTAACATAATATTTTTGTATTCCAACCCCAACGATGCTACTTTGCCCAACAAATATATTTTTTTGGTCTATACTTCACAATTCCATTTAAATAATGCCGAACCTGCATCCTTCTAGAGTCATCATAGAAGATAATTTTTATAACTTCTTATCCAGTCATCCCATGTAAATTTAGGTTGTGGAGGACGGTAAAGTAATTATTAATTAATAAGACTACATAACTTTACATTTCTGTATTTCAGCAAACGAACAAGAGGCCGTGTATGCGCAGGATATGTGACCTATAATATTACAGCAGAATATGACTTTGATTCTTCTTTGCGTCCTGATGCAATTGGAATACACATGCATTGAACTATTTTTTTTTCAACTACTGGATGATTGGTCTTGTATTGATCTCAACTTCTCAACTACAGGTTCAATGTTGTGAACGAACAAAATGTATGGTTGGCATATTCTCGATGTAACAAAAATACTTTTGACAAGTTATTCTATTGTAGTATGCTGGGTCAAAACATAGGTCATTGGCAATGATACTAGGAAAATTTTGCGCGGCGACACCGCCACGCCCGTGTGGTCAAATTTAAATTTGGAAATGTCCTTATTTAAATAGTGTGGAAATTTGAAATTATTGAAATGCAAAAAGAGGTTACATTCAAAAAATGTTCAGATTTCAGAAAATGTTCAAATTGGGAAGTTTTCTAGATTTGATGACAGAACATAAATAAATTGGAGTTCTTCTCATTTAAATAAAAAGCTTAAAGCTCATTGTAGGTGAGCAAAATGTTAGCAAAGTTTATCTTTGTATGGGACGCAGGGACAGAGTAAATTTAAGAATATATTGCTTTCAAAGGATTTTCTTTTCATAAGTTTTCGGGGATGCCATATGTAGATCACGGAGCTAGCCTTTTGATTATATAGTCGTAGATAGTAAGAAAAAATTTGTGTGAACACCCAGTATAGTAGACAACTATAAATGTAACAGAAATAAAGCTAATTTTCAACTAATTGAAAATACAATAACCCTAAGTTCATGAGATCATAAAATCAATGCAACATGAATAATAATTTGACTACACAAAGAATTCTTATTAGCAGCCCCCTATGTTGTAGAATATGAATGAAAAATTGCAGAAAAGATATGTTGATAACATAAAAAAGAGAAAAAAATGAAGGAAAGGTAGTGAGACTAAGCACACATATACACATAGAAAAGAAGCATTTTTGCTATGTCTGCTATGCTATTCTATGCAGCTTATCAGATAAATATAAATATAAAATTGTGGAGTGTGAATAGTAGATATGACCAATTAAAGATGTTGAATGCATCTTAGGACATGAAGATCAATTTAAGTGAAGTCAGAATGACAAACATATGCTGTTTCCACAAACTCCATAGTTAACATAAAAGGGTACTTAAGTTCTTCTAATTAATCAGGATTGCAAATTGATTGATCATGCATGGACATGCAATATTTCTAAAGGTTTCATTTTTTTATATATTGTTTGCATTTTTTCAAGTTACAGATTAAAAGATATGAATTTTACAAATTTTAACATTTTTTTGTATTTATTAAATATCTGTCAGTTGGGTCCCACATGTCAGGGTTCTATTAATTATGAAATTATTTATGAAAAAAAATTTATAACAGCGGGCTCGTGGTGACGTCAGCAGGTGACGTCGCTCGCCGGCGGCGGACCCGCACGTGCTGCCGAGCTCGCGCTCGAGCAGCGGCGCACGCGCGCGGGGCTCGGACCGCGCGGATATGCGCGAGGGCGACGCGGGGAGCTGGTCGGGCGGTGCCTTGGACCATATGGTCGCCGGAGTCGCCGGCGGCGAGCATTTCCGTGGCGGCGACCTGCGAGCGCGGCGGCGTCGATTTCGGCGTGGATCGGGTGTCCTGGCACGCGAGAATGGGCGAGGATGGAGATGACAGGACGGCGAAGATCTCCGTGTGCGTAGATTCGTCGGAGGAGCAGCGGAGCGGCGGCGATGTGCGTCGGCGTCGGCGGCGACGGCGGGGTCGCGTGGGAGAGAGAAGGAGAGGGAGGAGGCTGTGTGCGTATTTTTCAACAGGGTCCCTGGTTTTTTTGGAAATTTCGGATAGGTCCTTCTTAGTTAGAAGTTGCGGATTGCGGAGCAATTTTTGGACAGTGCGGGTTCTTTTTTGTAAAATGACCACGGGGACCGTCGATCCGCGATCGACGGCGCGGAGCCTGCCACGCACTGTAGAAGTGCGTTACTGTAGCACTTCTACATCGGCCGTGACGTGGGCGCGCGAGGGAAGGGCTAACTGGGTGAGCTTTGATATATTGATAGATACATAATTTGTTTTTTTACACAGCCTAAATTATAACAAATTTGAAGATTGGAGAGAATTATGTTTATGTCCGTGAAAACAAAAAGGTTAAAACATGAAAGTCGTTCGGAAGGATGATATTCATCTACTCGTGCAAGGAAAATTTGAACGGATTGCTGAGTGCGACGAATTTGACAAAATTCGTCAAATATTTTTGCGAGTTTGGATCCAAAATTAAGGAGTTAGAGTCGACCAAACTCGAAACCGATGACGGGAATGGAACCTACTTGTCGGCGCGCATATATTTCGTATACATATTATCGCGAAAAGGGAAAAAAATTATAGTGCGCATACCGTAGCTGCTATAGTACGCGGCGCCCTGTAGAAGTGCGATTCTGTAGCAGCTACAGTAGCGGGGCGACGTGGATGGCTCCATCGCCGGCTGAGGAGGTCAGCCATTATAGATAGATAGATAGATGTGCCGAGGTGAGCTGTGCCATTCTAGATAATTCATCCGAGAGAAAGGTATTGCAAACTTACATGCTAACAAAAATAACAAGCTTTATTTATGTGAATTGAAAACTAGAGCAAACTACAGTTTTTGAAGCTGAAATCTACAAATAATGGAGCAGACTTTAGTCTTCTAAACTGCAATATTTTTGCAAGTTCTTCGCTTTTGTTTGTAAAGTTGGCTGACTATGAAGTACTCTACCAGTATAGATTCCAACAGGAAAGCGAAACAAAAGGAGAGTAATTCTGATGAAGGGTGGAGCAGAAAAGTGTACTCAACCTTATATCATGGATATTGTACGTATATACTGGCATTAAATGTTTCTAATATTTGGTTTATTATTCCAGCAGTGACATTTTCAAAATACAACCTGAGTGACGTGTTTTATTCTCCTCGGGGTGAAATTGTGCAGTTTTCAGTTTAACTAAATGAAGTGGATAATCAAATGAGAATTATTTAATTAATTTGGACAAAATATCATTTTTAGGATTTAGCTTGGGTTGTTGGGCAGTACTAAGTTGAGGTTAAAATTGCTGTTTTCAAGGTCATGGTGCATTTGAAGAAGTGAGAGGGGAAGGTATATGAAGGGTAAGCAACTCTGACCGAAAAATAATGTCGTGTAGCAACTCTGAATTTATGTACATGAGCTGATCTGCAAAGTTAGCATACTGAACCATTGGTTTGCTTTATTACAAGTATTGGTAAGTCATAGTTTTGGAAAAGATCGTCGCGGTAAAGGCAGAGGCACACATCTGAGTATCGGCATTCACATGTCAAATATTAATTCAACAAGTTGGTCCTGTATAATTGTAGGAGAAGAACCTATGAATCATATTGTGAGGAGGTGGTGCAGCTTTGGAAGGGAATCCGGAACCGGGATCACCCCTATCTTTAGTGAGATGGGCGTGCTTAGTTCTTTTTGCGTCTCGAAATCTGTTTTGTCACACAACCAACATTGTTGCTCACGACGCGGAAAGTGTTGTAGGTTCAGAGTGGTTATTTGTCTGCCTGGTGTATGACTGGTTTAGAATTAACAAAGTTGATTGTATGACCGGTTTTAATGTAATAAAGCTCGCCACATACCTAAAAAACAAGGCAGACCTTCGTATAATTGAAAATTTAATGCAAAAATTTCGAATGCAAGGATAGATAGACTAATGATACATGGAAAACACTTAGAGATTGAGACATATAGTGCATAATCAGTTTTGATTAAGTTTCAAATGGAATCACTCTGACCCAAATTTTAAATGCATTTAATTGGTTTATGAGACGTGCGTTGCACGTGCACGTATACTAAACGAGACGAAAGCCCTATTTTAGATCTGTTTATTACTATTAAACCCGAGATGGCCATGAAACAAGGGAGTATGCCATGTGAATCAAAGAGGCCATGCGTCGATGAACCAAATTTCTGCACTCTCCTACAAAAGCAGACAAGGAAATTTGAAATGGTTATAACAGACACAGTAATTGAATGGGCCTTGTTAGTTCTTCTTGCGAAGTGGTTCCTGTCGAAATCACTAGAAAAAGTACAAAGGGAACCTCACACTCGTTCTCGTCGCGACAAGTGTCGTATTCTCCTTACTCGGTCCCAGAGTTGTTTGCATTTCCGCCAAGTGTGGCTATCAGATTAAAAGTGGGAGGATGGGAGAGAAAGGGATACAGAAGGTGGGAGGGCAGATTTTTTTATTTTTCAAAACCGAAACTTTAAAACAAAATATCTTGAGAACCGCTAATCCAAATTGCGTACCGTTTTTACTTTTTAACTCCTCGCGTCGAGATCTTTAAAACTAGATCTCATGTTGATAGGTTTTGACGAACTTTTTTTGTGTACTCCCGGTTGTGTATAGTTTGTACATCTTGTTCTGCATACTCTGTACTTCCACCTCTTTGTACTTTGTACTTCCTGTTTTGTATACTTTTGTACTATGTTTTCTGTGTAGTTGTACTTTCTTGTCTGTGTACTTTGATATTTCGTGTTCTGTGTAGTTTTGTACTCCCTATTCTGTATAGTTTGTACACCCTGTAATTTGTACACCGTTTTTCTGTGTAGGTTGTATTCCCTGTTTTGTACAACCAATAGCTCATATTTTGTACTTTCTTAATATTCATACATGTACAACTATTGTAGTCGCCTAGCACGAGGCGCAGCCGAGATGATGCGCCGAGAGCTCTACGAAGTAGAGCCATCGAGGCGAAGTCAAGCCGTAGCTCGCGGAACGACCAATACGCGCAACGACAAATGCACGCAACGATCAATGCACCCCTTTCAAGATATTATTATAATTTATCGAGGCGAAGCCGAGCCGTAATATTAATTGATACACCATTTTTCTGTGTAGTTTATACTCACTATTTTGTGTTGTTTGTATAATGTGTTTTCTATTCCGTATAGTTATATTATGTACATCTAAGTTTATTTTGCCTCAACAGCCCGTGCAAGCCTTCTAAATTCCGTCTGATCGAACCACGCATGTACGCGGCCGCCCGGGACACACGTAAGCGAGCTGATCGAACCACACGCATGTACTCCGCCGGCCGGGACGCACGTACGCCAGCAGCCAGGGGGGCTTCGTTCCATCGCGGCGTGCGTACGCCTCCAGGAGCTGGACATTTGGATTTGCCGATCTTGGACGTTTCCAGCACGTGGCGTATCTGGTTAAGCTCCAGATTTTTTCTTCGCGAAGGGAAGCCTCTCACTAGTGATACCTCGGGTCCGGGTATCCCTACAAAAAGGGTACCCTTTCAAAAGGGAACATCAGGAACGGGAGCATGCCACGTGGTGGTCTGCTAGCGCGTGGACTTGGTCAGGTGAACGAAACCAACTTTGATACGGCATCGAGGCAGCCAGCACGCTACGCGACCTGAAGCCCCCACGCTAGCCTCTCGCGAGCGGACGTACAGAAGCCAGCCTCCGCGCGTACGGGAATGGATCGTTCCGCGCGAGTGGATGTACGAAGCTGGAATGGCGTAGGTCCTCTCCAAAAAAAAAGTGGAATGACGTAGGTCCTGCTCACAAAAAAAAATTACATGGCGTACACGTGAAGCCCCCGCGAGCTAGCTGCCTGGATCGATCGTTGTACATCCAGATCGATGGTTGTACAAAATGGATCGATTGTTATACTCATCGCTGCTCCTCGCGTACGTGTGCATGGCAAGTGCACGATGTACATAATAAAAAGTACGTAGAAAGTATAAGCAAAAATAGAGCACGATGTACAGAACAAACAGAGATCGTTGTACAAACTATGCAAACACAATTCGTACAACTAACAGGTTGTACAACTAAAGAGGCACAGATTGTACAACTAAACAGACACAAGTTGTACACATACACAGATTGTACAACTAAACAGACACAAGTTGTACACATACACAGATTGTACAACTAAACAGACACAGTTTGTACAGACACAGGTTGTACAACCAAACAGACACAGATTGTACAACTAGCAGGTTGTACAGACACATGTTGTACAACTATACAGTCACATGTTGTACAACTACGCAGACACAGTTTGTACAGACACAAATTGTACAATTAGACAGACACAGGTTGTACAACTATATAGTCACATGTTGTACAACTACGCAAACACAGTTTTTACAAACACAGGTTGTACAACTACACAGACATAGGTTGTACAACTATACATAACCGGTTGTATAAAAAAAGTTCGTCGAAACCTATCAACATGGGATCTATTTTTAAAGATCTCGACGCGAGGAGCTCAAAAAATGAAAACGGTTCGTAATTTGGATAAACGGTTCACGAGATATTTCATTTCAAAATTCAGATTAGAAAAATAAAAGGGAAAAAACTGCTCTCCCACCTCACTATCCCTTCTCTCTCATCATACAAAAATATAGAAAACAGGAAGTACAAAGTAGAGAGAAGTGGGAGTACGAATTATACAAAACAAGTTGTACAAACTATACACAACCGGGAGTACAAAAAAAAATTCGTCGAAACCTATCAACATGGGATCTAGTTTTGAAGATCTCGACGCGACGAGCTCAAAAGTGAAAATGGTTCGTAATTTGAATAAATGGTTCTCAAGATATTTCATTTTTTTAAAACGAATCTCAAAATAAATGCACATACAACCCTCCGCACGGAGAAACAGAAATCCCACCAAAACTCTCTCGCGCTGCCACTTGTCGCATATTTAAGCACCCACGGGGTACCGCGTGAAGGGAGAAACTGACACTTGTCATCACGTCACGGTTCGTTGGGTTCCCTTCGCAAAGAGAACCCTTTTTCTAGTGATTTCCCTCAGGTCCTGTTAGCTTTTCATTGATAAGTGGGCCTTGTTATCTTTTCCTAGAAAGTGGGCCCTGGTAGTTTGAAGCAGCCACCAGAACTTAGGCCTCCGGCACATATCTAGATGTGGTACTAGTGAGATCTACGGGTGTACTACTCCCTCCGATCCCAAAAAACAGTCTGAGGTTACGCGAAGGACTTGCACTGCTTATTTTGTTTTGGCACGGCAGTTTTGACAGATCAGAGAGATTATTATTTTTAAGACGATGGTGCAAATAATAGCCATGAAAAGAGTACAAGGTCACGATTTTGAAGGAACTAGCAAAATATCCGTGCGCTTGCAACTCTAAAGTAAATTAACATGTCCTAAAAATACATGAAAATAATCTGATGAAATATCTACTACTTAAACATCTTAAGTTTCACTTTGGTTCTTGTTTCATACTATTGAAAAATAAACTGATAAATCGGCTGAAAGTAATACTCCCACCGTTCCTCTTACTATAATGTGTATAGTTTTTCCTAAAAAGTCAAACTTGACTATCTTTGACCAAGATTTTAGGAAAAAAATATATTAGCAATTACAATATCAAATCAATACCATTAGATTCATAATGAAATATATTATCATATTTTATATTCTTAGTATTTCAAATATTGATCTGGTCAAAATTAGTCAAGTTTGTTTTTTGGGGAAAGACTATACACCTTATAACAAGAAACAAAGGGAGTACAAATGAGCAAAAGTAGCTACGAACCAATAAATTAAAACACTTGAGCATTGGTCATTCAGTATGGTATACCTAAGCAAATATTAGAGTGGTACCATTTTGCACCACATTCTTTACACTTGCTTAAAAACGCTATTTTGAAACTTAGAAAATAAAATAAAAGCATACAAAAAGGCGAAAATAGTCTTTGGCACTATTTTTTACATGCCAGGATGTGCCCATGTGTCAAATGTCAGCATATTATTATGAATTATGCCATGCATGACTTTGATCATTTAGCTTCAAATGCACGAATGTTTATACATGATAAGATTTTTTGAAGATATATTGTCAAAAGTTCTCATATTCTAAGTTTGGTATCTTTCTTGACAAGTAGTACACATAAAACAACACACATGACTATATATTTAAAAATCTCTTCATCTTCTATTTTTTTTCTTCAAAATAGCAGGCATGGGTATTGATAGCAACATGTTAAATCTTTCAATTTTTTGTGTGCCTACAGCATTTAATCCTACTTCGATATCTCAAAATTATTTTTGTCAATTTTTAGGACCATATTAGAACACACTTGTAATTCAAAGTTAATTTACTTCCGAAAAATCAACCAAAACTCATTTAAAATATTAGAGCATTTTCCATCCAATATGGTCTATTTTTGTGAAAATTGGAGTAATGCCAAATTCCAACATATTGTTTGCACTTGTTTGATAAAATTGGTATTTTTGGCACTTAAAAAATGAAAACCATTTTTGTTAAACAAAAATTGAAGACACCCTTTGGCATTATTGTTTTCCATGCCATATGATGCACCTATGTGCCAAATACAAACACATTCTGATGAACTATCTCATGGATATGACCATGGTCTTAATCATTTGGCTTGAAAAAAATGAATATATTCATATATTAGAGGCTTTTTTGTGAAAACTTGTTCTTTCAAAAACTGTCATATTATAAGTGTAGATTTTTTCTTGTCAAATAGTATAGATAAGAGGGTTCCACATGAAAGAATTACATATTCTAAATTTTTCTTCATTTTTATGATTTTTTTAAAATGGGACAAAATGGTCGACATGACTATTCATAACAATGAGTTGAGTATGTGACAAAATAGTTTGGCATTGGAAATCTAATAGGGTCTACTTTGTGTGAAAATTCTAGTGGTGCCATCATATTCCGTATTCTTTGCACTTGCTTCACACAAAAAAAAAAATTGTGCACTTAAAAAATAAATTTAAGTTTGACCCTTAAGTTGATCCAAAATAGATTTTCTTTAACCAAATGTCATTATAAGACCTCCTGTGTACACTTAGGTAAAATGATTAGTTCTCAAAAGATCATGTTGTTGTTGATCACCCAAAATAAGTGATGATGCATACTGCACTTTCAATCGCCCTTAGCATGTACGGCCGATATGAGATTATTCGCCCAAAGAACACATCGTCGATGGAGTGTTGACATCGTCCTTAGAACAAAAGTGGTGCAAGTTATTTTTTGGCCCGCGAGTTTTGCCGAAAAACAGGGGCATGCGTTGATGATCTTTTTGGCTTACAAAGAGATGTCACCAAGATGACCTCCAATGAAAAAAATGATGTGGACGAAAGTTATGCGTCTCGTCGGGACACAAACTTTGGTTTTTTTACCATTTCAATCCGAAGTCGTTTTTGTGACCTGCAGAGCCAAAATACTGCTAAAATTGGGTATTACACTTGACCAGACATCCAATATATGGTCAAGTGCGTAAGGGAAAACACGCTAAGTGCCTAGCCGTTCGGGATATACTCCGACACATAGAGTGAAAATAGGCTGTCTAAATGGTCTCGTATGGAAAAACGTATAAAATGAAAGTTTATCATTTTTATGAGGCAAACAAACTTTGATGTTCAAGTGATTTCTATCTGAAGTCGCTTTGAACATCAAATCTAGCAATTACAGACGAGTCAAATCTGAATGACTCGGAACCAATTCGTACATCTTTAGTTCCGATTGAACATAAGGCCTCATGATGGATCCAGATGAAAAACTTTTAACGTGACAGTTCTTCGTTTTTTCGAGCCGAACAACTTTGCTTTTTACGGGATTTTTATCCAAGATCGTTTACTGACTCAAAAAAGGCACGGAAGGTGCCACCAAGTAGGGTTTTGAACGTGAATCCAAGCATATTTCTTGCACGAGAATTCCAACCGATTCTTATATAAACATCAGGGGTGACGGTCGATTGAACCAACACTGATCGAACAAATCAATCTAGTACTTTTTTGTATTCATCAACTTTTTATCCATCTCTCTTCTACCCGTCTTCTCGTTCTTTGTTGTTCTTCAAGATTGGAGGGTAGCGAATCCACGGGCTCCTAGGGGCGGTTAGGCCGACCTAGGGCAGCCTATAGCCGTCGTGCGTCGTGACGGGTCCCTCCAGGGCGAGCTATGTTTCAGGTCTATAAAAACGCCTATTAGACTGTCTTGCGTAACGTGCGCCTCCGGCGCCCGCGCATCGCTCGCGGCGAGGCGAGGGTACATGGTGACGTGTCCGTGTGCGAAAAACAAGTAGCCGAGACTACATGTGTCGAGCTACCATTGGTACACGTGTCGTGTACTCGAGTTGCCTCGTGAAAATAGCCCATCACGCCATGTTCCACATGATTTCACGTTAAATGACAATACTGGGTGACCTTACTGACATGGCAATCACTTGTATGAAACACTTGTCACCACTGTCCCAACAAGCAACAGCCAACCATCAGGGTTTTGTCCGTCACGATGAACCGGCCCGGACAGCATCCGGTCCAGTCGAGCAGGCGAAACCTGTTACGGATCCACGATAGTTTCTCTAAATTGTCATGCAATCCATCTATGACGTGAGATTGCCAACGATCGACAGGACCATCATTATTAGTGCGGTTGCCACATAATTTTGACTTAATACCGCGGAATCAAACTGTGGCATTGATTCTATCCGCAGCTGGCTGGCACCAAGCATTGGCCTAGAAAAAATATGTGAAAAAAAATACTAATGACAAAGGATAATTTAATCAAGAAAAAATGCTAACTCGATTTTTTTTGAAATATAAGATTCAACGACTTATTGAATAACATGACATTTCGAAAAAAAAGTGAACTGTGACTTATATCATATAAGTACGCAAAGGGCGAAAAGGAACACCAAAACGTATCTCGTCTTAACTCCTTTTTCCTGAACGTCCTAGCCCTTGCAGTGCCCAAACCCTCGCCGTCGTCCAGCCCCGCCCCCTCCGATGGCGATCCCGTCGCCGGATCGAACCGAGAAGGGCGTCACGTTCAGGTGCGTCGTTCGTGGCTGCAACGAGCCGCATCACCCGCACAACATAACGAACCATTGGGCCTGGTGCGCAGCTTTCAAGGCGCGTGCGGCGGCGCATGCGGGCAGAATGAAGCAGTCGCACAAAAAGGGCAGGAAGGCAAAGGGGACAGGCGGGAAGCCCATGAAGTGATATGCCCCTGATCTTTCGCTATTCACACAACCAATCGAATTTGAAAATTAGTTTCTTTGTGGCTGATTATTGTCGCTTGTCATTCATTTTCTTTGTTATGTTCCACTTTAATTTGTAGACTCACTATAAATAGGTTAAAGATTGACTAAAAGAGATGTTGGGACTCTTTGTTATGTTACGCCCGACTAATTTGGTCAAAGATCGGGTTAAAAAGTTCTTGGATTTGTTTTAAATTTATATAATTTGATATACTAAAATTTTATACTTTAAACTTATTTTACCATGCTACAATCTTAATCGGCGAGTATAATTTTAAGTTTAAACATAGTTCATCACGTAGCAATTATATTAAATAAGTTAAGTTTTTATTTGTTGTCTTATAAAATTGTAATGCATGTTTATGAAAAATACACTTGCATCGCACTATATTTTAACATATTTTGCAACATTCGTTTATAAATTATTTCGCAATTGGATAAACTATATATTATACACATATTAATGGTAGAGGTATTTAAAACATATGGTCTGAAAATATCTTAATAGTTATTTTAGTATATGAGTAGGTAAACATATTTGTAGAAACATCCATAGTATGGATTAAAAAAATCATGAGTATATGTAGAATTGTTGGTAGTGGATGGGCTAGTAGCCCAGTGGTGAGTGCGCAGTGGCGCCTCCCAGTCAGCGCGGGTTCGATCCCTGGGATCGACCCCCGTCGCACACCTCAAGCTTAATTAAAATACCGCAGGGTTCATCCCCTGCTGGTCACGTTTTTTTTAAAGAATTGTTGGTAAGTTTTCTTATTGATTTCAAGGGGAGCCTAGATCATTCCCGTAGATAGGTGGAGGGTTGACGAGTAATCCATTTTTTTCCTTTCGATGGAGTGACGTTTTTTTGCATATGGACTAAACACGTTGTAATTGGCTGCTTGACCTACCCTAAAAAGATATGTGTATCTGCTACAGAGAGCAAGCAGCAGCAGCGGCGAGAGTAAAGTCGGCTTTCTGGCAGGAGCGCGTACGGTCGCCGCGATCTGGGCACAAGTAGACATGGAGCGCAGCCTGTCCCGCGCCGGACTGATTTCGTGTCGGGTCAGTTTGTCCTTCCGTGAGTTTTTGCACATGAGAAAAACGGTGATACACATGTCACCGTTCGGTTGGCTGAAAAAAGTGGTTGTGCACGAAATGAAAAACAGCCACCACTCCGTTTTTTAATATAAGATGTTTTAGGTGTTCTACTAGTTGTCTACATGCATACTAAAATAAGTAAACATACATACTAAAATGTGTCTATATACATTTGTATGCATGTGCATGTGGACAAATGGTAAAACATCTTATATTAAAAAACGGAGGGAGTAAATGTTAATTAGACAGTTCCTATTTTTAACTGTTTGGGATTGCCGAACACTGCACTCTTTTTCTTAAAGCATATACAATGATTTTGTTTCATACTTTTTTACCAAATGATATGCGGTGGGCGGCTAAAATTGTTTGATCTGTAATAATGCAGCACGCTCTAATTACGAACGAGGTAGAACGGAGGGAAACAAAGCGCTCAAGAACACATCCAAAGATGGAAAATGGGCCGACACATCCAGAGCACAAGGATAGGAAGGCTGACATTTCTCTTGTCTTGCGCTTACGGCGAGCGAAGCAAAAAAATCGCTGGAGATACGACAGTGCCATTGATTTGATAAAGAACACATACACTACCTTCAAACCAACCAACCGAGCCCTTCCAGGAAACAACAATGAAGAACCAGAGATTTCCGCCGGCACACAAGAGCAAGGGAGAAATTACTGAAGAAAAGGGAAAACGTCAGATCCTCCGATACGGGTAACGTCTCCGGCGACAGAGGGGCCACGGCCGACGATCTGCACCCGGAACTACAACCTGGAGATGAGGAAAGAGAGAAGTCCGCCCTGTCCGTTGTCTCGCTATCTTAAACAAGGAAAAGCTTTGCACGCGATGGGAGTCTCTCAAGTAAAGGACCTCTAACAACATCAACGGCAGCACTACTTCGTGTCTGGTATATTTCATCCGGGATCACAAGCGTCGGTTAGCCTTTGAGTTGTTGATGTGGCACCCTATGCGTGTGATGTTGTCTGTGATACAGTAATTGGTTTTGCCGGTGCTGATACTGTCAACAGGAGGCGCCTGCTATTTCTATTCCTTCCGTTCAAAGAAAAAGATTTGTACCAAGCCGTACCAGCAAAGAAGCTACGTGAATTATTCTCCTTAAGCAATGTTGGATGGGGCCCACCTCAAGCATATGGATACACACTATTTAATTAGGAGTGCAAACTCAACACGATAGGAAAAAGGTCTTCGTTTATTTTAATTTCTTAAATCAAGTCGGTCATGTTAGCTCCTAAGTCAGGTCGGCTATGTAGTATAAATAGCCTGGGTCGGTCATTGTAAAAGTTAGGTTATGTTTTGAGATTAAAGATATGTCGTGAGGTTCACCCAGGATGGGGCGCCGAGATCGAGTTATTGTCGGTTTTGATTGCTGATTCTTTGAATCTGTGTTTGCGTATCGTGGAGTAGATTCTATCTGCTCAACGATCGAAGTTATCGTTTGTTGTTTCTTGGTTCGCCGTGAAAGATCGGGCCTAAAAACCCTATTGGATCACGTTGATCCTTATCATCTTGGTATCAGAGCGTCGGGTTTCTCACGGCGATTTGTTTCTAAGATTTATCTGATCTGCTGAGTTTGTTCCTGCTGGTGAAGTTTTTGCTGCCGGAGGCGATAAGCCAATACACCGGTTCTGTTGATCTGGGATTGGAGGCGTTAGAATCTTACTACCTGAAGCTTTGTCACCGTACTAGTCCGCTGGAGTTTTCTGTCTGCTGAGAATTGTTTAGATCGGAAATTGCTGGAATCGTCGAGATCGATCGTGAGATATTTTCTGTTTTGCTCGGTTACCAGATCGAGGCAGCTTGCCTTGTCTACTACGTGTACACAGGAAGGAGAAAAGGAACACGATCGGATTGGAACCTTGAAGTGAGTTTCTTGGACTGTTGCATCGGATCAATTCCCGATCAGTTTTGTCCCCGGTTTTTTTCGCCGCACGTATCTACTGCTACTGATTTTGTTCTCTATTTTCTGCCGTTGATGTGTGCTGCTGTTGGAACTATGGAGAAAAGGAATTTGCTGTCCTATTGGTTCCAGCGAGAGCAGCGGCGAAGCCAGCCTCATGAGTCTGTGGGTTCATTTGCTAATTTTAGAATTTTTTTCTTCACAGTGTACAGTAAATCTACAGTGCTTTTAGACTGTTTTGCTCAAAAGCTGTGGGGTCGGCCGACCCCACAGCTAACACGTAGCTCCGCCACTGAGCGAGAGGATGAAGGGCGCGTTGTATCTCTATTTCACTCTCATGTGAAAGTTCAGGATAAAGCATGTGCGTTGACAATTGATTACTCGAGCTTCATCGACGCTGTTAGCCTTGAGATGGTGGAGAAGTTAGGGTTGACTACAACATTACATTCGCAACCATATTTGTTGTACTGGAGAAACCACCACCTCGCCATCACACACCAATCATCGGTACACTTTCAGTTGGGTCCGTTGTCTTATGTGGTGTGTTGTGACGTGATTCCAGTTCACTTGGTTTCATGTCATTTGCTGTTGGGAAAGCCATGGAACGATGAGCACGGAACTTTGCTATATCAGCGTAATCCACTTCAGTATGCCATGCCTTTTCATAGGAAACAATGTATTCTGCACTCCATGGATACCAATATATACACAGCTTGGAGAGAGGAAAGATTGCAGAAGAAGAAAGAGGCCGATGAGAAGCTTAGAGTGCTCGAAGAGGCAAAGAAGAAGAAAGCCGAAGTTGCCGCAATTCATGTGGTGGTCGACACTGCTGCGCTTGTTCTTGTGCCTTTTCAGCCTAAAGATGTGTCCGACATTGCTGCACTTCTTGCACCCATTTAGCCTATAGTTGTGGCCGACACTTCTATCATTTGTGTTACCCCCATTTCCTCTGCAGATCATGTTGTTCATGTCCCTGCTGTCGACGTGCAATCTGTTGATGATGCTACAGGTGCAGAAGATCAAACAACATGATAATAATAAGAAAATCTGGAAGATGAAGATTCCACTGAAAAACAAAGTTTTCGCTTGGTATCTTCGTCGCGGAGTTATTCTTACCAAAGACAACCATGCTAAACGCAATTGGCATGGAAGTAAACAGTGTGTCTTTTGTCATAAAGACGAGACGATCAAACACTTATTCTTCGAGTGCAAGTTTGCTAGTTCTATATGGTCCATCATCCAGATAGGTTCTACTATTTACCCACCAAAAAGCATAGCCAATATTTTTGGCAATTGGCTGAATGGAGTGGATAATAGGTTTAAACAACTTATTAGGGTGGGAGCGCTTGCCGTAATATGGTCGCTTTGGCTATGTAGAAATGACAAGGTTTTTAACGATAAAAATTGTTTTCTTATGCAGGTTATCTACAGGGCTACTGCTACGCTCCGTTCGTGGTCTCGGTTGCAACGTGTGGGGCATCGAGACCTGTTTATGGAGGTGTGTACCAGACTGGAGGATACGGCGAGAGACTTTTTATCCCAACGTGGATGGCAACATAATTTGCGGATTGGCCCTCCATCACCATAGGCGTTCTTACAATTTCTCAAATTGATATGTAATTCGCCTTCCTTTTATTTCGAACTTCAGACTTGTTTCGGCTGTGTGCATCTTAGTTATGCAGAAGCTGGGTGTAATACTTAAACCTTTTAAGTAATAAAGCTCCTTTATCTAAAAAAACAGGTGCAGAAGATGACTCGAAACCGAGGACGGTTTCACCTGAAGAGGGGGAGGATGATGTGGCACCCTATGCGTGTGATGTTGTCTGTGATACAGTAATTGGTTTTGCCGGTGCTGATACTGTCAACAGGAGGCGCCTGCTATTTCTATTCCTTCCGTTCAAACAAAAAGATTTGTACCAAGCCGTACCAGCAAAGAAGCTACGTGAATTATTCTCTTTAAGCAATGTTGGATGGGGCCCACCTCAAGCATATGGATACGCACTATTTAATTAGGAGTGCAAACTCAACACGATAGGAAAAAGGTCTTCGTTTATTTTAATTCCTTAAATCAAGTCGGTCATGTTAGCTCCTAAGTCAGGTCGCCTATGTAGTATAAATAGCCTGGGTCGGTCATTGTAAAAGTTAGGTTATGTTTTGAGATTAAAGATATGTCGTGAGGTTCACCCAGGATGGGGCGCCGAGATCGAGTTATTGTCGGTTTTGATTGCTGATTATTTGAATCTGTGTTTGTGTATCGTGGAGTAGATTCTATCTGCTCGACGATCGAAGTTATCGTTTGTTGTTTCTTGATTCGCTGTGAAAGATCGGGCCTAAAAACCCTATTAGATCACGTTGATCCTTATCAGTTGTATCCACAGTCACAACCTGTGTACAGCGGGGGCATTTTCCAAAACATGCAGAAGGAATTCAACTTGGCCTCTTGCCCCTCTAAAACCTGTGACATGTAGATTCTTCAGATGCATATACTCACACGGCGGGATATCTTGTCCGAGAGGTCCCTTATTTACAAACCACAAAGTTGAAATCCCATGGAACTGCACAAGTACAAATATGATGTTAAGATTAGTAGGGTTGCAACTCAATCGCTGTAAATTTTAGGTGGAACAAAATTAGCGTATTGAATAGGAATATTCACTGCATACTTGTCTCATGTAGTAAATTAAGGTGATATTGTTACACTAGTGTTATGGTAAATGCAAAAAGAATAATCATTACACACATGTCTCGAGAGAAGTATTACACATTATTATCTGAAATGGACTGATCCGGTGAACTAACACTAAGCATTGTGATATACTCCATGCTTAGGCTTTCATGACAAGTACGTGCTGAAAACCGTATAACTGTTTATTCCCAAAGAAGAAGCCAGAAAGTTACTCACATGTACTTCCAACTTTTCAATGAGCGGAGCAGCCCTCAGAAAAGAAACTAAGTAGAGAATTTTGTCAGTATCTGCATAAAATATGATCAACATTATTTGCACATGCCTGAGCTGAGAAAACATGCGAGGGCTATTTAACATCCACCGGGGCTGAAAGATAAAACAGCAAAGGTTATTGCAAAATTACTTTACACAGGCTAAATCATAAATTGAACATTAGTTCCAATAAAATACCTCTAATCGTAGGATTCCTAACTGCAATGTCAGGTTTTGTACATCTGGAAGCCCGTTGACAAGTGATGCTGCAGCATGCTGAAAAATTACACTGCCAAAGGAAATATTTGCATTTTCCAGTTTGGAAGCATGATGGAGGGCAATAGGTATGCATGTTCCATCATACACAAAGGTGGAGAGCTTTTCAGCGTGGAACTCTATCTTGGTTATCTTACAGTAAATAACTTGCAAGTACTGTAGGTGGCACAATGCTTGAACGACCCTCAGTTCATCGTTCAGATGGCATCTCACCAGGCTCAGCCACTCAAGTTTATGGCAATTGCACAACATATTCTCGAGATCCTGCCAAGTGGTTTTCAGTAAATGGAGGTCAAGCTTTCTTACGTTTGCAAGGCCTACAAACTGTGAAGGAGGTTTTAAACAAACAAAGCTTAGTTGAAGACACTGTAGGCAGGATACACTTTCCTTGTCTAGAAGTTCAAATGGGAACATGTAATGCTCGCCGTATTTCTTAACATTAGATGGCGGTGCCAAATCAAAAGCTAGCTTCCTTGTCCGGGACGATATAGCAAACCTAATCCAATTATTGAGGTGATAAACTAGCTTGTTCTCGGATATAAATTTAATCTCAAGTTCATCGATAAACTTGCCATGGTGCTTTTGCATCACTGCATTAACACGGTCGATGAACATAAAGAAATGTTGTTTCCTCCCATGCCTACACGCACCGTTGACGCCATTGAAACTTAGTCTGGGGCAAGTTGTCCACATACATCTCCACTCACTCGACAAAACACTGGTCCGTATAACTTCATTTGAGGGTAGTTTTGATAAAATTGTGGACAACACATCCTACAGCAAAAACAAGAAAAACCTACTTTTTTAGTACATACAGAAAATCCATTCAGCCTGAAAATCAAATCAAAAGACAATCTTAACATATAGGAGTACCTCTGGAAGGTCATGAAGTTTAATGTTTGGTCTTCGCTTGTCATTTGTGGATCTTGTCGTCGGTTTAACACGGACAGGTTTCTCTGGTGTGCTTGCACTTGTCGTCAGATAGTTGCCCATTTTATTTTATTTTATTTTATTTTATTGCTAAGAGTAATTAAAAATATATAACGATGTTAGAAAAACAAGAGGATAGTAGCCATGAGCTAAGATAGTTCATTGTTCAAGCGAAGTAGCGGTATGTCTGAACTAAATTTTTCTGGAGACGCCTCCTTCATTTTTAGTCAGGACTAGTTCTCATGTTTTCATATACAACCAGTCAGGCATCCTATAAAAAATATATTTATTTGATCGAACTGGGATCTTAGCAAGTGGCGGAGCTTGCGAGATTGTAAGAGCCTGGTCAAGGAATAGATGCGACGAGCTTGTTGAGTGTTTAAGCAATTGTTCGATTAAATTAATCCAAGAATAAATCATGAACATGACGTGAGTAGTGCTAATGACATACTGAAACTTGATGATATAAGCATGTACTAGAGATATAGTAGGAACATCTACACAAATCACTAATACTGCAGACATGGAAATAAACAGGAGAGGGATAAACATGTTATACCCTCCAGTAGGCCAGTTGGCCGTAGCAGCAGCAGAGGCAGCGGCAGCAGCGGCGTTGGCAGCCTCTTGAGGGGCAGCGGCAGCAGCAGCAGTGGCGTCGTCGGTGGTGCTCATGATGATGATGAAGGCGACGCGGAAGTAGTTGATGCAGATGTAGTTGAAGCAGACGAACAGTGGCAGCAGTCGCGTAGGAGACGCTCCCAAAAACCTAATCGCCCCTCTCCCGTACAGGATATGGAGAGGCGAGGTTTCGGAGGCCTGCTCTCCCGTCGACCGTGTACGCGGTGGACGGGATGGGATCAGCGGTGGCAACAACAACGAGAGGAACTATGGTGGCGGCGCGAGCAGATGCGATTTTTCTGTTGTGTGTGTCTGCTGGAGAGGAGCGACCTCTCTCATATAGGCACACACGCAGGCGGAAGGCTAACGGAAACGCACGCAATTAAGGGGAGAATTAAGAGACTGGAAACGCTGTGCTTAAGAGCACTTAAGACAAAACGTTTCAGCTCACATTCATTCTCTATTAACGCCATTAAGGCAAAACGTTTCCGTTCCCGCTCACATTTTTCCTGCGTGATAAAAAGATAAGATCGGCTCGACGAGATTCCCGCAACCCGCGGCGCGTCGTGTCGTGACGTGACGAGGCGAGGCGAGGCGTGGCGTGGCGAGGCGAGGCGGGCGGCGGAGGAGGAGGAGCGCGCGTGTGGAACGCCTCCCTTCACTCCACAGCCAACACCTGATACATTGTGGAGAAGAGCTCGCCTTATAAGTTGGTGTATATCTCTCCCAACTAGCCATGTGGGACTAAATTCCCACCACTTGTCATGACAGCATGGGCCTTAGGGATTTTTCTGGAAATGCTAGATGGGCCTAAAGCCCACCCTAATATTTCAGCAATCCCCCACCAGATCTAAAGACCCATGATATTGTCTTTTGTTTCAAACACTGTTTTTGATATACCAGTATTTTCAGTGGAGACCCGTTAAGGTTGAACATCCACCTAGAGAGAATAGCTACACTTCTTCACAACTGACAATGGACTATGCCTTGAATTGTCAATTTGGCGTAAAATAGTTACACCAAGCGTCTTACTAGTACTAGGCTGCCGAAGGCTGACCCCTCGGGTGGAGCATATTAGTCACACTCCTGACCTATTCATGAACTTACTAGAGATCAATCCAATCTCATAGATTGTGACCAGCAGTCAGGTTCATATAGGTGTGTTCCTCCAAAGATTGCTCTGTAGGATAGCATCTTGCTTATGCAAAGCCTTGGAACACATTAAGACAAATGTCAACATGCCATACAGTTACCGAGAGTAGTGCATCTCCAATGGAGTGGGTTAGTAAAAGTACTCTCCTTAGTTAACCATTAGCTTGTTTTTCCCAGGTCCTACTTCACGGGATGTTCGATCACATAGGTTGGGTTACTACCATGGCAACTCATGTGGGTTTCATACCCATCTCCCTCGATGCATTTTCTATCACAACACGTGATAGCCCTTTAGTAAAGGGATCTGCCAGATTCTTAGCCGACTGGATATAATCCAACGCTATTACTCCGGAGTTTCTCAAATGTCTGACAGCTTTTAATCTCATTCTTATATGTT
Source organism: Poa pratensis (assembly GCA_947311845.1). NCBI lineage: Eukaryota > Viridiplantae > Streptophyta > Magnoliopsida > Poales > Poaceae > Poa > Poa pratensis. Next base: position 26,099,454 of record CAMZMU010000096.1, read on the forward strand.
TGTTGGACTGCATGTTGTCCTTTGAACTGTTGACCTTGGTAATCATTGTCTGATTGTCACAGTTCATAAGAATAGCCGGTACTGCTTTTCAACCACTGGCAAGTCCATCAACAGATCTCGAAGCCATCCTGCTTCGACACCAGATGTGTCCAATGCTGTTAATTCTGCTTCCATTGTCGATCTCGTCAGGATCGTTTGCTTGCAAGACTTCCAGGAAACAGCACCACCTCCAAGGGTAAACACATAACCCGTTGTGGCCTTCATCTCATCAGCATCAGAGATCCAATTCGCATCACAATACCCTTCAAGCATTGAGGGGCTTCCGGTATAGTGAAGTCCATAGTTCACAGTACCTTTCAGATAGCGCATAATTCTTTCGACAGCATGTCAATGCACATCACCCGGATTGGAAACAAACCGGCTCAGTTTGCACACAGCAAACATGATGTCAGGCCTTGTAGCGCTAGCTAGTTACATGAGTGAACCAATTACTTGGGAGTATCTCAGTTGGTCCTTAGCTGTGCCTTTGAATTTTCAAATCTGCACACTAGGATCATATGGTGTTGGAGAAATTTTGCAGTCCGAATATCCGAAACGACTCAAAATCTTCTCAACATAATGGGATTGCAACAGAGTAATCCCACCCTCATTGTTTCTCAATAGCTTGATGTTCAAAATAACATCAGCCACCCCAAGGTCCTTCATCTCAAAGTTCTGAGATAGAAATGACTTAATGTAACAGCCCACTTTTGGTAATGCAAATTATGGACCAAATTTTCACTTTTTGCATTCCATACATGCATCATGGCATACATTTAAAATTGCTAAACAACACAATAGTTGGTTTGGCAACATTGAAAAGTGAAATGCCACACTTGCTTGAATCAAAACTTCCACACAATGATGGCACTCAACCTTGCAAGATACAAAAACTTGACAACTATATTTGTCAAGGAAGTTCCAAGGGTTCAAAACAATATTTTGCAATTGCACTAAAATATTAAAGGAGCAACATTTTCAAATTTAGCAATAATGCCTTAAGTCAACCCTATGAACAAAAGTGGTCCAAACTATTTTATTTTGAAGCCCCAATTTTTGTGTAGCTTCTACTCAATATGGGGAGGCTCCCCAAATTTCTCAAATTTTTATAAAATGTTTTGGTGCCTAAATTAATTCAGGAAATGTTGCTGGTTTTAAAATTAAAAGGGAAAAGGACCGATCTGTGAGGAACTCAAAACTTCCAGGGGCTTAATTGCAAAACCATCATCTCCTTCGTTCTGTAGCGACCGAGGAGCTCGCTCCCGCCGCACCGGCTCGACGCCGTGCACGCCGCCGGGGCCCCCTCCGCCCCCACCGCAGCAAGTCAAGCACGCCGGGCCCCCTCTGTGCCCTATCCCTCCCGTCTGCTCCCCGTTCGCCGTGTTGCCCTCTCCCACTCCGCCGAGGGAATCGAGCCCGGAGGCTGCACATCGCCGCCGCCGACCAACTTTTCGCCGCTGCAGCCCGGAGCTCCGCCGCCCGATTTCGGCGCCGTCGGACCACCTCCGGCGTCGCCGTTGCTCCACACGCGTTCGTGGTGAGATAACCGTGCCAATACACCCTTCCCCCTTCCCCCTCTCGCGCTAGTTCGCGCCGAAGCCGTAGCTCCTTGCGCCGTAGCCTCGCGTTCGTGCCGTGCGCTGGCTCGAGTATTTTTTTTCCAACCGGAGACTCCGGCCCGACTCCGGGGTCACTCCGGACTCGATCCAGTGGCTGCCGTCGCTGGCTCAAAATGGCTGGACCGGAAACTCCGGCCCGTGAGCCCCTTTTGGACCGGAAATTCCGGCCTGGCCAGAAAATTTGCAATATTTTTTTTCCTTTCACCCTTGTATCCCTAAATGTATAAATTACATATTGTTGCTAATTAAATCATCAAATGGTCACTTTAAAAAGAAAAGTTAGAAAATTAATAACTTTTATCGGTGTATCCGAAAAATGCGGGTAATACACCAAAATGTCCAGAAAATTTTGGTTAAACCTTTAAAATAAATATTATGCATTTTTTTTATCACATTTCAACTACAGTGCTTCTAGTAATATTAAAATCATAAGTTTAAAAAGAGAAAATTATAAAAGTAATAACTTCTTATCGGACCTCCGAAAAATGTGTTCTTTATATCAAAATGCTCAGAAAAATGTGCATTAATCAGTAGCATCATTTCCATGCATGTTTACATGATCTATAGCACAGGAAAACATTAAAACAAATATGAAGCCATATTTCTCCCTTGTTGAATAATTATTTCCTCCAACCTATGTAAATTGGTAGAACTTGTTATAATAATTCCAGTGCATTAAACATGTCATGTCATCATGTGTCTGTGCATTGCACCGGTGTTATCTGTGGTTTTGATTGTTCCTCTCCGGTATTGTTTGTGCCTCGGTAGATCAAGGAGTGGAAGTGACACCGCAGTCTCGTGACGATCCGTACTACCAGCCGTATCAACAAGGCAAGCGTAATCCCCCCTCTGAGCATATCTTATCCTATGTTTTCCGCAAATATTTTCTCCACTATATTATTGCATGCGGTTCCAAATGTCACTTTTGTCGGATTAGAGTATCCTATAGTTGCATTAATTTCCCTATGCCATTATCTGTTTCCCCTCCTATTATCCATAGGTTTGTGTTGTTGGCCGAGATACTTTCCATGCTATGTGATGCTTAGCCATGCCTAGTTATATGCATAGTTGTACGATGGATATATGTGTTGTTGGAAACAGGTGTGAAATGTTGAGATGATGGTGGAGAAATGTGGTGACAGGTGATAAGATGCTAAAAAGGTGGGGATGAGAGGCCACTGTGGTTGTGGTGCTTTGTCTCGTTCTCGCCGCCTAGGTGCGAGTTCTTTACCTCTTGAACCAAGACTGAGCGTGCAACCATGCGTGAGGCCTATGCAATTGCAGGAACCCTCATAGACTAAATAACTCGAGCGGGGCTAGCCAGGGTCCTCTAGTTTGAGCTTCCATTTGCGCGTGCGTGAGTTGGTGGCTGAGATTTGGTATGAGGATGGTGGTGTTAGGAAAATGAGTGGCCGTGGGGCGGGGTGTTGTGATCCTGGCAGTCCTACGCCACTGATGATCCTGGAAAGTCCTTAACGAGGGAGAAGTCGACACCGCTCCCACCCAGCCGGCTTTCCAAGGAAGAGAGCTAATGCGCAGGTAATGGGCCGGATGGTACGCGTGGCAAACATTGTACACCCCTGCAGGGTAAATCTTTTCGAAAAGCCGTGTCCACGGTTAAGGACAACTTGGGAAAGGACGATAAGATCATAGAATAACTTCAACGGAATGATTAAAAACTGGGTACTAAAGGTACCACTTCAAGATTGCAAGGTGAACTTCCTCGAGGGTGATTCGGGGAGGTGCCTTTGATGAACAGGTACAGTGGTTGATGATGGTAGATGTGGAGAAAGGTGATGAAACAAAGAGTACTTCTTACCTCTTTTTAAAAATACTCTGAATAGTCGATGCCATTGAGTTATGTTTTCATAAATAAAATCAGCTTTATGCAAAATAGCCATATAACTTTGAAAGCCTCATCGAGCTAAAGCTCTATATATAATCTTGCGAGTTCGTCGAACTCAACGTCGTTTGTTTTGTTTCAGAGGAGGACTTCATCGACCTCGAAGGTGGGTTCTTTGTGGACGTCGACGAGTAGTCTGGGGTTCCTAGGTGGCAGCTTGGGACATCCCGGAACAGCTGGCGCTGTGATATTTATCTGTAAGGCCTCTTAGGCCATATTTGGATCTTGTTGTTTAGAACAACCTAATTCGCTTCCGCATGTTGTAATGTTGGGTCCGTGACCTCTGGTTGTAATTTGCTATCTTTCTCTATTATAAGAGTTGAACTATAATGCTTTGTGTCGTAGAGTCTGTGATGTGCCAGTTGTTCCACAAGTCTTGATCTCTCTATTATATATTGAGGGTTGTGCCTGTGTTAAGGCATCAATCGGGGTGCTGCGTTGCCGATGATCCATTCCGAGCAACGCCTGCCAAAGGTTTTGGCCGGGGATTGGTAAACCCGTAACCTCCGGTTGTATCGCTTAACCGGTGACACACAACATCACTGTATAACAGTCGGGTCGGGGCGCCACACTTAACCTCCTCAATAACTTTGAGGTTGGTCCCAAATATCAGTATGTCATCAACATACAAGCACAATATAACTCCTTCGCCCCCACCATGGCGATAGTATACACATTTGTCAGCTTCATTAACAACAAAACCAGCAGAGGTTAAAATTGTATTGAACTTCTCATGTCATTGCTTAGGTGCTTGTTTCAGGCCATATAAAGATTTTAGTAACTTACATACCTTTCCTTCCTGACCATCTAATACAAAGCCATCTGGCTGTTGCATGTAGATTTACTCGTCTAGCTCTCCATTCAGGAAAGCCGTCTTAACATCCATCTGGTGGACAAGAAGACCATGCGAGGCCGCCAAAGAGAGTAATACTCGTATGGTGGTCAGTCTGGCCACAGGTGAATAAGTATCGAAGAAATCTTCCTCCTCTTTCTGGAAATAACCCTTGGCCACAAGCCTAGCCTTGTATTTTTCAATCGTACCATCGGGTCTAAGCTTCTTTTTGAACACCCACTTACATCCCAATGGTTTACAGCCATACGGACGCTCAGTAATTTCCCATGTTCCGTTAGCCATGATGGAGTCCATCTCGCTACGGACCGCTTCTTTCCAGTAATCAGCATCCGGAGACGCATAAGCCTCTTAAATAGAAGTGGGAGTATCATCCACAAGGTACACAAGGAAATCATCACCAAAGGACTTTGCAGTCCTCTGTCTCTTGCCCCTACCAAGGGTTTCCTTGTCATCCTCCTCAGGATTTTCATCATGTGTTTGTTCATAATATTCCATCGGAATGGTAGGTTCAGGAGTCTCATCAGATTCCTGTCTAGAAGTGCTTTGCATGTCTCTCATGGGAAAAATATCCTCAAAGAATGTAGCATCTTTAGACTCCATAATTGTACCGACTTTCACGTCAGGTACCTCAGATTTCACTACAAGAAATCTATAGCCGACGCTACTCTTAGCGTAGCCCAAATTAACACAGTCCACGGTCTTTGGTCCAAGCTTACGCTTTTTGGGGATCGGCACGTTGACTTTCGCCAAGCAGACCCAAGTACGCAAGTATGAGAGTGTCGTTCTTCTCTTCTCCCATTGCTCATAGGGAGTGATCTCATTGTCTTTTGTCGGAAGTTTATTCAGGACATGAAATGAAGTCAATATAGCCTCCCCACCATGCCTTGGATAAACCCGATGTATCTAACATGGCGTTAACCAAATCTGTTAGAGTATGGTTTTTCCGTTCAGCAACCCCATTTGACTGGGGAGAATAGGAAGGCGTCCTTTCATGAATAATACCGTGTTCCGCACAGAAAGAATCAAACTCATTGAAGAAGTACTCTCCACCACGATCTTACCGGATTCGTTTAATTTTCTTTTCAAGTTGATTCTCAACTTCTGCCTTATAGATTTTAAAGTAGTGTAGAGCCTCATCTTTAGTGATTAAAAAATATACATAGCAATATCTAGTGGAATCATCTATAAGCGTCATGCAGTATCTTTTTCCTCCTTTAGTCAACACACCATTCATCTCACGAAGATCAGAATGTATGAGTTCTAACGGTGCCAGGTGTCTCTCCTCCACAGCTTTATGGGGCTTGCGAGGTTGCTTTGCTTGGACACACGCATGGCACTTAGAACCTTTGGCTAAATTGAAACTCGGGATTAAATTCAATTTTGCTAGTCGCGTCATACAACCGAAACCAATGTGATAAAGACGTGAATGCCAAACTTCTGTTTCATTAACATTCGAATGAATATTGTTCACAACTTTATTACAAAAATCAGCGAGGGAAAAGCGGAACAAGCCTCTGCATTCATAACCTTTTCAACAAATAGTCCATATTTCGTAACAACTACTTTATTAGACTCGAAGACCAACTTAAACCCCTCACGACATAGAAGGGAGCCACTAACGAGATTCTTCTTGATGGCGGGGACATGCTGCACGTTCTTGAGCTGCACGATCCTTCCCGAAGTAAACTTCAGATCGACCATGCCAACACCAAGAACAGAAGCACTTGCGCCATTCCCCATCAGTACGGAACCGTTCCCTGTGACCTGATAAGAAGAAAACAATGAGATGTCAGCATATACATGAATATTTGCACCCGTGTCAATCCACCAATCGTTAGACTGACAAACTGAAAATACAGTAAACAAATTACCGTACCCAGATGCTCCATTCTCATTGTTGCTCACAACCATGTTGACAGACTTGGAGTCCTGTCCTGATTTCTTGAACTTCTTTGGGCACTTGGGAGCCCAATGTTCCTCTGAACCACATGTGAAGCAGGCTCCTTTCTTCTTATCCTTATTGAAGGGCTTCTTACCCTTCTTCTTGAAGTCGGTATTCTGTTGGACATCAGGTCTCCCCTTGGGCTTGTGGAAGTAGGAGTTCTTCTGTACAAAATTGGCCACAGAAGTTCCCTCGGTCCCTTTTCCGTGCGAGTCCTTTGCTCTCGAATTCTGCTCGACACTCAGATGGCCGATGACATCCTCAACTGAGAATTCACGCCTCTGGTGTTTCAGAGTAGTAGCAAAGTTCCTCCAGGAATTAGGCAGCTTAGCGATTATGCATCCCGCGACAAATTTGCCCGGTAGCACACACTTGAGAAGCTCAAGCTCCTTAGCGATGCACTGTATCTCATGAGCTTGTTCCAATACAGAACGGTTTTCAACCATCTTGTAATCGTGGAACTGCTCTATAGTGTACATCTCGCTTCCAGCATCGGTTGCGCCGAATTTAGATTCGAGCGCCTCCCACAAGTCCTTGGCAACCCGCACATGTAAATATGCATCAACCAACTTATCTCCGATCACGCTCAGAACGGCTCCAACAAAGACGACGGTGGCATCCCTGAACGCCTTCTCCTGTTCAGGAGCAATCGTTCCAGTGGGAGTTACACTGGCGACCCAGAACACGTTCATCGCCGTGAGCCATAAGGTGGTTTTGGTTTGCCAACGCTTAAAATAAGTCCCCGTAAACGGGGTTGGTTTCAGTGCAGCAGTAAAACCTTGGATCGAAAATTGCGTACACATATTAGGTTTTTGGATTGTTGAGTGTGATACGTCTTAAACGTATTTATAATTTTTGATGTTCCATGCTTGTTTTATACCAATTGCTACATGTTTTGCATCTACTTTATATCACTTTTATACATTTTTTGGGACTAACCTATTAACAAGATGTCGAAGTGCCAGTTCCTGTTTTCTGCTGTTTTTGTATTCCAGAAAAGCTAGTCTGGAAATATTCTCGGAATTGGACGAAACTACACGGGGGTGCCTATTTTTCCAGAACACGCCTGACGGAGCGAAGGAGCAGCAGAGGAGGGCCACCAGGAGGCCACACGCACCTAGGGCGTGGGCCCCCCTCTGCCGCGCCCTAGGGTGGTGTGGGCCCCTCGGGGGTCCGCAGCCGCCGCCCTTTCGCCTACTTATTCCCCCCGACGCGAAAACCCTAAGTACCTGAGCAAATATCCACGAAAAGATCCAGAGACGCCGCCGTCGTCAACCCTAGCTCGGGAGGGTTCAGAACCTCTTCCCGGCACCCTGCCGGAGAGGGGAATCGTCACCGGAGGCTTCTACATCGCCATGCCTGCCTCCGGAGTGATGCGTGAGTAGTTCATCCTTGGACTACGGGTCCATAGCAGTAGCTAGATGGTTGTCTCTCCACTCTGTGCCATCATGTTTAGATCTTGTGAGCTGCCCTACATGATCAAGATCATATTATTGTAATGCTACATGTTGTGTTTGCTGGGATCCGATGAATATTGAATATTATGTCAAGTTGATTATCAATCTATCTCATATGTTATTTAAGATCTTGCATGCTTTCCGTTACTCGTAGATGCTTTGGCCAAGTAGATGCTTGTAACTCCAAGAGAGAGTATTTATGCTAGATAGTGGGTTCATGTCTCCGTTTTTTTTTTGAAGCGCATTACCGTAGGGGAATCCCCTACGGTGTAATTTTCAATTATATATAAAAGGGTGAAACATAGTCTAGCTAGTCACCAAAGTGGTGACTGCCTCGTTACAAACGCTTCAAAAATCAGTGAGGGTCGAAGAATTTAAAAGTATACATAAGGCTCAAGGTGATACACTCCTAATCCAAGCCACCAGAGGAGCCACCAGTGCAGTCTTCACTCTATGTTGATGGTGCAGGAGATCACTCTGAAATTTCACCCGCCAGCCACGTAGCGTGGTTCTTTCTTTGTTGAAGATCAGATCATTCCTCACCTTCCATATGTTCCAGGTCACACAGGCCATCACCTCCATAAAGCAGGGACCAACAAATGAGGACTTAGCAAGCAGGATCCGTTGGGAGCTCGGCAACAGAGGGTTCCATGATATATGAACCGCCATCCAGCATGAGACAGCAAATGGGCACAAGTAAAAGAGGTGGTCTCTAGTTTCTCGTTCCTGGTTGTTACAGAGTACACAATTGGGGCCACCTTCATAATTCCAGTGTTTTCTCAGCATTAGATCTTTTGTATTAAGTCTGTCATGATGTAAGAGCCAGAGGAATATGCGAAGCTTTGGTAGGCATTTTGACAGTGACAGAAAGTTCTAAGGTTGTGGATGTGCTGTTGCCACTAGGGATAACCTAACGATGCTATGTCCACGGGCATATGTGTTTGTTTACATTACGCACTTTACTTAATGCAATTATCCGTTGCTTGCAACTTAATACCAACGGGGGACTCGGATGACAACCCGGCGGTGGATTATTAGTCATAGATGCTGTTGGATAACGTCTATGTATTATGTCGTAATGCCCAATTAAATATCATAGTAGTCAACATGTCATGTATATGCATTGTCATGCGCTCACTATTCGTCAATTGCCCAGCTGTAATTTGTTCACCCAACATGTTAGTTATCTTTTATGGAGAGACACCACTAGTGAACTGTGGACCCCGGTCCATTCTTTTACACTGATTAAACAACCACAAACTGCAAACTGTTCCTTTTTCATTCTCTGCAATTTAATACTCATTTTCCACACCATACGTTTAATCCTTTGTTTTCAGCAAGCCAGTGAGATTGACAACCTCACTGTTTCGTTGGGGCAAAGTAGTTTGATTGTGTTGTGTGCAGATTCCACGTCAACAGTCCAGACTCCCTGCGACAGCTATTTTTCTGGCGCCGTTGACAACCTTCTGAAGAGTTGCTGCTCCTACTGGTTCGATAACCTTGGTTTCTTTCTGAGGGAAAACTTGCTGCTGACTACATCATACCTTCCTCTTGGGGTCTCCCAACGAACGTGTGTTTCACGTCATCAAGCTATTTTTCTGGCGCCGTTGCCGGGGAGACAGCAGTCTTCTGCAAGGGGAGTTTCACGCTTCCAATCTCTTTACTTTGTTTTTGTCTTGCTTAGTTTATTTTATTTTATCTTGTTTGCTTTCAATTATCAAAAACACAAAAAAATTAGTTACTTGCATCTAGTTTACTTTCAAGTTATTTTCTGTACTGTTTTTATTTCTGCTAAAATGAGTACTCCTGAGAACACTAAGTTGTGTGATTTCACTAGCACGAACAACAATGATTTCATATGCACACCTATTGCTCCACCTGCTGCTTCAGCAGAATTTTATGAAATTAAACCTGCACTTTTAAATCTTGTTATGAAAGAGCAATTTTCTGGTGTTAGTACTGATGATGCTGCTGTTCACCTTAATAACTTTGTTGAACTTTGTGAAATGCAAAAGCTCAAGGAAGTAGATGGTGATATTATTAAACTGAAACTTTTTCCTTTCTCCTTGAGAGGACGTGCTAAAGAATGGTTGCTATCTTTGCCTAGAAATAGTATTGATTCATGGACTAAATGCAAAGATGCTTTTATTGGAAAATATTATCCTCCTGCTAAGATTATTTCTTTGAGAAGTAGCATAATGAATTTTAAGCAATTTGATAATGAACATGTTGCTCAAGCATGGGAGAGAATGAAATCATTGGTTAAAAATTGTCCCACTCATGGACTGACTACTTGGATGATCATCCAAACCTTCTATGCAGGATTAAATTTTTCTTCGAGGAATTTATTGGATTCGGCCGCTGGAGGTACCTTTATGTCCATCACTTTGGGTGCTGCAACAAAGCTTCTTGATGATATGATGATTAATTATTCTGAGTGGCACACCGAGAGAGCTCCAACAGGTAAGAAGGTAAATTCTGTTGAGGAAACCTCCTCCTTGAGTGCCAAAATTGATACTATTATGTCTATGCTTGCAAATGGTCAAACACATGTTGATCCAAATAATGTTCCTTTAGCTTCTTTGGTTGCTCAAGAAGAGCATGTTGATGTGAACTTCATTAAAAATAATAATTTCAACAACAATGCTTATAGGAATAATTTTGGTAATAGCAATTATAGGCCCTATCCTTCTAATAGTGGCAATGGTTATGGAAATTCCTATAGTAACTCCTACAATAATAATAAGAGTGTACCCTCTGATCTTGAAGTTATGCTTAAGGATTTTATTAGTACACAAACTGCTTTCAATAAAACTGTTGAGGAGAAATTTGGGAAAATTGATGTGCTTTCCTCTAAAGTTGATAGTCTTGCTCTTGATGTTGACTTATTGAAACTAAAGAACATGCCTCATGATGTTAAAGAGAGCAAAACTCTCAATGCTATACAAGTTAAAATTGATAACAATGTGAGGATGTTAGCTGAATTGCATGCTAGATGGGAAAGAGAGGATGAAATTGCTAGAAAGAATAATATTGCTAGAGTTTATACTATTACTACTTCTGAAAATGCTTCAAACTCAAGTGTTAACAAACCTCCTACCATTAATGGCAAGATAGTTGGTGTTGGTAATGTTTCCACTTCTATTGCAAAATGTCCTAAATTGCCTGATAACTCTGAAACTGTCCTTGATAAAGATGCTGAAATTTCTAGCAATAAGGAAGAGAATAATTCCATTACTTTTGATGATAATGACTTTGATTTTGATGGTTGCAATATTTCTGAAGTAATTAAGTTCTTGCAAAAGCTAGCTAGAAGTCCTAATGCTAGTGCTATAAACATGGCTTTTACTAAACATATTACTAATGCTCTCATGCAAGTTAGGGAAGAGAAATTAAACATGAAGCTTCTATCCCTAGGAAGTTAGAAGATGGTTGGGAGCCCATCATTAAATTGAAATTGAATGACTTTGATTGCAATGCTTTGTGTGACCTTGGTGCTAGTATTTCTGTTATGCCTAAAAGATTATATGATATGCTTGATTTAGCACCTTTGGAAAATTGTTACTTGGATGTTCACCTTGTTGATTCTACTATTAAAAAACCTTTGGGAAGAATTGATGATGTTCTTATCATGGTTAACAACAATTATGTCCCCGTTGATTTTATTGTCTTGGATATTGAGTGCAATCCATCATGCCCTATTGTGCTGGGAAGACCTTTTCTTAGACTGTAGGTGCTATTATTGATATGAAAGAAGGGAATATAAAATATCAATTTCCTCTCAAGAAAGGTATGGAACACTTTCCTAGGAAGAAGATTAAGCCACCTTATGATTCTATTGTTCGAACAAATTACAATGTTGATGCTTCTTCACTTGGTAATACTTGATGCATGCTTTGTGCCTAGCTAAAAGGCGTTAAAGAAAAGCGCTTATGGGAGGCAACCCATTTTATTTTTCTGCAATTTTTCTTTTATTGAGTCAAGGTTTGTTTACTTCTGTAGCAACTCCTTTGTATCTTTATTTTCTCGCATTGTTGTGCCAAGAGTAGCCTCTAATGTAAGATGATGCTTAATTTTGATTGCTGCGCAGAAACAGATTTTTGCTGTTCACTGTACGAAATTCCTAAAATCACCAGATTGTTAATTAAATCTGAAATTTTTGTGCGTAATCTTTATGAATGTCTGAAACTTTCATTAGTTCAGAGTTTCTCGATCTGAGCGTCGTAAGTGCCTCGAAAAAATTCGTCTTTGCGGACTGTTCTGTTTTAGACAGATTATGCCTTTTTATTTTTGCATTCTCTCTTTTACTAGTGTTGAGTGAAATTCTTTTTTGGGTGGAAGAGCTTCACATAACATCAGTGGCTGTAGCTAATGTTTAAAGTAACAAATCATATTGCGTCTTTATAGAACATGTGAATTTTTGATTATGCACTAACCCTCTAATGAGATCTACTTTGAGTTTGGTGTGACGGAAGTTTTCAAGGGTCAAGAGAGAAGGATGATATAATAGGATCAAGAAGAGTGAAGAGCTTAAGCTTGGGGAGGCTCCCATGGATCTCCCCAGCATATTTCAAGAAGACTCAAGCGTCTAAGCTTGGGGATGCCCAAGGCATCCCCTTCTTCATCGTCAAAATTATCAGGTCATCTCTAGTGAAACTATATTTTAATTCTTTCACATCATATGTGCTTTTCTTGGAGCGTCTGTGTGCTTTTATTTTCAGTATTGCACTTTTATTTTCAATAAAGCTTGACTGGACCCTAGCATTCTTGATTGGGAGAGAGACACGCTCCGCTTTTTCATGAGAATACTCCTATTCTTCACTTATATTTGTTGAGTATTCATATCTAGCGCTGTTCAGCTTTTAGCTCTTGTTTTCATGTATCTCTTGTCAGAGCTATTAGCTTTCTTTTGTAGAAAGTACTCTCTTGCTTCACTTATATTTGTTTGGAGAGTTGATGAAATAAATTGATTGGTGTTTGGTTGGTTCAGAAAATGTTGCATGTGGTAATTGGTATAAGGAAAAACTTGCTTAATCTTGTAGATCACTAAAATGGATAACTTGATGCTTGTCAATTGTTTTGAGTTAACAAGTAGATCATGATTAAATTGTGCATCACATGAGTTAAGCCTATTAGTGAAGAACTACCGTAAAGCTTGTTGAAAATTTGGTTTGCATCGGTGGTACCTCTAAGGTCTAGATATTTTCTAATAACAGGGTTTGGTTAACAAGGAAGACGGTATGAAGTCTTATAACGTTTGCAATATGTTTGTCATATAAAACTTGGTGTACGGGTTGATATTCTTGTTTGCTTACATAACCTTGCTAGCCTAAACTCTGTACTGAGAGGGAATGCTTCTCGTGCATCCAAATCCTTGAGCCAAAATCCATGCCATTTGTGTCCACCATAACTACCTATATGTGGTATTTCCTTGCCACTCCAAGTAAATTTTTCATGTGCTACCTTTAAATTATTCAAAATGTTATTATTCCCTTTTTGTGTCAATGTTTACTAGCTCATGAGGAATTAGTGTGGTTATTCTTTATTCTATTTGTCGAGTGGACTTTTACACCTGGACTAGTGGCATATACATCCGCTTATCCAATAACTTGCAAAAAGAGCTGGCAACGGGGTGCCCAGTCCCAATTAATTACAACTTTAACCAATTAATTCTCTTCACACTTTTGCCCTGATTCATCAGTAAGCAATGACAAACAGTGAAATACCTGAATGTGTGTAAACCAAAGAGAAAGAGGGATGATCTGCCTTGCTGGTAGAAATAACGTCCTTCATGGGAGCCGCTCTTAAAAGTCCGTTCGACAGGTAGAATACTGTTCTCACCCGCTACCATTCGTTGACAATTAACAAACACCTCTCAAAAATAGATACTCCTCCATGGTATGTGATTGATGGAAGGCACCCGAGGATTCGGTTAGCCATGGCTTGTGTTAGCAAGGTTGGGAGGAGTATCAAATATTTTATGCAATCTCTATATGCTTTCAAAAACCTAAAAGCTCTAGCACATGATTTAATCCCTGCTTCCCTCTGCGAAGGGCCTTTCTTTTACTTTTATGTTGAGTCAGTTTTCCTATTCTTTCTGTCTTCCACAAGCAAACACTAGTGTCAACTTTGTTACAACATGCGTTATATGCAATGTATTGGACTTGTTATACTACTTTGTGTTGACAATATCCATGAGATAAATATGTTGAAAGTTGAAGCAAATGCTGAAACTAAATTCTTCCTTTGTGTTGATTAAATACCTTTTATTAGAAACTATTGCTTTATGAGTTAACACTTATGCAAAACTGTTTGATGCTTGTCTCGAAAGTACTATTCATGAAAACGTTTAGCTTGTGTGATTCATTGTTTACTCATTATCTATTTGGTAGCAAATTATAGACCATTGACTTGGATCACTTCATTCATTTACATGTGCCTTGCAATATTATATGATCAAGATTATGATAGTAGCATGTCACCTCAAAAATTATTTTGTTTTTATCGTTTACCTACTCGAGGACGAGTAGGAACTAAGCTTGGGGATGCTGATACGTCTCAAACGTATCTATAATTTTTGATGTTCCATGCTTGTTTTATACCAATTGCTACATGTTTTGCATCTACTTTATATCACTTTTATACATTTTTTGGGACTAACCTATTAACAAGATGCCGAAGTGCCAGTTCCTGTTTTCTGCTGTTTTTGTATTCCAGAAAAGCTAGTCTGGAAATATTCTCGGAATTGGACGAAACTACACGGGGGTGCCTATTTTTCCAGAACACGCCTGACGGAGCGAAGGAGCAGCAGAGGAGGGCCACCAGGAGGCCACACGCACCTAGGGCGCGGGCCCCCCTCTGCCGCGCCCTAGGGTGGTGTGGGCCCCTCGGGGGTCCGCAGCCGCCGCCCTTTCGCCTACTTATTCCCCCCGACGCGAAAACCCTAAGTACCTGAGCAAATATCCACGAAAAGTTCCAGAGACGCCGCCGTCGTCAACCCTAGCTCGGGAGGGTTCAGAACCTCTTCCCGGCACCCTGCCGGAGAGGGGAATCGTCACCGGAGGCTTCTACATCGCCATGCCTGCCTCCGGAGTGATGCGTGAGTAGTTCATCCTTGGACTACGGGTCCATAGCAGTAGCTAGATGGTTGTCTCTCCACTTTGTGCCATCATGTTTAGATCTTGTGAGCTGCCCTACATGATCAAGATCATATTATTGTAATGCTACATGTTGTGTTTGCTGGGATCCGATGAATATTGAATATTATGTCAAGTTGATTATCAATCTATCTTATATGTTATTTAAGATCTTGCATGCTTTCCGTTACTCGTAGATGCTTTGGCCAAGTAGATGCTTGTAACTCCAAGAGAGAGTATTTATGCTAGATAGTGGGTTCATGTCTCCGTTTAACCTGGGACAGTGACAGAAAGTTCTAAGGTTGTGGATGTGCTGTTGCCACTAGGGATAACCTAACGATGCTATGTCCACGGCATATGTGTTTGTTTACATTACGCACTTTACTTAATGCAATTATCCGTTGCTTGCAACTTAATACCAACGGGGGACTCGGATGACAACCCGGCGGTGGATTATTAGTCATAGATGCTGTTGGATAACGGTCTATGTATTATGTCGTAATGCCCAATTAAATATCATAGTAGTCAACATGTCATGTATATGCATTGTCATGCGCTCACTATTCGTCAATTGCCCAGCTGTAATTTGTTCACCCAACATGTTAGTTATCTTTTATGGAGAGACACCACTAGTGAACTGTGGACCCCGGTCCATTCTTTTACACTGATTAAACAACCACAAACTGCAAACTGTTCCTTTTTCATTCTCTGCAATTTAATACTCATTTTCCACACCATACGTTTAATCCTTTGTTTTCAGCAAGCCAGTGAGATTGACAACCTCACTGTTTCGTTGGGGCAAAGTAGTTTGATTGTGTTGTGTGCAGATTCCACGTCAACAGTCCAGACTCCCTGCGACAGCTATTTTTCTGGCGCCGTTGACAACCTTCTGAAGAGTTGCTGCTCCTACTGGTTCGATAACCTTGGTTTCTTTCTGAGGGAAAACTTGCTGCTGACTACATCATACCTTCCTCTTGGGGTCTCCCAACGAACGTGTGTTTCACGTCATCAGAGTGTTTAAGCATTTGTTCGATTAAATTAATCCAAGAATAAAACATGAACATGACGTGAGCAGTGCTAATGACATACTGAAACTTGATGATATAAGCATGTACTAGAGATATAGTAGGAAGATCTACGCAAATCACTAATACTGCAGACATGGAAATAAACAAGAGAGGAATAAACATGTTATACCCTCCAGTAGGCCAGTTGGCCGTAGCAGCATCAGAGGCAGCGGCAGCAACGGCGTTGGCAGCCTCTTGAGCGGCAGCGGCAGCAGCAACAGTGGCGTCGTCGGTGGTGCTCATGATGATGATGAAGGCGACGCGGAAGTAGTTGAAGCAGACGAACAGTGGCGAGCAGATGCCTGCTCTCCCGTCGACCGTGTACGCAGTGGACGGGATGGGATCAGCGGTGGCAACAACAGCGAGAGGAACTATGGTGGCGGCGCGAGCAGATGCGATTTTTCTGTTGTGTGTGTCTGCTGGAGAGGAGCGACCTCTCTCATACATTAACGCCATTAAGGCAAAACGTTTCCGTTCCGCTCACATTTTTCATGCGTGATAAAAAGATAAGATTGGCTCGGCGAGATTCCCGCGGCGCGGCGCGTCGTGACGAGGCGTGGCGAGGCGGGCGTCGGAGGAGGAGGAGCGCGCGTGTGGAACACCTCCCTTCACTCCACAGCCAATAGCTCATACATGGTGGAGAAGAGCTCACCTTATAAGTTGGTGTACATCTCTCCCAACTAGTCATGTGGGACTAAACTCTCACCACTTGCCATGACAGCATGGGTCTTAGGGATTTTTCTGGCAATACTAGATGGGCCTAAAGCCCACCCTAATATTTCAGCAGAGCTGCCGAAGCGTCTGCCCATTAGTCTTTACTCACAAATTCTTCCCGCCTGCTTGACTAAAATTCCGTTGGAGCTTTCTCCAAACCTAATCCACTCTGCCGTCACAAATTCACAATCGGAGTAATAGGATTGCAGAGCAGAGGCTAACCTGTTGAGGCTCCGCTTCCGACGAACGGTTTAGGGGCCAATATATCTGGCTGAGAATGAAGGGGAGGCGGTGGGTTGGAGACGAGCTTCTGATGCGGCCAATGGCTTCCGACTTCCGAGGCCGGCAATGAAGAAGGACGAGGGCTGCCCCTTCCCGGCGCTGCCCTATTTTCATGAGTATCCGACGTGTACGCATACTTCTGTGTTGAGAACGGAAGAGATATCTTTTGTTTTTCGTGTGTTGGAAGGGTAACCATCTACAGGCCCATCTAGGGAAGAAAGGCCCAACTAAAAGGTCTATTAGTGTGTGTTTGGTCTAATCAAGCTAGTGTGAGTACTTTGTCTAAAAAAAACTAGTGTGAGTACTATCGATCAACGATGCATGATTTGCGATATGTTGCCTCAGTCAAGTTTGGCGCCTTAGTCCTTTGAGACAGCACCTAGGGTGTGTTTGGTTCAGTGGCTATGAAAAACTGGTTGTGGTTACCCCCAACCACCTGGTTGGTGGTAATCATTTTTTGTGTTTGGTTGTGTGAGATAAGAAGTGGTTAGGGGTAGCCATATTTGTGTTTGGTTTGAGGGGTAAGAGATGGATGGGGTGATATGATCACCTCTTTAGTACGGTGGTGAGAACACCCGCAAGTGGTAATATAAATCAATCAAACTATAATATGGGTAATAAGAATTCAAAAAAATGCAAAATATCCTCATATTTTCTGTCCAAAACACATTATAATTTGGGGAGAGAAATCAAGTCTTGATGCAAAATATCACTTTCCTACTGATGATGTGGACTGAAATTAGACACTAGAGAGAGTGATTTCAAAACATCTTTATATGCATCCAAGTAAAAATGCTCTAGCTTTGCAGCCACGGGATCGGATCTAACTAATCTGCAATGTGCCAACTAGTGTATGGAAGAAATCGATGTAGTTTGGCTTTGCACCGCGCGTGGCTCAGCAGTGCACAGCGAACGCACACTACAGCCTGCCGCCGCCGCGTGCCCTGCCGCATCGCGCCCCGCGCGCACTGCAGCCGACCGCTGCGCGCACACTGCAGCCATGGACAAGCGCCCCCGCCCAGTTCCTTGCTGCCCGCCGTGCATCCTTTTGCCATGAGCACAGTGAGAGCGACGGAGAGGAGAGATAGGAGAAGGGAGGGTATGGGCTTGTCTCGTACAGTTCGTCGCAGGACGCCGGTGCTCCCCGGAGTATTCACTGCGGCCGAGGCGGAGCTCGATCTGCCGCCGCCGCAACAGGTTACTTTGGTATCAGGGGGAAAGAAACGAGAGGAGGTAAGCGGCAGAAAAACGTTTCGTGAGTGAGTACAGCAGCTCTCGGCGGGTGGTTAGCCACAATGGTTGAGCTCAACCAGTTTTTGGAGAAAATATGCTGAGAATATGGCTACCCTCACACACCTAGCACCACAAATCAAACAGGGATAACCACTTAAAAACTGGCTACCACCGACCACCTAGTGGTTAGCCACTCAACCAAACACACCCCTAGTGTCTATGCTCCAGCCACGGGCAAACCCATACAGTACAGCGGTTCACTTCCAGCACAGTTGAACAATAAGCTACACAAACTCCGTTCCACAATATAAGATGTTTTAGCATTTTACCACATGCACACACATGTATCTAGACATGTTTTAGTGTACATGTCCACTTTTTTTGGTATGAACTTGGACAACATGTGTACCACCTAAAACATCTTATACTCCCTTCGTCCCAAAATAAGTGTCTCAAGTTTGCCCAAAAGTGGATGTATTTAGACATGTTTCATGTATAGATACATCCACTTTTAGACAAACTTGAGACACTTATTTTGGGACGGAGGAGTATTATGGAACGGTGGGAGTAGGTAGTTAGACAACCTGTGTACAAAAGCTACGCCACAGGATAATACAAGCTAAACAAAGATTCAAGAGCAATGTCAGTAAATGCAAAAAAAAAAAAATCCCTGGGACACGGAGCAGAGATATCAGGGACAGCCAAAATTTTCCCAACAACTCTACAATTTACGGTTACACGATCAATGAGGTTTCATTTGAGGTAGGTGGACCCCAGGAACAAGAAAACATATGCAACCAACGAGGTGAGAAGCTCAAGGGACCATGTAGGTGGGATGATAAATGTTGGGATAAGAGGGACCAGCAGAGAACCAACAATCCAGCCACCGACGAGTACTCCGAACCTGGAAGAACAGATGCGTGAGTACACATGTTGCGAAATAAAATTCAAGCATTGACTGAAGAAAATTTCGCTAACCCAGTGGTGGACGCTCTGAGAAGATTCTTCATCTTGTCATTAAGGAAGTATATGCACGAGAAGAGTGATATGGCGAGCTGCAGAAGATAAATTCTTGTCAATAAAATGATCCCTAAGCAGGAAACTGCTTCAAACTTCCATTATGTATATATATTCTAAATCTAGGACTCATAAGATCTTATATAGCTAATGTTATTTAGTTCTCAGGTGTCATACCAAAACATGAATAAGCAGATGCACAGGGCAGCCATCATCAATTGTGATTTTACAGTTTTTTGAATGGTTTGATCTTAATGAGAAGTAGTTTGGTTCTTCTGTGAAATCGACTGGTCAGATTTCACTTTTTTTTAGGTTAGCCTGCTTGAGTAACCATGGGTATTGCAACATGTCATCAAACAAGAAATGGCAGACCTTCAAAGGCCAGGATAATCAAAGCATATATACCTGGAATGCAGGTCCATTCTCAGCAGAAGTTGCTATGCTCCATCCAGCGATGAAAGCAAAAAAGAATAGTCTTTTGGAAATAATATCCATTGATGGCACCTCAAAGTATCCAAGCAACGCCTTAACCCATGACGGGGATTCCTCAACTCGCTTCAATAGCTTGGTCTTCAGATTAATTTTTGTTTTCTTCCGATACTGGTAGCTCTTCATTATTATCTTCTCATAAGCACCTTCAATAGCTTCTTCACTTGCTTCGTGCCCAGCATACTGTTGAATTAGAAAGTTTTTTGCGCTCCTGATCTCTTCTTCAGCTGCATCACGATCAACACCAAGAAGCTTGTAGGGATCCCGCTCACGGTATCTTCGGAAAACAGGAGCATACTCTGCACATACACATAAAATTGGCTGAAGATGACCTCAGATAAACACAACTTTTATTTACATTCATAGCAGCATAAATAACCACCAAGACTTGCAACAAAAAGATTTGTGGAAACAGCGAAAGGTTCAAGCACAGGAAATTACTTGCGAGCAGAGCTGCAGACCACATTTAATTTTGTTACAACAATGACCATGAAACACATTGTTATCATACAAGTTCATCAGGACTTCATAGATTGTAAATAAACACCAAGTCTATGGTCAGTGATAGTATATGTAATTACGTATAGCTGTAAAATACAGCAAGATCAACAATAAAATGGCTCATTTTAATTGTCTATTACCAAAATATCAAATTCTATTCTAGTTAACCAAACCCTGTGAAGAAGATGGCTACCAATGTAATAACAAAGATATGGTGCTGGACCAGCTACCACGTTCTGTCTACATTCCTTCATAGCGCCTCTAAATTGTCCCTGTAACGAATATTCCTCTGTCCTCTCTAAACTATGTACGTAAAGCTTCTAATCGACAAGTGTTCCTCTAAATATCTATCATTTGCACAAGGTGTAGCAACTCCACGCTTCCTCCCAATCGCAATGCAAGTCATGCTCAGGCCACCACCAATTATCATTATCAGTAGTAAATCAACATAAAGCGAACAAAATGTGTTCTACCGAACCAATACTATTCCTTGTCCCGTGCACTAGCAACACCAAAACCATCTACAGTGCCATCCAATTCTATACGCTCCGTCAGTCCGTCCTTCAAATCAGCGCGGGCAATCACATGGGAGCTAGGGTTTGAAGAGTTCTCTTACGGTAGCTGAATCCGCTGTCTCCAGCGTCGCTCGAACCGGCGCCGATAGAGAGGCTCATAGAGCACCGTATCCCCCGCAGCCGCGACGGCAGCGCCAAGACGCCTCCGCGCACCGCCACCACCCCATATCTTCCGCCGCCAATGCTGCACCCACCAGAGCCATAGGCACAGGTCCCTAGTCAGTAACCCGGAAAAGAAATAGAGATTTTAAAAAGGGAGGGAGTCGGGGGGTTTAGAGCTGCGCGCGCACCGATGGGGCCGCGGGAGTGGGCGGGCGAAGAAGGATGCGGCCGTCGCCTGCATCTCCGATGCCGGCGGCGGTTGAGAGGGAGGCACCGGCGAGATGGTCGCGGGCGAGACAGACCGCCGTGGGAGGGAAGGAGTGGGATTGGATAGGACGACGGAGGAGATGTGGGAAGGTAGCCGGGGTAGGTGGTGGGCCTGTGAAGATGGCTTTGCTACCTTCTGGACTCTGGTGGGCCGCCGCCGGGCTTTGTTCACTTCCCTCTGAAATTTTAAATATACTAGATGACCCGTGGCGCAGGTGGCAAAATCAAGACAGTATTTAAGCCCCAAGTTTTTTTATTTTAGTGTGGAGGCTTGCTGTTTTATGTCGTAACGATAGCACAAACATCCTATTTTCAAGGCCAGATGGATTCATGAGATTGGTAACATATATTGCACTTGATTTAAACAATAAATCTTCCATGAGACCTTGGAAGGTCTTAGACAGAATCACAATAGTATGTCAAAGCAGAGTAACCAATAATACTACTATCAAATGTCAATACTACATTAGGGTAATCAAGTGTTACTATAATTCAAAGCAGGCAATATTGCCCTTGATTTAAACAATAAATCTTCCATGAGACCTTGAAAGGTCTTAGACAAAATCACAATGGTACTCAAGTGTTGCTACAATTCAAAGCAGGCAAAACATGATAATTCAAAGCAGGGCCACCCATAGAACATTTTAGATTCAGAAACAAACAAATAGAACACACTGAGATCACATCATGTTAGAAACTTAAAACTTCTCTATGCCACACCCTTCAGATGGTCACACAAAGATAGCAATTCCAATATAGAAGTCGATATCCATCGTTGACTCTCCGCATGCAAGCTCCCGATGTACAGTTCCTTTGTCCTTATTGCATCTCTTCAATTGCCAGCTATCTGATATGCCCAATTAATTGGCAGTGGATCCTTCAAAACCTTAACTAAGACGTCACCAAAATGTCTCATTTTCTCTAAGACTGCAACCCTGATCTGACAACGAAATACTATTATCGCGGGATTTCATAGACTATGAGCTACACAAATAGTAAACATAGACAAACTAATGTTCTACCAAGCCAATATTTAGAAAAGGTTGCATAAGTTGACCCAAAGGTAATTATAACCATCCGAGCTCTACATTAATTAATTGCAGGTACGAGTATTTGTGCATGTCTTAATACACACTACATCTACTATATAACACCCGAAATGATTGTCAAAGGTAAATTCAAGGGACATTTTGTATGAACGTATGTCTAAGCTGTATAAATATTTCCAGAACTGCAGTATGAGAACCGGTTGCGCCCCTGGCGCAAATGCCGGGCGCGATACTATATTCCATCCATAAGTGTTACATTATTTGTATGTATATTATTGTCATGTGTCGAGCCATTTCTAAGAAGGTTGATTCAATCTTATAAAAATTGTGCTAAAAAATACTTTGTCCTCTTATGGCGTTTGAGCTAAAGATATGCCACATGAAACCGGTGTCGAAAATCACTGCATGTAAATTAAGACCAGAGATGAAGATAATAGGGGGAAATCTTACCCAAAAGAAAAAATAAAACGGCTCAACGTTGTAGGGAGGGTCAGGGAAAGTGTACTAAGCAAGATATTCGATGCCACAAGCCTGATTTCGATAGTTTCGATAGTACCTTTTGTCCGCACGAAACCCACTGCCTGATGAATGAGAACAGCAGCAAGGTCAAGGTTTGAAACGTGCGTCTCGCTCCCAGCTCACTATCAGACGACGTCGCTTGAGCCGCTGGCTGTACGCTTTATCCCGACAGATGCGCTGCACGCTATGAAACAACACCTAAAGAAACAGGTAGTGGTACTGCAATTAAAAGGAAAGGAGCGGTATTCCTTTTGATTCAGTTTTGGAACGACATCACGCAAGATCATGCGACACAAAGACAAAGCATCATATTTATTTGATTTAACATCATTGTTCAAACATATAAACTCAATCAAAATAACAAATACTACAAATTTAATCCCCTTTTAGATATAAAAGTCTGGATTCTGCAAGAAAAACTCATACGCTAAAGATAACCAAGCATGCTATACCTCTAAATAATTGCGTAAATTAACCAGAGGGATTCAACTTCTTGATGGAAAAATTGTTAGCAACCACCAGAGTTTCATACTCATTTAATTTCAGTACCAACCAAATGGCAGGGACCACAAACTCATTAAATAGCTAAATTTGATTATGACCTCTAGAAAATAATCTGAGGAGAAAAAATGATCATGACTAAATGCTAGAGCAAATCTACTGCAAACTGTATCAACCAATTATACTCGACAGCGAACCAAAATAAAAATACGAAGATATCTCAAGCATGTATATTCACCGCTATACTGGACCTCTAAATCATTGCCTAAATTAACCAGAGGAATTCAACTTATGGATGAAAAAATTGCCACCAACCACCAGAGTTTCATACTCATTTAATTTCAGCATCAAACAAATGACAGGGACCACAAACTCAATTAAATAGCTAAATTTGATTATGAGCTCTGACAAATAGTTCGAGGAGAAAATTTGATCATGACTAAATGCTAGAGCAAAGCTACAACAAACTGTATTAACCAAATGTACTCGACAATGAACTAAAATAAAAATAGGAAGATATCTCAAGCATGTACATTCACTCTAGAACGCTACAGGTGTATTGACTAATTCTGGAGCTGCCTGTTTATCACCTAATCACATCTCAGGTATTATAGTATGACAACCTCCATCAGTCATCTTCCTGGCCTTGTTCGTTCGTTCACTCAAAGCACACATGGACACACTTCGCATATAAGTAATTAATCTCATTTCAAACCACAAGGGGAATTTGCGTGAAAAACTAATACTCTGGTAATCAATATTTAAGCTTTAAAAAACACCACTTCTATACATGTTTACTTCGAAGTGAGGGTAGTTGCTTTAAAGCATATTTGCTTTCATTCAATAAATCCTGCTAAGAAGATTTAAACAAATTATAGTAAGCAGGATAGAAAATGAGTGTCTAATTTAATAAACAATCTGGCAGAAACTTTCAGGCAAAGCATCATCCAAGAACTGTTCCGTAAACTACATCAGCAAGAAAACATAAAATTGGTTGCCTTCAGCTAAATATAGTTGAGTAAGTCATGTGCAGTCCGATATAAGCTACATATTAGAAAGTATATAAGCGGAACAGTAGGACTACACATATAAGTGTATATGTGCAATAATTTGTTCCTACTTTTAAAATTAACATGGGGCATTCCTTTTTATCTTAACCCAATGAAAACAACTTAAAGACTACACATATCATTGCTGCAATTCATCATCAAGAAAGTAGATGGACCAAGATTTTAAATTGCATCCTACTTCCATTTTACCGACGAATAGCAGAAGAACCTACAAGCTGATAGATAACCCAGGCCCAGGGCATTCTGCTAGTACTCGAAGGAGCTCGACCCAAACTTTATCAAGAAGAAAGTGAGCTACAAAGGGCAGTTCAGCAATCTTCTGTAGAACTTCATCTTCTTCCATAGAACACCCGAACCAAAAAATAGAGATGAATGACAATCCTGCACCAATAGATTAGCAGGCATGAGAACAGAGCAGATTTCACGGCAAATTGGGTACTTCTCTAATAATTTCTCAATCTTGATAAGAGAGAACAAAATTTCTGCAGGCAATGTTCGGATTGCGGTACTTCCAGATTTCATGGATGTGCAAGCACCAAGGAGTAAAATGGCACGATCTTTCTAGTCCCACTACAAATAATACCCTTCTTTTTAGTTAATTAGCAACTACATATATGGTTATTTATAGAATAAGAACATTTCTTGAATTTTAGAACTAAACATATTCACATTAATAAGGTGCACTATATGCTCACATACATGAGTAAAACTATGAAAAACAAGAGAGGGAGTGAGTTAGGGAATGAGAGAAGAGATGACCTCATCTCACCTAGCTACTGGTCGTCGCCGGCATCGGCGAACACAAAGTTGGCCAAGGCATCAGAGACGTCCTTCTCGCGCATGAGGTCGCCACCAGCGCCCACTGCTCCACTTTCCCTGTGATTTTGCTGAAAATTCTTAGGCAATTGCAATGCCTGTTACCATGGTTTCAAACTTAGCTCATGTTTTACCTTTGCATATGGCCGGACAATGCTATTCCCTGAACCCTGTAGTAAAACCAGAGAGCAAGCTTGACAGCAGTATGCCCGGACAATGCTATTCCCTTAACTTCATAAAAAACTGAATCCTGCAACATGACAACCGAAGAAAATTAGTTTTTTCATATTTCTTGTCCAGTTCCATATCTGAACACACAAGCTTCAAGTAAAAAACAGCATTGAGTGCTATGTAGCTAATGCAGGAACTTCACATTATGTGCTTTGTTTAGTAAAACACACAACTCAACAATTAACAACCTGCGACACATAGCTTCACAAATATAAAACCCAATTTTCTTTTTGCTGTTGCTTTTTATAAATCTACCCGCAAGCAGATCATGAAGCACTTGGTGAGCATAAATGAAAAAAATCCATATACCACTCAATCCCTGCAGCAATTGGGAAACCATGCTAGCCTCCTGGAATCACAATCATTACTACTTCACGTCTAAGCTGGTGAAATGCAGCTTCACAATCAACACTGAACTATGACATGCTGCATCCTTGTTCTCATGTGCCTTCTTGCTTTTTTCATTCCTCAGATTAACTATGACATGCTGATAAAGCTACTTATCCCAAAGTGTTCTAGAATTACACAATCAAATACCTGAAGGATAATAAGAAAAGATCCTTGTGATATGCATCAATTGTGACGAAGAATTTTTAGATTCAGATTGCTAGCAAGGATCAAAAGAAAAATCGCATATAACCAATGTGACATTATCCATGCTGATCCCTGTACTTCGATCAAAAGTACATAGTTGGGGAAATTCAGCAAAACATGTTGCAGTAGATACAACTGATTGAAGAAAAACACGCACCGATGCATCAATTTTACATCTCCAGCTCCTCCTTCTATCCATCCATTCCGCTATGAGGTATTGTTGTAAATAGCAAAATTATAAACCTTGCTGACTGCCCTATAGCTTTAATCTGTTAATAGGAAGAGCAAAGTAGAGTAAATTTCAAATGGAAAACTGAACTGCCCGACAACGAATGACTATTAGATTATCAGCACATGAGGATCTAATGAAAATATTTTGTTTAATGATAATGATAAATATGTCAATACTAAAATGCTATGCAATGCTCGGAATTTTTAGAATACTGTGCTTCATTACTTCTGAAATTTTGAGCATAATTTAGCAAACCATCCTGCAAATTCTCTCTGAGAGCATCTTTCTCAAATATCTGAGGCACAGAAGATGGTGAAAATATCATTAGAGTTAAGATATCGCACACAAAAGGACTGTAATCTAATTATATTTAAGAGGATAAAGTTAGTTTCGTTCTCCACCACAGGTTGTATTCCTTCCGCAGAAAAGCCAATACAAATTGCACCCCTGCTATTAATGTTCATTACTGGAAATGAATAAGATGATTAAATGGCAAAATGCTAATATACCCCTATGACTACCTAAGAGTAACCAGGACCAAAATTTGCATCGTTTAGTGACTGAACAATCTATTAAAACAGAATGCATAGCTCAATAGCTCTCAAAATTGATTAAATAAAGGGATTCTAACCATTATTCTGTACATACATATAGATCAAACAAAATAAGGAAATTGGATTAAGAGAAGAATGGGGAGAAAGAGAAATCATGACTCACCTTTCAAGGGAAACCGACAGCATACACAGCAACACACCACGAGCAGCTTCCCCACCACTTCCCCGGCACAGCAGGGCAGGCACAACACTGCCATCACGGCCTTGTGTGTCATCCTGCCCCCGCCCGGAGGAGGGTGCAGCTGACAAGGCCAGCGCGAGCCCGGGGAGAGCACTGGCCCAGACCATCGACAAACGGACCGGGCGCCTCCAACAAATAGTTGCCGGGGATGCAATCAAACCACAACTTTGAAGTAAAGTTCTTGGGACAGCAGCTTCATTAGGCCACTGATAAAAATAAACATAAAGTACTCAGAGACTGAAAACGTATGATAATCGCAATAGAAAGCTGATCTTCAGCAGCAAAATGGCTTAGTCAAGATATGCAAATGGAGAATGGTTGAAGTGGAGAACAAATATTATTCGATGAATCATAAATTCGAGTATATTTAGCGTCATACAAAATTAATCAAGCGTGAGTGGTAAGCACTTTCATGATTTCATCTAGGAAGTAACATAAAAACAAAGATATAAATATACCAGTTCGCATCGAGCCTCCTCTTGTGCTTATGAGCTATTTAAATTGCCGCCTGAAGAGAAGAAGCAAAGCACCAACATAAATTGGAATATTGGAGTTTAGAGCAATTCGGGAAGCAAAGTGAGTATTCAAATTCAAGTACAGCTCCATAAAATTCACTATGGTGTACACCTTGGTCCCTGCAGGGTCAATCAACCAAAAGAACCACAACTCAATTCTTGAGCAGCAATATTATGCATGATGTGTTGTGCTTCGTGTTAACTCAAGCGCACACAACTGCTGTCCTCCGCCCTTGCTGCGAGTTGCCACCATGACCAAGCACCAATGAACCAAGAAAATATTGACCTGCACCAAGAGAGAAGAAATCATTAAAATAGATACCGTTACCCCTGATGCAATACAGATGTACCTCAAAACATGAAACAGGTTGAAGGCCGACAAAGAGTATACGAACCAAAGCAAGACAATGAAGCTTAACTTTAGACCTGAGGGGAACCATCTCATCGGGTGTTTCTGCGGCAACGGTAGTGCATCTTATCGAGGGTTTCTTCAGTAACGACAGCAGTTGGTACCTGCAAGATAAGTCTGTCAACAAATCTAGCACACCACAGTAGGAGCAGGGGAATGTTGTTAAATCATGCATCAAGTTTTTTGCTAGGACTATCCAATGCAAGCCATAAAACTAAGCTGAGCATCGTTTTTACCAGGAATAAAACAAGGATAGAGCCATAGAGGAACATTTGTTCTTGTCAGGACTCATGACCCAAAGGAGTAGGAAAAAACAAGCCCTCTCTATACACAACATGCTTGCCACCTGTACAAATCTACCGAACACCCAAACGATTGCTGTAAAACTGAAATTAAATTGAGGGAAAACAGAGGAATGATGAGCTCACGTGAGGAAGTGCAACCAGAAGCACAGGGCATCTCAACGCTGGCCGCCAGCTCTTGATGCTCTCACCAGGCCTGCACATAATAGAGAGAGATCAGAAGCGGATGGGAATAACCGAAAAAGGATCAGGAGAAAACTCACCTTGGCGTCGTCCACATCAGATGTGCTTGCCGCCGCTCACGGCCGCATCTCTCTCCAAGCAGCGCCGTCCAGCTTTGCCTCCCGTTCTGCCGCGCCTGTGCAGCTCAGCCGCCACCAACTCCTGCTCGACTTCTTCCTCTCTTCCCGTCTTCCCCGCCGCCAGGTCGCCGGTCATCCGAGCCGCCGTCGAGCCGCCCATCGAGGACGACCCGTTCCTCCAGATGCGTCGCCGCTGCCGTCCTCGTCGCCGCCAGGTCGCCGGCCATCCCCACCGTCCTCCTTGCCGTCCGAGCCGCCGTCGAGCCGAGCTCCTACGTGGCTTGGCTGCAGCCGCTCCTCACCGGTGAGGTCCGGCAGTTCCAGCTCTAGCGCCCATCCGGGAGAAGGACGACCCGTTCCTCCAGATGCGCCGCCGCAATGAAGAGGCCGACCTGCTGCCACCGCTGCAGGGGGTGACGACCGGCTGCTGTGCGCCGTTGGGTCGAGGAGCTGGAGGAGGAGAAGGAGGAGCAGCTGGCGAGTGGGGAGGGGCGGCGGCGGCGGACGTGGTCGCGAGCTGGAGGAGAAAAGGCAGGGAGGGGATTGGAGAGGGAGACGCATCTGGACGTGGATTTGCTGCCGCCGCCTTCCCAGATCTGCGAGAAAGGAAGACGAGACGCCTGCGCTCGTCCTTGCCGGCAAGGACACGCACGGGGCAGCGGCGGCGGATTGGGGGAGGAGGAAAGGAGGCGGCTGAGGCTAGGGTTGGGGGAGAGAGACGCGAGGCGACTGGGGGACGGGAGAGAGACGCGAGCAGGTCTAGCCCGAGGCGGCTTCGATAGACGACGGCGACAGTAGCGGCGCCGGCGGCGCGAGACGACCAGATGGAGGAGGAGGAGATGCGGGAGGGGATTGGAGGAGGAGAGACGAGGCACGATTGGCCTAGGGTTTGACTGCGGGCGTTGGTTTTGTTCTCTCGCGATGGGCGGAAAAGCGAGGGCGACTCGCGATGGGCGGAAAAGCGAGAGCGACGCGGGCGACGTGCTGCGCGTGGGCCCGGGACGCTGGAGACCCCACATGTCAGCGACTCCGTGTGTCCGCCAGCGTGTGCAAAACAGAAAGCGACGACGATCCAACGGCCAGGAGTGATTGGGCGGTGGGAACGGACGGTCCAGATAAGCTGCCTAAGCACAGTACCACGGCTGAGGACACTCCATGGTTGTGGTTGTCATTTATAGGTTAAATGCTTACGGGAGTTTTGAATTTCAGCATGTTTCAACAAGATATTTGACTTCTGGATTTTGAATTTGTTCAAATTTCTCAAAAAAGAAATCCAAAAATTAACATGTAACAACTAACATGAAACTTTGTGCCATCGTAATATGAAGAAATTTTAATAATAGTTACCCACTATTTTGAAGACAATTTGAGCCATCATTTCACTTTTTTTACTTCAAAATATAGTGCCTTTTGATTTTGAGTCGCAAGGTCCCGGATTATGCAGGGGTGGGGGCGGGGTGGTATGACTAATTTAAATTGCAATTACGGATCTAACTAAAGTGAAATCACAAATTTTTAGTAGGCTTTTTGATGAGGGCATCGTCGGCATCGTGTTGGTTGGTTGACACACTAGGACAGATTTAAATGATATGTAAAAGTCTAAGTTAGTGTTAACTAGGCCTGCGTGCCAAATCTAAGGCCGAACCCGCCATGGGTCGGTTTGTATCGGTCAGAGTCCAACTAGGTTTAGGAGACAAATAGGTTTCGGTTTGGGTTTGTCCAACCGACTAGGTGTTGGCCTCCTATATAAAGGAGCCAGCGGCTAGGGTTTGAGCGAGTTGAAAATTATGTAGAACATTGTGTTCAAGGTTGCCTCCGTCCCAAGGGACCGGCGTGTGACGGCGTCTCGGACGTTCGTCTAGTTATCAATAAATCGAGGCATGAAGGTTCTTGAGTCTGTCAAGAGTTGTAGTGCAATTGCGAGAAGGCTCTTGAATCTGTCAAGGGTTGTCGAGCTTGGCGTGAGGCGCGGTGTTCATCATCTCGTTGCTCGCCGTGAGATTCGTTCTCTATGTTCTTCAGGTTACGTGGATTGCTCCCGTGATTGGAAGGATAGTTATCCGGTAGTTCTTGCGGTGAAAGATCGGGCAAACAATCCGTATCATCTGGTATCAGAACGCCAGGTTGATCACCGTGAGGGAGTTCGTCCAGTTGAGATCGATCTGCAGGTCCGTAAGGGTTGGCAGATTTGTTTTTTTTGCTGGATTTGATTGGTTCGCAAGGCGACGAGTTCTTCTCTGGTTCGAGTTGTTTGCTAGACGGCGGATCAGGAGCAGATCGGATCGGAGCGCACCTGCTGTGCGATCGTTGGCAAAGATGGAAAGTTGAAACAAAAAAATCGGTAAGAAAAGAAAAGGAAGTTGGAGATCCGATCGGTAAAAGGATTATTTTCCTAGTCACGCGTGGTGACGCGTTTCCAGGAGATTTGATTGGATCGTGGTCCTTTCCTTGATACGAGGTATGCGTGAGATTGGTTTGGTGAGATATTCTGCTTCCGCGTCGTAAGTAGAAAAGGAAGGAAATCGGAATCAGTTTTGGCAGGTTTGGATTTGATTGGTACGTGAGTTTTCTTGCGGACAGCAAAGAAAGGAAATTTTGGCAGATTCCGTTTGGCGTGCAAGGAGGAAAGAAAAAGGAAAGGAAAGAATATTTAATATGTGACGTACCAGATTGGATCAATTTTGTGTCACGTATTGGTTTGGTTGTTACGTCATCAGTTATTTACAGATCTGGTGCAATATTTACGTGAGAAAAAAAAGCAAGGAAAGGTGGACAGCTGGTTCGGTCTGTTTTTGCGAACGGACACGAAGGAAGAGAAAAGAAAATAGACATGAGTTTTCAGTTTCGAGAGGTGGCATACTCAGTTCATTTTGATCCTTGGCGTGCAGGAATTTGTCATGTTTGTTTTGGGTGATGTGCCAAGTTTGCCTCCACAATTTCAGATTGCATTTGCGGGCGTATTTAGCTTATTTGGATCCTTGGGGTGCAGGAATTTGTCCTGTTGTGTCTGGGATGATTTGCGTGGTTCGTTTACACGTGTAGTCCGAAAGTTTTGTGTCTTAATCAGTTTGGTGGTGCCAAACATGGAGGGCGCCAAGAACAAGTCTAGCTAGCCGAGAGGGAGGATGTGGTGTGGCAGGCCGGCGAAGACTTGAGGAGCGAGAAGAAATGTGGCGATGTTGCATATTTGACGCCACAAGCGCTGGAGAAGACCTTCCGGCGTTGAGGACAACGCCTTTCCAAGAAGGGGAGGATGATGAGGGCATCGTCGGCATCGTGTTGGTTGGTTGACACACTAGGACAGATTTAAATGATATGTAAAAGTCTAAGTTAGTGTTAACTAGTCCTGCGTGCCAAATCTAAGGTCAAACCCGCCATGGGTCGGTTTGTATCGGTCAGAGTCCAACTAGGTTTAGGAGACAAATAGGTTTCGGTTTGGGTTTGTCCAACCGACTAGGTGTTGGCCTCCTATATAAAGGAGCCAGCGGCTAGGGTTTGAGCGAGTTGAAAATTATGTAGAACATTGTGTTCAAGGTTGCCTCCGTCCCAAGGGACCGGCGTGTGACGGCGTCTCGGACGTTCGTCTAGTTATCAATAAATCGAGGCATGAAGGTTCTTGAGTCTGTCAAGAGTTGTAGTGCAATTGCGAGAAGGCTCTTGAATCTGTCAAGGGTTGTCGAGCTTGGCGTGAGGCGTGGTGTTCATCATCTCGTTGCTCGCCGTGAGATTCGTTCTCTATGTTCTTCAGGTTACGTGGATTGCTCCCGTGATTGGAAGGATAGTTATCCGGTGGTTCTTGCGGTGAAAGATCGGGCAAACAATCCGTATCACTTTTCCTTCTTCTTAGATGTGTTATACTCTGTAGTTCATAATTTCGTTCCAATAGTTAGTAAAAATTAATACATCATATTTTTTTTGCTCGAATCGATGGTGAAAAATTCTAAATTTGTGCAAGTTTGAGTGGGAATATTAAAGATGACCATAACCACCTTTTTCTCTATCCTCGATCATATTGCACAATCTTCGCCTTTTTCGATTCACATTCACATTATATCCCCTCCAGTCTCCCCCAATGCGCTATGAATTGATCCACGTCACCTATTCCCCAAATGTCGATGGCTAGATCTATTGTCACAATGAAAACATCGACAAGTAGAGCGTTATGCATTTGGTAGCCCCTTTCCTTGCGTCTTTATCTTACTTCTCATGCCTCTTCACCCCAATCTCCCATGCTCCTTCCTCCTTTTTTCCTCCCTCCTCGCCGTTCTTCATCCCCATCTCTTCCTCATATGCGTCGGCTGGTGTTGAAGGATGACCCACAAATACTAAAGCTTTTGGATGTTACTTCTTGAAAAATATGAATTTCGCAGTCGTGTCTATTAGAAAAAAGTAGTGAAATGTGGATGGGCAACCCATACAAAACGAAAACCAAAGTTTCAGACTATCGGTGTTTCGGGATTTCCAATCCCGAGGGTATGACCATCAATGACTGTGGAGAGAGATGACTGATGATACTTATCTATGGAAAAAAAAGGATCCCGCCGAAATGGCATCCGCGAGGTCATGGGTTTGTAACCGAAGCTTTTTGTTCAGCAGGCTTTTTTTTTTTTTTTTGTTCGAGGTCAAGTTTTGTTGCAATAATTATTGTCATTTTTTTGCATCATAAATCTGTTGTTTGGCTGTTAGCTGCAACACAGTCTGTACTCATTTTATTTATAGCATATCATGTTTACATCTTTGCACCATTCAATTGTTCTTGTTGTGCCGATTCAGTATTCCAGAAATTGAAAAATAAATACAGTCTGCACAAACACATGCATAAATGACATAGATGATCATATTTTCATCACAAGATCGACTGCAAGCAGGAAATTAATCGAGCAACTAATTAATCAATCGCGCGCAAGGGAAATGACAAGAGATTGGTCTTGCTTGCCGAGCATCTTCGATCGGTGAGAACTCAGAAGTCGAAGAAGCGCTTCTTGATCTTCTTGGCGTGGCCGAGGGTGTCGGCGGCGGCGAGGTTCTTGGCGATGAGGTCCTGCGCGCGGCGGCTCCTGATCTCCATCCTCATGCTCTCCGTCTTGTCCACCTTGCCGTAGCACGCCGCCGACTCCTCCCCCTTCTTCTTGTTCAGCCTCGTCTTGATGCCGTCGACGAGCCTCGCCAGCTTCCCCATCGCTCGCCGCGGCCTCCAAGTTGTGGGAAGGGAAACCTACGCGGTTGCCGGCGCCCCCCGAACTGCCGAATGACGAAGATGAGATGGTGTAGAGTTTGCGGGCTGGGCGTCGTCGCCGGTCAGATGTATGTGCCCGGCCGTTTAAATGCGCTTGCTGATTACTGGGGAAGCAGTTTACTTGGGCGGAAGAGGCGGTGGTGGGTTGGGTTGGGACTCGCAGGCGTGCTTGATCCAGCGGGGTGCCGTTACCTCTCGTCGCCCGGGGTCACGTTTGCCAACACACTTCGCTTTCTCTACGGGACGAATGAGGGCCCGGACGTCGCCGGCTGGCAATCGTCCCCACCTGTGGGACCGCATGTCAGTGGCACCCCTTTGGATTTGTTTGAATTGACTGTAATTTTTGTGTGCTAATTCAGTCCAAATATTAGCTCTCGTTTCGAATACTGGAGCATAGGGTTCCTTCTATACCTATATTCAATAATGAACATCCAGTTAATCTTGACCTGTTGACCATTGAACTATAAAAACAGATTCGCTGGATGAGAAATAGAAGTCCAAACATTGCACCCTGCTCTCATGCACTAATTACCTTTTAGTTGTGCATTTACCTCTCTTAAATTTTAGTACTCCCTCCGTTTAGGTGTATTGGGCCTCTAATGAATTGCACCATGACCAAGGTAAATTTTTACTGGTTCTAATTTTATACATGCATTGGTGGCACGGGAATCTTGAGTGCATGCATTGGTTGTTGCGTACATGCATTGGTCATGGTCCACCAATTTATTACTCTAATTAATGATTCGGGCCTTATTCCTTGTTTGTTTTGGAACAAATAGTTTTTCATAAGAGGTCTAATACACCTAAACGGAGGGAGTACAAATATTTCTTCCTTGCGCTGCTTCTTTATGTGCATATTGTTTTGCAGCGTACTCCTATTCCATCTGTCCGGGAAAACTTTGACAGTTATCAACCATGAACTACTGGCTAATTTCCCTTCTACATATTCAATGAGTCCTTTTTTACCCTTTAAATCTGTTCCAAGAAACCAGATATTTCCGTTCCAACAAGATCAGAGAATGAACTGGAGTAACAAGTACCTCTGTGCTGCAGAGGCCAGTTTTGTCCTTGCAATAAGATCAGATACTAACCAAATAAGCACGACTAAATACATGCGAGTGATTATCTCTTCATAGAAAACAAAGAAGAATGTATGGTAGCAATCATGCTTTATTAGTACCTCATCTGCCATGTCAGATCAATGTAAATTAGTCTCTCTGTACAATGGATGTGTTAAAATATAGGCGTGAGCTGGTATGTCTAAGATTCACAGTTTGGTGGGCGACCCCTGTAACTTTAAGAGGTGCAGACTGCAGAATACTCTTTCTAACCATCTAGATTTTAGAGTGCTTTTCCTGGGTGAGCTCCTTGCGCAGGACTCTCCTCATGACCTTGTTAGAGGCAGTTCGAGGGAGCGATGGCACCACAATGACTGATGAAACCTGCGTACAGAGGCGATTAGGGAAGGAACAGAGCTACGCGGTGTCACTGAAGGCAAAGTACGACATGACATTTTATCAGTGTTTGCTAATAACAACAACAACAACAACAAAGCCTTTTTTGTTTGCTAATAAATAAGTTATTAATATCTAGTTCAGGGGAACAATCGAAGCACCTTGAAAAGAGGATTCAGTTTCTTCAGAGCAGAGTTGAACATTAGTCTCAGTTGATTCAAATCTTCTGTTTGCCGACTTTGATCTTTGAATACGACGGCTATGGTTAATTGTTCGGGGCCGCCGCCTACAGGTGGAACCCCAATAGCTGCTGTTTCAAGAATGGCATCATTCACCCTGTTGCAGATCCTCTCAATCTCAATGGAACTGACCTGAAACCAACCGGTCATAGAAAATCAATGGATGGGCCAACTAAAGCTGTGGTTTGGCAGATGAGTTGCGTGTTACCACATTTATACCTTAATGCCACCAAGGTTCATCGTATCATCTGCACGTCCATGCGCCCTATAATATCCATCTGCAGTACGTTCAAATTCATCGCCATGCCTCCGGAGGACCTGCATACACAGTCATGCGGTTAGTGTCTCAACCTTTGAGGATCATAGCAAGGAGCTAAGATTAAATATACATACTTTCGCATTCCATTCTGGCATTCCACTGAAGTACACCTCATGGTGATCAGCATTTATTAGTGTCGTTGACGATCCAAATAATGTTGGGTCGAGCGCAAGTTCGCCAATACCAGCAGAATCCTGTGGCTGTAAAGTTTGAAAAATTGCACTGACATTAGTTCAAGACAATTCAATAGACTGCTAGAGTCTGAATCAAACAAGGATCCATATTATGTGATGTGTCAAAGAATGTGCAAGTGGTAGATGGGACGCATCATTTGGTAGCAAAATGAAACTGATGTATGAGTTGCATTGTTCCATCTCTATGACATATATGATAATGTTAATGTATTGGTAGAGAAAATATGATCACACAATTCTCAATGGAACCATTGCATCAAAAGAAAATTGTGGTTAATTTCATGCTGACACTTACCAAGGGATTCCCACCGCTGTCAAGAATAAACAGGTTACAACCCATGGCAGGTGTACTGAATGCTGACAAGGCTTGAGGTTGCAGCAGGGATCCAGTAACAAATCCGCCACCAATTTCTGTGCCACCACAGTACTCGATTACTGGCTTGTAGCAGGCTCTTCCCATCAGCCACAAATAATCATCCACACTCGATGCCTCTCCAGTTGAGCTAAAGCATCTACAGAAATGAACAGTATCGGTGTTAAACAAGATGGCATCGGCATATATTTCCCTTATGCAAGTGTTGTAAACAGAATAAAAAGGCGCAGTGGGTCGACCAATCCAGAAACGACCTGATGGTTGACCAATCAAATCCCGCAGTACAATCTGTATTTTTCCATGTGCGAACAATGCTGGGTACCACTCCAAGCATTGTCACCTTAGCATCCTGGAAGTCAATATAATAGCCAGTAATGAAATGAGACAAATCAAAACGGAATGTAACGGATGTAAACCATGATTTTGATTAACAACAGAAGCAGTACAGATCAATATGGCCAGTGCAACAGAAAATAACAGAATATTTCATATGCATAACATCCTTTTCCTTGAAGGACTGAACTTTCCTAACAAGGCATGAGTTCATAAGAATGTCAAACAGCTGAGATATATTGTTTACTGAGTACCCAAACAACATAACTGAGATAATAAAATGCACATGCAGATTTTCTTTTGCAAAATCGAATTATCTGCTATCTAACTATCTTTACCTGTACAAACTTCGCAAAACCTGCACTATTCGGGGAGCCATTATACAGCGCCATGGAAGCTCCATTCAGTAAAGACGCATAGACAAGCCAGGGGCCCATCATCCAACCAAGGTTTGTAGGCCACGCAACAACATCACCTTTACGAATATCCATGTGACACCATCCATCAGCAGCTGCCTTAAGAGGGGTCAAATGTGTCCACGGAATCGCCTTTGGCTCTCCTGAAAACGAGGGACTGTCAGAAGGTTTGAATAGTATTGGATAAACTCATAATCTACTTTTACCTCTGTTCCACAATGTAAGGTAGATTGCTAAAAAGGCTTACATTGTGGAACAGAGGGACTGAGGGAGTAATTGTTAGTGAGGAACTACTGCTGCATGTTAATGTAAATAATAGACAAGCAGGTAACTGTACATAGAGAATGTATACTGGAACTGACAAATAAATCACTACATATCTAATTAGAGGTCACCTGTGGTCCCCGATGAAAATAAGATATTACTGAACTGGTAGGCAGGTTGCTCGACTGCAGTGTAAACATCAGCCCTGCATTTTTTGCCGTATTAGTGCAATATAACTATAAAGGGGGGAGGGGTAGTCATTCAGGAGAATGAGCACTACCCAGTTAGCACAGGAAAGGCATAATCAGTAACGAACATACTTAATACGATCAGCCCTTCCAAGAAAATCTTGCCAGGAAAGGTCATCAGTACGGAGTCCTTTTATCGGTGTGGATCCCCTTGCAGGGATCACGATAGCCACAGGGGCCTTGGCCTCCACTACTCTACTGTAGAACAAAAAGATGATGTGTGAGAAATAAATTCTGGTTATGAATTATATGATCAACGCCTGTGCACTTGAGCAACGCACCTATACAATGGCAGTTCCTTGTCATCGCGAAGGATGCAATCCTAGCAAGCAAAAGACTATCAATACTGCCAGAACACTATATTCATGTATAGCACAAACTCATTTCAGAAATTAAGCATATTATTAGACAATTGCACACCATGTACATCATCAAAATAATATGGTGGTAACAGTACTAACTAAATACCTGAGTGAAAATTGCTTTTGCCTCCGATATCTTTAGCCTCGTCGATATTGCAGGTGCAGCAAAGCTGTCTGCAATTGAGACAACAATGTGTCCTGCTAACACTATCGCGAGGTAGATAACAACGGCATTCACATTCATAGGCATGTCAATTGCAATAGCAGACCCCTTTGCCAGATCGAGTGCATCGAGCGCATTTGCTACGAGGCTGCTCTACACCGAAGTGAGAAAAGGCAGCTGTGGAGTTAGCTTTCGATTAAGGAAACAAAGCTACATGATCAGAAATTCAGAACGTAGTCCTCTTTAGAAGAATATAGCATTACCAAACTTTTTTCCTCAATTCCTCCAAAGTCACAAAGTTGAGGGGTTCGGAATCCTTCCCCTCGTCCCTCCAGACAATGGCAACGTCGCCGGAATTCCTTCCGGGTTTAGCAGTCAGGCAATTATCGGCCGCATTGAGGACAGCCCCCGGCAACCATTCGCCACCGGGGTATGCATCACTGTCGCGCAAGATGCAAGATGGCTCCTCGCTGAATGTAATGCCCATCTCCTCAAAGACCAACTTCCAGTATGCCTGTTCTTGAACGGCAGAAACCGGACTGAAACTGTAAGCCCACTTCTCGAAGTAGTAATGGAGGAAAAAACAAGAGTGAAACGCTCCAGAGGTCACGAAGTTGCGCAAAAATTAAGGATTGGTCACCAACTTGAAAAAGCTCAAAACTGGGTCACGAAGTTGTGAGTTAGCCAATCTTGGTCACTCCGTCACGACGGACGTTAAGTCGCTGACGTGGCGGACTGTTTTTTACAAATATCCCCTTAGAATTTTGTTTCTTCCAATTATTAGATCCTTTTTTGATTTTTTTTCTTCTTACAAATACTCTAAATAAACTGGTGCGGCGCGTGGAGCAGTTCATCTCTTCTGTGCATTACATCAAGTATCTTGCATACGAAGATGCCGAGATTGCACATCTGCGTTGCGGCGGGGTTCTCCTTCCCCGAGGCCAAGGCGCCCAAGACCGGCAGCGGCGTCCGGTGTCGCGTCCCCGCACGGCTCGCCGAGCAGCACGGGAACTACGCCGCAGTCGTAGCCTGCAGCGCGGCGAGGTTGGGGGCAGCCGACCGCCTCCACGACGGCTCCCTGTCCTACGCCCGTGCGCCCTTCCTGTCTTGCGGTCGCGCTCCCAGACGCCCTTCCCGTGCAATGGCGGAGACCGCCGACGAGAGCCACTATGCTGAGGGCCTTGCCCCGCTCGAGCGACGCCACTACACCGTGCTCGGTGGCTAGATGGAGCCGGGGGGCGGGAAGGAGGTGACGGGCGCGGAGGGCGCGAGCAGGCAGCCATCGGAGGTTAGGTAGGAGGAGGAGGGAGAGGAGGAGGTCGGAGACCGGGAGATTGGACATTGGACGCGACGTTGAGGTGACGACGGCGAGCAAAAATAAAATTTGAGACCAAACTGTGCCCAGATTTATCGAGAAGGGTCTAGCTATTGGAAGAAATAAAATTCTAAGGGGATATTTGTAAAAAAACTGTCCGCCACGTCAGCGACTTAACGTCCGTCGTGACGGAGTGACCAACATTGGCTAACTCACAACTTCGTGACCCAGTTTTGAGCTTTTTCAAGTTGGTGACCAATCCTTAATTTTTGCGCAACTTCGTGACCTCTGAAGCGTTTCACTCAAAAAACAAATACAAAATCTCTGATTACCTCCGGATTCTCGTTGGAGAACCTGTGGAAGTCCCGGAAGCTAGTGACAGGATCCTTGTACGCTTCGCCGATGAGGTCCCTCCCCCGCGCCTCCAGGACGCGGCCGACATTGGTCAGGGCCGCCTCCTCGCTGCAAAATCGAAGAAAACCCCAACAGGTTAGAGCATCGCGGTAGAGCAAACAGGCGGGTTCGACACGGTATTCGATCGGGAGGGCTGGAGCTCTTACAGGTCGGGCGACCAGGCGGGCGGCGTGGGGGACGGGAACCCGGCGTAGCAGCCGTAGTAGAGCATGCGGTGGACGGCGAACGGGAGTTCCGGGCGGAGCGCGGCCCGCGAGAGCTCCGCCCACACCGCGGCGGGCCCGGCGCTGCCGGTTGCGCCGAGCGCGCTCCGGACCGCCGAGTGGAGCGCCGCGGCATCGTCGCCCCCGCCGCCGCGAGGTCGGCGGCGGTGATCGCCGCCAGGGGCTTGTGCGCCGCGGCCATGCCTTGCGCGTGCGCGCGCGAGCTGGTGCTACTAGTGTCGAAGCTTCCCGCTAGATGCGGGGGAGGAGGGAACTAGTGGGCAGGGCAGGTGTACCGAACGGGCGAGCAACCTAACGACGGCGACAGCACGAGGAAGATGAGATGAGAAGGACTCAGATGTGCGTGCCTGTCAGATTATCCGATGAATTTGATAGAGCTCCGTCTTTAAACCTATAAATGATAGTAGAACACTACCCGGCCCGTGAGAGCTTTGGTTGAGGCAGCTTAGGATGACTCCAACGGGCGACGCATCGAGTCCGCGCGCGTCCGTTCCTGTCCGCGAGGGCCAAAAACACGGCCCAACGGGGCGACGCAAACGGAACGCGGTCTGTTTTTTGGTCCGCCACGACGCATCCCTGGCCCAAATTTGGGCCACCGATGCGTCGGCCCCGGACGCGAAACGGAGCTCTTTTGTGTCCTCCCCTAGTCCGCCCCTGGCCCGCAAATCAGACCATCCCCACCCCAATCTCCTCCTCCTCCGCCCCTCTCGCCGCCACCCGCCGTCGCACCCTCGATTTGGCACCGCAGGCCATTCCGGGGACGCCGTCACCGGAGCAGGTGCTTCCCCGCCGTCACCGGAGCAGGTGCTTCCCCACCGTCACCGGTGATTCTTGCGGCCAGGAGCATCCACAGCGCCCCGCGATAGACACGCCGCCCACAAGGTGTTCGGCCGTTCGCCCCGGCTACTCAGGTACGTCCCTCGGCCATGGATAGCTCGGATGAGTGGTTCTACAAGAACCACATCATGCAGCGCTCATCCTCGGACGATTCCTCCGACGATGATGACAGTGACAGCCTGGTTGCCACCCTCATCGTCAACGAGTACATAGAGAGGATGCGACCGGTGTTCCTTGGCTCCTTGCCGGGCCGTTCTCCTGCTCTTGACCGGAACCGGCGAGCTGGCCAAATCCAGCTGTATGGGGACTACTTTCGTCCCCACAAGCCCACATACCCTCCCAAGGTTTTCCGGCGCCGTTTCCGGATGAGGAGGTCCTTGTTCAACCGCATCCGGGTGGGCGTGATGCATTTTGATGACTACTTCATGTGCAAGCCCGATGCATGTGGTATGAGGGGCTTCTCGTCGTACCAGAAGTGCACCGCCGCCATTCGCATGCTTGCGTATGGGATTGCCGGCGATCTTGTGGACGAGTATGTGCGCATGAGCGAGTCCACGTGCCTGGAAGCCATGTACAAGTTCTGCGCGGCCGTGGTGCAGGTGTTCGGGACGGAGTACCTGCGGGAGCCCAATGCTGCTGACACAGGTTCTTAGGTTAGGTTGGATCAGATCGGCTACGTGGATAGATCGATCAAGGAAGCGGTGAGGATTGGACATGGCAACCATGGACATGGGAGGGCAAATGATTATGTGACACTGACAACAATATACGCAAAATTTAAAAACTTAAGGCTACCTTACAGTCTTGATTCCGGCACCTGCGCCAGTGGCGCAACCGGTCATCTAGTTTTTGTAAAAGCAGCTCGAGTTTGATTGATCTGATCTGGACACGTGTTCTTGGCTGCATTTCGATTCCAGTCGTGGCCGCGGCAGACTCTCTTCTCCATTCGCACGATGAAGGTAAAACAAAAAAGGAGTTAAGCCATCTTAAAGAAAAATTAAGCGAAAATCCCATTTGAGCTCGCGTGGTTCTGCCTCACTTTCGAAATTCAAAAAACTTTATGAAAAACTCCAAAAACCTGAAAAATGAGCAACAAACATATGCTAGTGTTCTAAATATGTGCAATGTTTCGATGTGGCATTTGTGATTCTCTGTGCCAAAAAATCAGTACTCATTTGTGAGAACAAACATATCCAAAATGAGCATTGATTTTGATTTTGTTTCATACAGCGCCTTACAAATCATTTTATCACGAAACTTTGCACATACTTAAAACAGTAGCATATGTGTGTTACCCATCTAATATTTTTTTGAATTCTGAAAATAGGCAGGAAAATGTGAGCTCGGGAGTCAAAACGGTGCTCACGGGATTAAGGTGGCTCTTGGACGAACTCCAATCCGGTATTCCTCACAGCACGACGAGAACTTTTACTAGTCCGACGTCGCGTGCGTCGTGTTTGATATTTGTCTAATCTCACCCAGGAAACATCGCAAAAGGTTCTAATTGGTTATGGGTTCCACTTTCATTTGCTATGAAATCTGAAGTTAAAAAATCATCCAGGCCTTGTATTTTTAATTTCAACTCCCCAAAATGTTTGGGATGGGGGAGGGGATTTGGTGACCCTCGAATCCTTACTTGGATAATACTGGACACAACTCCCTCTGAAAGTGCATGTTGCCCCCATGCGTGGTTTTGGTAATTAATGACAATCCTTATGGACTAATGTTTGCATTGAGATATCCTTGTAGATCTTGTCCACAGGAAAAGGAAGGAGTTCATGTGTTGGACTCTAGAAACTTACATGGTAAAGTATGGTTTGGAAAAGAAGATTGAGGGAACATTCATGTTTATCTTCAAGCCATCCTATATGTCAAGAGAAGAAGATGAAGTACAAGTTCAATATGATTCATCTCGGAAGATATCATTTGATTGAATCTTGCAATGGATACATGAAGACGGAGTTAAACGAGACTCTCCCATAATGGGG
Organism: Poa pratensis; assembly: GCA_947311845.1. Taxonomy (NCBI): domain Eukaryota; kingdom Viridiplantae; phylum Streptophyta; class Magnoliopsida; order Poales; family Poaceae; genus Poa; species Poa pratensis. The sequence continues at coordinate 26,142,364 of CAMZMU010000096.1, forward strand.
TATGGGGGAGTATTTGGAGAAGTCTTCATCAAGCATGTGCTAGCAAGCATGATCAAGAAAGGTGTTCCAACTTGAGAGAGTCAAGATCGTCATCATCTAACTCAAGTGGAATGCGCAAGGCAAAGGTATGATCTTGATAGGGTTTCTATTTTACCGGTCTCATGTTGTTAGTTCGGAGACCGGGTTATAGGATAAATACCGTACTATCAAGAGGGGCTCTCAGGTGAGTAACTTGATCGCATCTTTGTGGAGAGCTCAAACCTTTGCATACTTGCATATCATCTTTCTTGGTTCTTATTTGGCTTTTATCCATGTGAGAATTTATGGCTTGTGTTCATCTCCATACCAAGCTCTAGTTCATCAAAAAACGGATTTCATGAATATCTTGTTGCGTTTTTTATGTTGGAGGTTTTACCGGTCGTTCTTTTCTAGAGAGGTTTTACCTTTCTATATTTGGTTTTATCCTCTATCTTTGGACTATGATGTTTCTCTGCATATTCTTGTCGTGCTCGTTGTGGTGATTCCAACGAGCCCAAGAACATCGAAAACGGAGTCCGGATGCAAAACTTATTGCCGTTTTCGTATTGGTGTTTCTGCAGTTTTCTGAAGGGGAGGAAGTTCCGGACTTTAGGCCGGAAATTCCGGCCCGCCGGAAGTTCCGGGCAAAGTTCTGCCCAAAGTTCTGGCCCAAGTCCAGTACCGTTTTTAGCCGTTTTTCTGGGGTCCGGAAGTTCTGGGACGGAAGTTCCGGCCCTGGCACCGGAAGTTCCGGCCCTGGGACCGGAAGTTCCGGGTTAAGTTCTGCTGGAGCGCCCTGTCCAACGGACAGATTTCTGGGAGGGGTATAAATACCCCTCCACCTACCTCCAACCAGCCAGCTCTTCCAAGCAAGCTTTCCAATTTCTCTCTCCTCTATTGTTGAAAGCTTCACCAACCTAGATCTCCTAATCCCTCCAACCAAACTTGTTGATCTTCGGAGGATTGAAGGAGAAGGCCCCAATCTCCATTTCCACCAATCCATCTCTCCTCTAAGTGAGGGAAACCCTTTGGGTCTAGTTCTTGGAGTTCCATTTGTTGAGTTCTTTGTTCTTCCTCTCTTATCCCCTCATAAGCATTAGTTGCTTTTGGTGGGATTTGGGAGTGAAGGACTTGAGCACTTCTTGCGTTCTTACCTTCGCTTTTGTGCATCGGTTTGCTCTCTCCACGAGGATTCGTGGAAGTGAAAGTTTGTGAGCTTGTTACTCTTGGGTCGTTGGACCCTATACGGTGTTCTTGAGGCCTTTTGTGGTCAAGGCCTTTTGTGGCTAGTTGGGACCTTTTGTGGTCACTTGGGAGCTCCCAATCCTTTTGTGGGTTGTGCCTCAAGATTGTCGTAAGGGACTCGATTTCCGCCCAAAAGGAAATCAATAGTGGAAGGTGAACCGAGCTTTTGGGCGAGGTTCATCGGAGAATAGGGTGAGGCCTTTTGTGGCATCTTGAGTTTGAAACTCACACCCCTCCAACGAGACGTACTCCCTAAAAAGGAGGAACTTGGGAATACATCATCGTCTCCGCGTGCCTCGGTTATTTCTATACCCGAGCTCTTTACTTATGCACTTCACATTGTGATAGCCTTCGTGCTTGAAGTATATTATCTTGCTATCACCTTGTTACTTGTCTTGCTTAGCATAAGTTGTTGGTGCACATAGGTGAACCTAGTATATTTAGGTTGTATGCTTGTTAAATTAAAACACCTAGTTTTATTCCGCATTTATCAAGCCTAAACCGGAATTTTTTTAAATCGCCTATTCACCCCCCTGTAGGCGACATCCTTGTCCTTTCACCCTCTTTATTGTTAGTGATTTTGTGTTGTCTATATATATGAGATGAAAGAACCATTCTTGTGAATAAGCATCTTTATCAGCAAAATTACTACAGCCATTTGCTCTGTTTTGGACACCTCACATGTTTCATACACAAGAATAGATTGCTTATAGTTCTCAATTTCTACTCTAATATGCTCCCTATTTTTCATAGCATAAATGCTCAGGTAAAATTTTTGTATATCATGTGAATTATACTTGTAGACTTGTGGAACATTCCCATCGACTACAGCTGCAATATCAGGATAAAATTTTGCAGGAAATTTTTGCATTTCAATATCTGCTCTCTGTTTCTCTAGTCTCTTGTCATGGCCTCTTAAGGCCCAAGACTGAAATGTGACTATGTGAGCCACTAACACTGCAATTGTTGTTTTCAGTCTTAAACGGTCCTTTTTTCTGCTCGTTGCACTTCACCTATAAAATATTTGCTAAATGATTTGGCTGATTCAACAAGGTTAGCTATCTCTCATTGCATCGTTGTGTTTTGAACAAAGATTGGTCCCATATGGGTTAAAAATGCACACTTCTTTCCATCATGAACTTTCTTCCACCTATCAAAACCTTTTGTTGTGAAGACATCAAAACCACCTCTTTTATTTATATATTTGCTGAAAAGGAGAAAAACAGTCAATATGCACGACCACTCCTCAGTAAGTACTCCAGCCATGACAGGAAATGGCTGAAAAAACTATGATGAAAATCTATTTTTATGCCCTTATATTCCAGTAGCATTACACTTACATAGCTTAGGATGCATAGGACCCAACCTCAAGTATGCTATTCGTACATCATCTCTCTGGTTCGGAGGGTATTGCCAAACTTGTGGACGTAATGCAGGATCTCACACCGAGATCAACTCAACGAGATATCACAGATTCGTTTGCTTGCCGCTCTTATTCGTTATCATCATCTTGACTACTACTCCCTCCGTATCAAAATGTAGTACTCTCTAGTCTTTTTAGATTTTTCCAAATTCGTCCCTAGATGAGTGAATCAACACACTAAAACACGTCTACGTACGAATCAGGACAAATCCAAAAAATCTAGAAAGTCTTATATTTTGCTACGGAGGGAGTAGAATTTTCTTGCTCTTCTTCATCTTGCATCTGGTTTTGTTGTCCATTTCATCTTGTATTTTATTTACAAATTCCACCAATGCAAGAGCATCAGGTTCAACAACTTCTTCATCTTGTGTCCTTTCAAAAAATGATTACATTTTCTGTTGCTTTTAGGTAAACCTAGGAGATTTTTGTGAATTTATTTTGCGCCACAACCTTGGGCCTTTGGACAATCAGAAACAAACTAAGCACTGAAGCAAAGTTTTCACGTCAAAATACTGATTGTGTTTTCAAAGCCCTTGTTTTCTTACAGTTGTGGCGATCACTGATACGAAACAAGTACCATCCAACAATGGAGGTGATCCTTGCAAAGCTCTTCTCCAACACTTACTATCCGCAAAGCTACTCCTCAACCATCTTCGTACCATTCTTGTTTGTTTCGTTGTGTCAAACTTTTAACGATCATCATTTGTTTCATCCTTGTATTAGTCTTGTAATATCAAGGCAATGTCTTTAGTATACAGTTTTCTTGTTACTTACTCCCTCCGTTCGGATTTAATTGACACACATTTGGTTACACATGGATGTATCTAGACACTATACAAATATAGATACATCCATATTTGCACAAAACCAAGTCAATTAATTTGGAACGGAGGGAGTACTAGTTGGGGTTTTATAAATGTAAACCTGGGCAACTCGTGCATGTTCATCATGTCTCTTTTTCCTTACAAATCCACACATGGGTATTTAGCTAGTTAATATAGTTTTGAGCATATCTAGTCTATTGCTAACTTTGCGAGGTTTAGTTCAAGCATGTTGACTGGCTAAACCAAAAAATTGCAACTTAGCGAAAAATTGGGTCTAAGCATGTTTTCTCCCTCCGATCCATATTAATGGTCTCAACATTGTCTAGATACGGATGCATCTAGTCTAAACACTTAACTAGATACATCCGTATCTAGATAAAGTTGAGTCCATTAATATGGATCGGAGGTAGTATTTTTATGTTACTTGTACTAGCAAAATGCCCGTGCGTTGCTAAGGGCTAAAAATATTGTACTTTTTATACAACCAAATTATACAAACTAAAAATACACCGATGTTATGCTCGTGCCGCTGCGTGATATTGATAGCGTACACTTCGGCAAATTGTTTTTTGCATATGGGCGCCAGTGATCTCGTTTTCCAACAAGAATGATGAAAATCACACTTCTGGGTTTAAAAAAAATCTGAGAAAAGTATACTTGTACAAATACATATTATCTATATACAGATCAATTTTTTTCGAAATATGTTGCATTTTAGGCTACACAAAAAAGACAGATTAGAGACAGTATAGGAGATTTTTTCTACTACTTTATAGATACACAATTTTTTTATTTTTGTTTAGCCTGAAATAAAAAGTCTTTTCATCCAACACTTTGCATTAATATATACCATATATACGCATTCATGTTAAAAAATATTGTATTTTTTGGTTTTCAAAAGTATAAATTTTTAAAAATAAAACCGGGATGATTGGTGCCCGGGTGCACTAAATCTTCTCCGCGTACATTTTCTTTTTTTCGGAATGTTATAACAGCTTACACTTTCGACAGCCCCAAACATATATGTCATCTGAAAGGTTCTGCAGGTGGTGTTTCCCACAAGTTCTGTAATAGATATAATCTCCAGTGATTCAATCTGGTCTGGTATATTTATTATCTTTTCATTGTACTCCATGGAGCAGACCCATGTGGTTCTTTTTGACGAAAATCGGTCATCAAAATTAAGATGTGTCGGATGCTCGTTCCTGCTCCACTCAGGATATGGATGATATATGTCACCTACCGTTGTCTCGTGAAGTATTTCAGGAACTAAATCAAATTCAGTCAGTGTCCTCTGGTTTAGCCGTACTGAAAATAAATTTCAATGTAACATGATGTCGCATGATGGTACATGCTAGCAGTGAGCAGCTAATTCGTGCGAATGGCATCAAGAGCAGTAGAGCCTGAATTAGAGGATTGTTTGAACACAAATAAGCTAGCTGCACGGGAGCAGTCCTTGTATCCCCGAAGACGACGCATACTGCTACGAAATCTTCAGATCGAGACTCATGGCTTCCTCGCCGCACGACCAGGTGCCGACAACAACATGCACCTCAACTCCACGCCGCCGCATGCTCGAGCATCAGCAGTATCAACAGCAACATACCACAGGGGAGCCGGAGCCGTGGAAGACCAGTGCGTCGATGTCACCGAGACCGAGGAGGAGCACGGCTGTGGCGGGGAACTTGGAGCTGCGCCTCACGGACGCGAGCATCAGCAACAAGGAGGACCAGGAGGCCAGAGCGACGCGAGATCGTCAGAGCGGAGCTCAGAGGGGTCAAGGGAGAGCTGGGACAGCCGGCGCTCGCCGGAGGAAGCGAAGTGCTTGGAGCTAGTCGGTGGACGCGATCACGCATGGGAGTGGTCTGGCCGGCGCGCGAGACTTCCGACTCGCGCGGAATAGGATGGGCGCGGCCGCGCGGGTGATCGCGAGTGGCAAGCTCCAGGCGCGAGGACGACAGGGCGCGTTGAGTACAGCAAGCCGGGCGGCCGGTGGCGCTCAGGACGGCGTCGGCCATGGCGCGGGCGCAGGAGAGAACGTCAGGGCTGGAGTTCATTACGATGGAGTAGCTCTGCGATCTGAGTACCTGACGGCGGAGATCCATGGTGGAGCATCTCTTCTCTCGTGCTCGAAGCCTCGGGGCTTCTGTGTGCGAGCTACACCACCTGGCGTCCGGTGCGGCGGAGCCGGTTCGTGTTCTTCGGAGATCTGGTGTCAGATCTGGGCTGGGTGGTTGCTGGCGGCGGCGGATGGAGGATCTTCGGATTTCGAGGCTCGACGACAACCCGCGCGCCTGGGGTCTTCTCCGTATCCAAGCTTTCGTGGAGAAGCGGCGGCGGCCACGCCATCGGCACGTCCTCATCGTCGGCGACGACCTAGGGTTGCAGAAGGTCTTATGTGTTATTTTTACTTTCAAGGAGGTCCTTTCTGTAATTGTTCGGATCTGATGTAACCAGGTTTCCCCGCAAAAAAAAAAAAAAAAAAAAAAAAGAGTACCTGACGGCGGCGTAGGCCAGAAAGAAGGGGATCGAATCGTCTGTCGCTCCTGATTTGTCAGCTCGCGCGCAGAGAAATTTGGGACGAAGCTCGGCTCACCTGCTGACACCGGGAACGGGAGTCTGGTGAGATTTCGGGCGGCGCGAGGTGGACTCCCCGGAGGCACCACCACCATGCACCAGGTCACCGCCGGTCGCCGGAGCAACCGTTTCCATCGTTTCCTACTCTGCCTCATTCTCTGCCGCTCCCGCGCCAGCGCGGCCACGCTCCGGCCAGTCGGCCACCGCCGCCTCCGGCCTCCTCGTCCTCGCGACCACGGCCACCGCACGCCGCCGCCGCCCACACACGCCCGAGCGCGTCGCGCCGTGTCGGCCCCGCCCCTCCCTCTGCTCTTCCTCGCGCACGAGCGTGGTGCTTTTTTTTTTCTTTTTCACGGGAAAACTGAACCGGTACTTTTATTTAGCGGTGGCAGGTTGTGTTATATTTTCCTGAACGCAGGGGTAAAATCGGAAATAAAAAATGACGTACCAACACCTCCTCAAGGCATATTATATAGTAGAGATTCGTGTCATCTCTGTATCCCTACGTTATACATGTCTGCCGGGCGTACGATGCACAGTAGAAAAAAAAGATACTGTAGAAAGAAAGCGTTAAACACTGAGACCGGAAAGGCAAGAAACTGTCTGCCGAAACCCAGCCGCTCCAAAGCCGTTGCCGGCTAGCCGCCGTTAGCCTTCGCGGAATCAGGCCAGGCAAAATGGGGAAACCCTAGGGAGGCTCAGGGTTAAATTGCCCACGGCTCGTTTCATCGACGGCGCCGATTCTGCTCTTCGAGGTGTTTCTCCGCTTCCTCCGGCCCAGTGCTTGCCATGTCACGCCCACCCGCCCCGCCTCCCCCCTCCGCCGCCCAACCTAACGCCGCCGTCGCCGCCGCCGTGTACAATGCACTCATCAACGCTGCCGCCGGACCCACACCCAGGCACCCTATTCATATGCCGTTTTCTGGCCGCTTCCGACCTCCCGGCGTTCCGCCGCCGGCGCCGTACCAGGCGTCCTTCTATCCCATAGGACGCCCCCGCTATTCCCGTCCTTTAGGCCACCATTCGCTCTCCCCGAGCCTCGCGTATTCCTGCGTCCACCACTACCGCCGGGCGGGCTCATTCCACTGCCAGGCTCCCCCTTTAACTCGTTCGGTAAGTTTAGTTATTGCAATAAGGATTATTGATCGATTTTTCTGCAAAGATTTTTTCGCAACGGTAATGTCTCATGCCGTTATTTGAATTATGGTGGATTAGAGCAATTCAGAGGCGACGGCAGATTCAGATTCTAGTGAGTTGGTGTTAGATTTAAGAAATAGCTGCAGTTTTATTATGATTAACAATTTACTGTTGGCTGACTCTTCTCTGTAACAGTATTGGTTGTGCCCGGATGCACCGCCCTACATGAGAGGCGAGCCTCATGTTTGTTTAAGAAGATCTAATGATTGTACACGACCTTTGGTGTGTTTTCACGACCTTGATGTTGTTTGGTAATGCTTATTTACATTAAACAAAATGCAGTGCTCATCATTTTCGGTGGTTTAACTGATTGCATACTGTAGCTTGTTGTCCTTAGCGAATGAGCGTACATCCTATTTTATATATACATAATCCCACAGCGGAGACCTGCAAACTTCAAAAGTAATCCGTATAAGATTCCTCATATGCGTGCTATATCATTTCCATTTTTATGTTAGAGTCATCTGAGCCATTTTTAGTAATGCACTGCATTTGTATGGTACCACGATCTCTGAGTTTTGCAAATGAGTGCTACAAACCTTTTGGTTAGGTTAAAATCTGTATATCTGCCTAGATCCGCCTTCAGGTTGCAGAAATCTGCTAACTTCAAAGTTCTCATATAGTTTATTTTGCTCAAATGTCATTCTGATTATTTTGTATTGTAGCAACATATGTATATACACTTTTTTATGCTAGGTAATTTACTACAATTTTTCATTCATGTACGATCTCGCTAAACTTTACAATTAAACCTACCAATTCATCACTCGGCTTAAAAATAGGATGCTGAGAGTAATGACCAGATTTATTGCGCTTGATTGGAGCAGTATTTTTTTCTCAGGCTATTCTGCGTGAAATTACTTGCATGTTTATACTGAATGATCTTATTATATTCTTTCCTGTAATTATAAGTTATTTTGTTTTCGTTTGGTCGCTAACTTGATTTGTTGTAAGGATAGATCATGCATTTGAATTAATGAAGGCTTACTAATATGTCAGAAGGTTTTTTCTGTTTTTTTGTCTACAGTATATCCTAGGTATATCACGCCGTATCCTGTCTATCGGCAACCTCTAGGGTTCCCTCCGAGACCCATAAATCCTCCCATTGGTGTTTTCTCACATCAACGGCCACCGGTTATTGATGGAACTTTTGGCCCTGTAGCAGTGGCCGGACGACCTACCGCATCTGTTGCTCCAGCTGATGAACCACAATTTACTGTATATGTTGGTAAGATTGCATCAACAGTGGACAGTGATTTTGTTCTTTCTCTTCTTCAGGTATTGTTATTTTTGCCTCTTATTAACTTATAGTACTTTATGGTCATAAGATGATCTCTAAGATCGTATCGCGACAATTAAGTTGTGGTTTCAAGTTTCAACTGACCTTGGAAGACCTATAACCTATTAGGTTCTGGCAAAGCATGTTATAGGATATTTATTATGGATAAAAGTTAGTTAACTGGAGCATATAGAACGACAATTTGTGAGGCATTAGATGCCATATTCTTTGGATCAGATGAGTAGAAAGTAATGTATATTTGCCTCTTTTGCTAAAGGTATGTGGAGTTGTAAAAAATTGGAATCCAGTCACAAATCCAGATGGTACTCATACTGCGTTTGGCTTTTGTGATTTTGAATCTGCCGAAGGCAGTCTTCGGGCAAGGCGGTTACTCAACAAATTATGCATTGATGGTCAACAACTGGTGGTATGTACTCAGATGCATCTGCATGTCATTTATGCTTGCAACATTTAGAGATTAATGTATAGACTAGGATACGATTTCCCGCAATGAAGGTAACCCTTGTTAGAGTTATTATTATCAGAATGGGGATATAATTATGATTTGTTAGTACATCACATATCTCAGTTTGTAGATTTACATTATTATAAATAGTATTGTGCTAACATCGTAGACGTGCAATGAATTGGAGAAAAATAGGCCCACAGCCATGTGGGTGAAGGGGAGCCATAGTGACTTGGGGAATTCGGGTGGGAGCGGCTTGATGCAGCTTTCTAGAGGCAGAAGGGCTGTCAGGTGGGCCCATGCTGCAGTGAGTGGAGAGATGATTCTGACACGTGGGGGGCTAGGGGTATTTAGGTTATTTGATGCCACACTTAACTGTTAATGGGACGGAGAGCCGAGTGGTATATGCATAGGTGCACCTAACATAAGAGTAGTGATTTGTGTAAAACCAAGGTCTTAAGTTGAATTGGCTTTAAAACTTGTGGCATTGATGCAAGATTTCCTTTAGTTAAATAATTTATAGTGATTACGGTAATGATTTCTTGAAAGTTTCAATTGTTTGGAACCATATATGTATCTTTGTGCATGTTACTAAAGTAGGATTGTTGCCAGAACTAATAGTGATCTCTATTCTTCTATAGTATTTTCTAAAACAATTGTCGTGTAGAGTATATACTACATGAAGTTCTGGTAACATAAGAAGCCATCTTAGTACTGCTGAATGATCGAGTTCAGCGAGCTGTCTATAAAAGAAAGTCTTAACCTTGTAAAATTGCTTACCATTATGTTATTATACTTGAAAGCAACTCTGAATTCGTAGGTTTTATTACGAGTTATCACATTTGTACATTTTTTGGTTTATGAAGATTTGGCCACATTTATTATTTTTTGGCCAATTATATATGGGTGAAGCTAAAGCATTTGAAGAAGTGAGCTTTTTCGTCCTGTTATGCTTTGTTTGCAGGAGCATTTTTTATTTCCTTTTCAAGCTTCGATTTGCAATGATTTTTCTTTCCTCGGGTTCCCAATCTAGTGAAATGCTTATTTTGTTCTCATTTATGCTTGTTTTCTTTTGTTAAAATAGCTTAACATCAATGAAGCCACAAAAGTGTATCTTCAGAAACTCGGGGAGAATAGTACAGAAGAGGATGCCAAAGAAGCAGAAACTGAAACAAGTGATGGAATGGTACCTTTAGCTGACAATGGAAGTGATTCGTCAAGAGCAGCTATTACCGATTTAACGGAAAGGGGATCTGTTGTTGGTGGGCAGATGAGCAGTCAAGGGAAAACAAAAAGATGTCGGTATGATACAGAAGAGTATTCTGACTCTGATAAGGATGCTATGCAAAAGATCCGTTTAATGATTGAAGACAGAATGAAGAGTAAATTTCCATGTTTACCAATTCAACAAGCTCAGCCATCTGTCAGTATTACTGATGAGAAAGGTCATAATGATATGCGGAGTAGTGCTCTGGAGGAGAGGAAAACCAGGAGACAATGTGAAAAAAAGGAACATTTAAGGGAAAATAGGGCTCTGGGCTTGGAAGATAGGGAAGATGGAGAAGTGTCTCCCGCTGGAAAGTCTTCTCTGCAAATTGATGCAGTATCATCATCAACACATGTCTCTATGGAGCGTGAATCTACAGTTGAACACGAGAGGAAACGCCAGCGTAGGGAAAGTGAGTGCATTTCTTTTTTGCTTTTTAATTTACAATATCTTCTCCTTATTCTAGTTATATCTTGAACTTGAAATTTATTTTTGCTTCATTGGACAGGAGACATTCATATGGACATCGACGAAGAAAAGGGCACTGTGTGTCTACCGGGCCCAGTCTCGGATAAACACAACAGCAGTGCTCTAGGAGAGAAAGTGAATCTGGAATCACAGGCTATATCCAAGTCAGGAAACGAGGAAACTTTGGATTCAAAACAGCAGTGCCCTAAGATGAAGGAAGAACTATTTGCTTACGAGGTTGATTGGGCAATCTATGATAAGGTGAAAAGAATCATCCACATTCCAGTTTAAATTTCAGTTTTCGGAAAAGATGTTTGATCTATGTAAACGCAAAATGAGGAACCAGTCAATTTGTTGCCTTGCAGATCATGTTTTAAAATATTAACTGCATCACATTCTTATGACACCAATTACATGTTTTATTTTCTGCAGCATGGGTTGCATGAGAAAATGAGGCCTTGGATTTCAGAGAAGACCACTGAAATTTTTGGTGAGGAAATACCAGAGTTTGTGGATTATGTTGTCGCGTCGACCAAAGAGCATGTCGAGGCACCCAGAATGTTGGAGGCCCTTGCAACTCTTATGGATCATTCTGCAGAAAAGTTTGTCCTCTCCGTGTGGACGAAGCTGATATCTGAAATTAAGAAAGTCGAAGCCGGGCTAGCATCAAAAGACTGAGGCCATGTCAGGTCAGTTGTTCTTTCTTGAACTTCGTTTTGTTGACAAGATGTATCAATTTCGTCGTGTTGACTACACTTAAGGTCACACCTGGCATTATTAAGTCACTCCCAAGTCAATGCAGTTTGAAATCCAGCTATTGTTCAAATACGTAACCGAATTATTGACATTCTGTATGTGCTGCAGCCTTCCACAGTCGTTGCTCAAGTGGTGGATGATTTCAAAGAAATTGGCGATGTACAGCATTCTTCTGCTGGCTACCTCTCAGCTGCAGTTGAGCGTCAAAGTGGGGTATTGTGTTACTAATATCTTGAAATAGAGCGGTCAAATTGGACACTGCCTTCTCCTGGCTATCATGATAACTTACTACAATGGGAGAAGTCTTCAAATTTATTTAAGCTCATTCCGCCAAAGTGCTGACATTATTAAGCGTGGGAGAAACATATTTAAGGTCCACGTTTGGTTGGACGAGTTCATGATGGCTTCATCGCTCAGAAGTAGTATATCGCGACGTTACGAGTGCCTGTTGGGCAGAATTTTATGTTGCTATGCTTCGTAGTCTGCTAGTTATGCTTGGATTTCCGGATAATGTACTCGTAAACAACAAACTTTGTAATGTCGCATGCACGCGACACCACCGCCGGTGCCTTGTTACAACGGTAACTATTTGCATATAAAAGACTTTTGAGAGTTTTCAAAGAGTTTTCGTCCCACATCAAAACTCGTGATTCTCAAGGGTTTTTTCCACGCATCCAGGTCCCCCTCCTCTCCTCTGTTCCGTGCCCAGAGGAGTGGGGATCCCTTCCTCTTCATTGTTTTCTCTTTTAGGCAATGATTTCCTTTGGATTTTGTCTTCCTGGTGGTGGTAGCGATGACGAGTAAGAATAAGGAATCTCCGGCCTCTCCCTACCGAGAATGTTCGATTCCAGTAGAATAAGGAATCTCCGGCCTCTCCCTACCCTATCCGAGAACGTTTGATTCGGCCTAAACAAAGGCCCATGAGGGTAAGTGTTGCTAGACCAGTTGGGTTGGTTCACTTTGGATTTTGATTGTCAAGAGAAACAATTGGCTGGCCTTCTACCTTGCGAGTGTTTGCTTGGCGTCAATTCAACGTCAACAAAGGCCCTGTAAGTAGGGTTTCATGGCGGTGCCCAAACCGGCTGCATAAGCTCAAAATAGCAAACTTTGTTGTAATTAACATGCTCTGATTTGATTGATTTAACTAAAAAAGTATCATGCGGGCCCATGTGGGACCGCCGTTACCAACCCTACCCGTAAGGGTAAGTATTGCCAGATATGTCGGCTCACTTTGGACTGTCAAGGAAAACAACTGGTTAGCTATTGGCGTGGTAATTTTGACCTCTTTGTTTAGTTAGGTTCGCCGGCAAGGTCTTGTTTTTTACAACTCTGTATTGACGGCTGTATATTATGGTTGGAGTACTGCGAGTCTATGCTGCGTGTGGGTGCTTCCCGATGTTCACTTGGCGACTATTAAATCTCATTTCTCGCGAAGAGTGGTGTGTCCGGATTCGAGCCAAAATTTGCACTACTGTTGTTTAGTAGACACACAAAAATGACTAGCAGTGCGGCATTTGGTAGCCTGGATTACATGTAGATTTGTTTTTTGAAGAAATGAAAACAACATTTAAAGTTTTAATTTTTTACAAAAGATTTTAGATGTAGGCAACCATGTATTCTATCAATGTGCAGAATTTCAATTCGAAATACATTGTATTCTAGGCTGTGTAACAATGACAAGAGTAGATATCTGGATTAATGAACAATGCAAAAAATATGAATCTCTCCAAAATTTGCCAGATTTGTCTTTTTGTGAGGCTCAAAATAGAAGATGTTCGCGTTAAGATTTTGAATGTTGTTAGAATACATCATCATCAACATCTAGAATACTTTTTAGAATTTTTAAAACTTTTAAATATCGTTTTTGAATTGTTTAGAAAACAGGCTATACATGTAGCCTGAGCTACGCTTGGCTTTTTCGTAGCCCTTGTCTGCATAGCACGTGCACGGACAGTGTGCTTTCCGCCAATCAGTGGGCGGCCAAGTGCTGCGCGCCTGCACCAAACGTACCAAGCGCCCCGGCTGCTTCCTCTCCGCCTCCTCCCGCGCCGCGGCTCCATGTCGCGCCCGCACGCCGCCGCCCAGCCCAGCACCACCGTCGCCGCCCGACCCAACACCATCGTCGCCGCCCCGTGTACTATGGACACACGAGCGCTGGCGCCCCCACGCCCGGGTTTATCCCACCCCGATCCCGTTCGCTGGCCACTTTCCACCCCTCGGCACTCCGCCGCCGTGTCCGTACCCGGCGCCCTTCTACCCCATGGGGCCGCCCCCAGCATTCCCGCCCGTCATGCCACCCGACGCTTTCCCCGGACCTCCCGCGTACCCACCTCCGCCACCACCGCCGGGTGTACCCGGTAAGCTAATTTCTAGAAGAGAACATCACTTGCTACTTTTGCAGCGGCGATGCCACCTTTTGGAATTGTGGTGGATTGGAGCAATTCAAAGTGGACGGCAAACTCAGAATCCAGTGATTAGGTGTTGGATTGGGAAATGGGCTCGGTCTTATTTAACGATTTACCGTTGACTGAATGCTTCTCTGTAACAGTACTGGTTGTGTCGTGATGCACTGACCTACAAGAATGGCGAGCCACATGTTTGTTTCAGGAGATCTGATGATCTTACACGACCTTTGGTGTTTTTCCACGACCTTGATGTGTTTGGTAATGCTTATTGGCTGTATTATTTTCTTATAAAAAATGCAAAGCACACACCTTTTAAGTTCATGCATGAGTGGCCTAACTGATTGCACACTAGCTTATTTTTCTGTTTGAGTTAGTGTCAATATTTTTTAATGTGTGCATCATGCCACCATGGATAGTTGCAAACTTCAAAATTAGCATTTCTGAGATGTATGCTATATCATTTCCATTTCTATGTTAAGTCATCCCACCCATTCTTATAAGGACCTGTTGATAGCAATACATTTCGTCAAGCATTTGTACACTGTAGTGCACTGGACCGATTATGGTATGATGATCTCTCCGATTTTAGCAACTTATTGCTACAAACCTACTGCGTTTGGTAGGTGGAACTTTTGATATCTACCTAGAAACGTCAAAGTTTCATTAGGTTTATTTTGCTAAAATGCCATGCTAATTATTTGTGTTGATAGCAAGATACTTGCATGAGTTTTTATTCTGGTCATTGTATTACAATCTACATTTATGTACAATCTCTCTAAGTTTTGCGAATAACCTCCCAAGGCATTTTCTGCTCAAAAGGGATGCTGAGAGTAGTGGCTAGCATTGCCTTACTCATCTGCTTTCATCTGAGCAGTACAGTGATTTTTCTCAGGTTATGCTGCGCTGTACTTGTAGATAAGTTATTTTTTGTTTGGCTGCTAAGTTAATTTATTTTTAAGGATGCATCATGTGTTTGGATTACTGAAGACTTACTAATATGGCAGAAGGAAATTTGTGTTTTCTGTCTGCAGTAGATCCTAGGTATATCACGCAGTACCCTGTCCGTCCAGGGCCTCCTGGCTTCCCTCCAAGCCTCATTTATCCTCCTCCAGGTGTTTTCTCTTATCAAGGACCAGCTTTAAGTCATGGGACTGCTGACCCTGTGACCATGGACAGACTACGATTCCCACCTGTTGCTACACCCGATATAACACATTTTACAGTATACGTCGGCAAGATTGCGCCAACAGTGGACAATGATTTTGTTCTTTCTCTTCTTCAGGTATTGTTACTTTGGCTTCTTATGAACTTATAGTACTTCCTATGTTCGTAAAATGATCTCTTGTGACCGTATCACAGGAATTAAGTTGTTGTTCAAACTTATCTTCTTAGACCTATTGTGTTCCGGCAAAGCATATTATAGGATATTTATTATGGATACAAGTTGGTTAACTGGGGCGTATAAACGGAAAGCTTGTAAGGCATTAGATCACATGTTCTGTGGGTTGAGGGCATAGATAGTAATGTATATGTGCCTCTTGTTTGCCACAGGTGTGTGGAGTGGTAAAAACCTGGGAGCCAGTCACAAATCCCATGGATGGATCTCACGCTGGATTTGGCTTTTGCGTGTTTGAATCTGCTGAAGGCAGTCTTCGTGCAAAGCGGTTGCTCAACAAACTGAGTGTTGATGGTCAAGAATTGGTGGTATGTCCTGGGCTGCACGTCTTTATGGTTGCAACTTTTGGACATTAATGGTATAAACTAGGATATACGGTATCCTGGTAAGTAGTTAACCATAGTTAGAGATGTTATTTTCAGAATGGGGTATATATTATGATTTTTTAATACACGACATATCTCATCCTGTAGGATACTAGTATTATTTTGTTTTGAAAATTATCATGGTACACATGCAATAATCCGGTTGGGGATAATGCGCCTACAGCCATGGCAGCTTGAGGGATTTGGTAAGAGTAGTGGACAAATGGCTTGGTGGGCCTCTCTAAGGGTTGGGAGCCATATATGTATATTTCTGCGTGTTACAGAAGTACGATTGGATTGCTGACAGAACCGCTAATGATCTCCATTATTATATAGTAGGTTTTTCTTATAAAAACTGAAGTGCAAATCATATATAATACTTGTAGTTCCTGAAAATATTTAAGAAACCATTTTGGTAATTCTGAGTGATTAATTTCAGTGACTTACCTATACAAGAAATCAACCTTGCTTAGTTATCCATTTGACAGCTGGGAACTGGGAGCAGTCCATCATTGTAAATTGATTTCCTGTAATGCTATATATATAATATGTTTGAAAGCAACTCGATGACCTTGTACGCAGCTAAGTGTAGGAGAATATGCATTTGAAGAATTGAGTTTTTCTTTTTCGATCTTGGTTTGTTTGCAAGTTTTCATGAGCAATTCTTTCTTCACTCTTTACCAAGCTTTCATGTGTATATGTTTTTTCCCTCAGGTTAATGCTTAATTTTGCTTTGTTTCCAAGTTTGCACCAGCAATTTTTTTCGTTCTCATTTCGGTCTTTGTCAAGCTTTCATTTGTAATGTTTTTTTTCAATCTAGTGAAATGCTTACTTGTTATTATCTATGCTTGTTTTCTTTTGATAAAACTAGCTTAATGTCAATCAAGCTACCAGAGATTACTTTCAGAAATATGGTGAGAGTACTTCAGAAGGGAAGGCCAAAGAAGCAGAAACCAAAACAAGGGATGGAGTGGTATCTTTAACTGACAATGGGAATGACCTGTCAAGAGCTATCCCGGATGTAACGGCTGATAAGGATGCTATGAAAAGGATACGCAGTATGATTCAAGAGAGAATGAAGAACAAAATTTGCCTTCTATCTAAAAAAATTGAAGAGAGAATGAAGAATAAACTTCTGGGGTCATTAACTCTGGCAGTTCAGGCATCTGCATGTATTGTTGATGAGAATGTCAATGACGATGCACGGAGTAGTGCACTGGAGGAGAGGAAAATCAGGAGACAAGGTGAAAAGGAGGAACATTTGGGGGAAATGAAAGCTGTGGGTTTGGAAGGTCAGAAAGGCAGGGTAGTGACTGCAGCTGGAAAGTCCTCTCTGCCAATTGATGAGGCACCATCGATGCATGTCCTTATGGAGCGTGAATCTACAGTTGTGCAGGAGAGAAGTCGGCACATGGAAAGTGAGTGTTTTTTTGCCTTTTTAATATACTATGTCTTCTCCATATTTTAGCTATCTTGAATTTGGTTTATTGCTTCATTGGACAGGAGATGGGTTTCATAAGAACAAGGGTGAAGGAAAGGGCATGGAAAGGAAAGCTCTGTGTTCGGAAGGTCAGAAAGATAGAGAAGTGACTGCAGCTGGAAAGTCCTCTCTGCAAACAGATGAGGCGCCATTGATGCATGTCCGTATGGGGTGTGAATCTACAGCTAAACACGAGAGGAAAAGCCAGCGCAGGGAAAGTGAGTGTGTTTTGTTTTCCTTTTATATACAGTGTCTTCTCCATATTCTAGTTATCTTGAAATTATTATTTTGCTTCATTGAACAGGAATTGAGTTTACTAAGGGCATAGGTGAAGAAAACTACAGCGAAAAGAAAGCTGTGGGTTCGGAAGGTCAGAAAGATAGAGAAGTGACTGCAGCTGGAAAGTCCTCACTGCAAACTGATAAGGCGCCATTGATGCATGTCCGTATGGAGTGTGAATCTACAGTTGAACACGTGAGGAGAAGCCAGCGCTGGGAAAGTGAGTGTATTTTTTAATGCATTTTATGTACAATGTCTTCTCCATGTTCTAGTTATCTTGATTTTTTCTTCATTGAACAGGAGATGGGTTTACTAAGAGCAATGTGAAGGAAAGAGTGTTGTGTTTGTGCCAGGCCTCATCTCAGATAAGCAGAACATCAGTGCTGTTGAGAAAGTGGGTCTTGAATTGCAAGCTACATCCATGTCAGGGGATAAGAAAACTTTGGATGCAAAACAGTTGCTTGCTACTGTCCCTAAGACGAAGGAAGAACTATTTGCCCATGATATCAGTTGGGCAATTTATGATAAGGTGAAACAGAACCATCCGCCTTTTCCATTTTCATACCAGTAGTTGAAAAACAGGTCTTATTCATGTAGATGCAAGATGAGAGCTTACTGATTTGTTGCCTTGCAGACCATGTTTTGAAATATTAACTCCATCACATTCCACTTACATCAAATACGTTTTCTTTTCTGCAGTTTGGATTGCATGAGAGAATGAGGCCCTGGATTTCAAGGAAGGCGACTGAAGTTTTTGGTGAGGAGCTGGCAGAGTTTGTGGACTATGTTGTCGCATCCATCAAAGAACATGTGGACGCACGCAGAATGCTGGAGCTCCTTGAATCTCTTTTGGATGATGATGCAGAAAAGTTTGTCCTTTTAATGTGGAGGAAACTGATATTTGAAATCAATAGAGTTGAAGAAGGATTAGCGTGAAGACTGAGGAGGCCATGTTAGGTTTGTTGTTGCCTCGTGAAATTTCTTTTAATAGATCCATTTCGTTTGTGTTCTCATGTGTACCGGTTTTAAGGTCCTACTGCTGGCATCATTAAAGCACTTCCAGAGTCGATGTAATTTGGATCAGATCTGCTGTTCAAATACACAATAGGTGGCGGATAATTTGAAAGAAGTGGGTGCTGCTGACCAACTGTCGTTTTGGATCTCCTAGCTGTAGCTGACGGCTATCTCTTATAATTGAGCAATCAATCTGGCACTGTGTGCATTTCTGCCCTTGGTTAACATGATACTGGCGCGAGAAGTCCTCACATGTATAGTTCATTCCGTTGATATTTCGACGCTATATTGAATCTTTCTCCGTTCAGTGTATGGAGACTTGCAGTGCGATGTCGACATTAGCAGAAAGCACGTTGGCATGATCAGTAGTTTGTTCTTCTTGAACTGAGACTTCTTGTTATCTTTCAGCGCTATCTTCTTCCATGTGTGACTGCTGTGAGTTCCTTGGGGCTTTCGTAAAGCATATGATCCTGCTCACGTAAGATCGGGGTTCTGGGTCCATGTTTGGTTGACAACTCCATGATATGATAGCGACGCCGGTATGGAGTATACTCTGCCTAGTTGTAGGTCACGTTTGGAATGCTCATTTCCGGGATGAATTTAGGTTGCTTTGCTTACTGGATATGCTTTAGTTTTCCTTGTTTCTGAGACGATGAAATCCATCCTTGTATCTGAAGCCAAGCACGACACTGACTGTCAGCTTTGCTTCCTCTCCGGCTCAGCTCGACACGATTGGCATCGATGCAAACATGCTTTCTTGCTTGCTGTCGCGTCCAACCAAGACAAACACAAACGGTTTGAATCAAGTTAGAACGAAGCAACGAACACCAACGGCCTCGCTTGGCAAGCAAGAAGCGCAAGGCCATCATTTCATTCGTTCCTTGCTCGCCATGGAATCTAGCCGAAGAAAACACGTTTGGTTGGTCCTGCGAGCGAACCTTCCCGGCGACACGGGACGGACATGTGCTTGCTTCTCGCGCTCCCCGTCGTGCCTGCCCATCATCCCCTGCCACCTGCCCAACACAATTCATCCATTTGACCTTCATCAAGTTGATCGCAACCACTCCATCATCACATCTGCTCCCAATTCATCATCAGATCAAACGAACCATCCATCCAGGTTCCGACAAGGTACATAGACATGTTTCTATTACATTAACCTGCCCTTAGAAATGTTTCTCTTCCATTTCCCTGTCTTTCTCCACGTTATACTCATGTTCTTAGCTCTCATTCAAAATATACTACTCCCTTTAATTCAAAATAAGCGTCGCACTTTGAACTGGTGCTTGTTTAAAACTGTGACATTTATTATGGATTGGAGTTAGTATAACCGATAAACTAGGGATAGTCATTTTGACTCCCAAGTTCCAGTGCTCTCTCTGTTTAAAAAATAATAATCAAAAATCATATGAGGCAGAAATCTCTACTCATAAACTAGTTCTAGCATTACTTTTTCTTTACTACAATTTCGACAGTAGTAGTGCAATCGAACTGAAGCAATACTAGATGATGGTAACGGAGAAACAGTTTATCTTCCCTTGCAATGTCTCTCTCTGCCTCCCCATGTTGATACCGCGTTCTCTGTTCATGCCTTAGCCGCTAATCATCGCTGTCGGTAGCTGGTCAATCTCACATTTATGTTTGTCTACGCGCAGGGACACGCTCCGGAGGCGAGACGCTGACGCAAATCTGTGTTCACAGTTCACACCAGTCCAGTCAAACCACAGAAATTTATTAAATCATCCTAGAAAATATTCCAATAATCATTTTTATCCATACATGAAAAGTTTAAACCAAACGAAAAAAACAGAAAACTTTCTAAACTAAAATTGAAACAGATAAAACCAAAATCTTGATCGTGTAGGCCTGTATATAAGGAGGACGCGGCGGATGTGGAAATGGAAGAAGAAGCTGGGCCACACCCTCTCCCGCTTCAAACCCCCATTCAATCTCGCCCCCAGGCCCGACTTCACCCCGCCGCCGCCCCCACCGCCACCTCAACCGCCGCATTCCTCCTACCCGATCCCGCCCCCGCCGCAGCTCGCCATGGGACACGGCCGCCCCGCGCCGCCACCGTCCCCGGGGGGCCACGTGTTCCCGCAGGCGGCGTCCACGGTGCTCCCGGACCCGGCCCGCTTCTTCGCGCCGGGGCTCCTCACCGCGCCGCTCCCCACCAACTGCTTCTTCCAGAACTTCACGCTCAAGAACGGCGACCAGCCCGAGTACATCCACCCGTATTCCATCAGGTCCGCCGCCGCGGGGCTCGCCATCTGCTACCCGACGCGCAACCACTCCCCGACCTTCGACATCCAGACCTTCGCCGCCGACCTCACCGTCTCGTCCCCGTCCGACGCCGCCGCCGCGGGCCAGCCGCACAAAGTCGTCGCCTTCGACGACCTCTCCGTCACCCTCGACTTCTCCCCGTCCCTGCGCGCCTTCCTCGTCCGCGGCTGCCCCTTCGTCACCGTCGCCACCGCGGCCACCGTCGACGTCTCCGTCGCCTCCGTCCACGCCTTCCTCGAGGCCGCCCGCTGCGACGACGCGGGGACCAAGTGGCGCCTCCGGATGAACAGCGGCCAGACCTTCCTCCTCTACGCCTCGGCCCCGATCCAGCTCTCGCAGTCCAGCGTCACGCAGCTCGCCGCGCCCGGGTTCGCCGGCGTCATCCGGATCGCCTACCTGCCGGACGCCGCCATGGAGGCGGTCCTCGACCAGTACAGCCGGTGCTACCCGACGGCCGGGAGGCCGCGCTGGACCGGCCCTTCTGCATCGACTACACGTGGCGCAAGCAGGGGTCGGGGGATCTGCTCATGCTCGCGCACCCGCTCCACCTCCGGCTGCTCTCCGAGGACTGCTCCGTGCGGGTGCTCGACGACTTCAAATACCGGAGCATCGACGGCGACTTGGTCGGCGTCGTCGGCGATTCATGGGCTCTCAAGACCGATCCGCTGTCCCCGACATGGCACTCCACCCGTGGCGTCAACGACGACGGGGTCAGCGAGGTCGTGGCCGCGCTGCGCAAGGACGTGGACAGCCTCGCTACCAGCCCTATCACGACCACCTCGTCATACTTCTATGGTAAGGTAATTGCCAGGGCGGCAAGGCTGGCGTTGATCGCCGAGGAGGTCGGGTGCCCCGACGTCATCCCGGCCGTGCACAAGTTCTTGAAGGCCACCGTCACGCCGTGGCTGGACGGCAGCTTCCAGGCGAATGGCTTCCTGTATGATGCCAAATGGGGCGGCCTTGTCACCAAGCAGGGGCTGCAGGACTCTGGCGCGGACTTCGGATTCGGGATCTACAACGATCACCACTACCATTTGGGGTACTTTCTGTACGCCATTGCTGTGCTCGCCAAGATCGACCCCTCCTGGGGGAGGAAGTACATGTCTCAGGCCTACTCCATGGTTGCCGATTTCATGACATTGTCACGCAAGTGCGGCGCAACCTACACCAGGCTGAGGATGTTTGATCTCTGGAAGCTGCATTCCTGGGCCGGAGGCTGACAGAGTTCGGTGACGGGCGCAACCAGGAGAGCACCAGCGAGGCCGTGAACGCCTATTACTCTGCTGCGCTCCTTGGACTGAGCTATGGGGACACACATCTTGTGTCTGTCGCGCGACGCTCACCGCGTTCGAGATGCTGGCAGCGCAGACTTGGTGGCATGTCCGGGAGGGGGAAGGGATATACGAGGACGACTTCAGCAGCAACAACCGTGTCGTGGGCGTGCTGTGGGCGAACAAGAGGGACAGCGGGCTCTGGTTTGCGCCACCCGAGTGGAAGGAATGCAGGCTGGGATCCAGCTCCTGCCGCTCTTGCCGATCAGCGAGGCCCTCTTCCCAGACACTGGATTCGTCAAGGACCTGGTGAGCTGGACCACGCCGGCGTTGGCCAGGGATGGTGTCGGAGAAGGGTGGAAGGGGTTCGTGTACGCGCTGGAGGGGATCTATGACAAGGAGTCCGCACTGGCGAAGACCAGGGCGCTGTCATCACACGACGACGGTAATACGCTGACGAACCTTCTGTGGTGGCTCCATAGCCGTGGCAATGTCGACAACGCCGTTGACGGATCCGGCAGGTGCTGCTGGTATCGCCTGTACGGCCACTGACCGGCGCTGAGCACGGGTAGCTGCTGGCCGTTCATGGATTGCTCTTCAGGCAATGTGCGTTTGCAGCTTAAAATGCCCGGGTATCAGAGCGGGAGGGTTGCTGGTTCACTGTAAGAAGATACAGAGTGGTTGTTCATTGTGCTTTAAACATCAGTTTAACACGAATTTTACGATGTTATAGCGTGCTCTTCTTATTTGAATAAATCTAGTTCCTGTCGCGATGTTCATATCAATTTATACGGAGGTTTGCTTTTAGAAGTTTCAGTTTGCTGCTGTGTACAATCCATCTATGTTTACCTGTTGTCTGTTCATACCCAGCGTTGACGCGGGCACGACTAAAGTGATTCCACAGCAAACAATTGGGATATTTCGTATGTTTGTTCAACATCACACAATATACTGTCGTTTCATTGGCCAGGAGATGCAACCGACAAACAGAAGAAACCACTGCTGAGATGATCCTACTCCAGTTGAATGCTCTTCCGAAGTGTATAATGGGAAGAACTCCAGATGCGGCAGGCATAATCCATGATTTGATGAGAGTTGCGAGCGCAATCCACAATTCACCGGTTGCGCACGAAAAAAAATCGTGAGTTAATCAGGAAGGAGAAAAGGGGACGATTGAGCTGGTAAGCGTGAGTGTATTTTTTTTTAGTAGTGCTGGCCAGCCTGAGTTGATTTGTTTGTGGAACACAAAGAACGAAAGGAGAAGTTGGAAGCTGGGCCGTACTCCAGAAATTGGAGGGCCGGCCCTGAATCCAAAACTAGGCCTTAATTATAAGATTTGGTGCGGAAATTCAACTCAGCTCCTGAGCTATATGCCCATGACCGAGTAGGAAAAAAGCTCCATCCTCTCCTCTCCCCGTCACTGTTGAAGAGAGGCGGAGGGCGATTTTTGGACGAACCCCGTCGATCCACCGCGTCCGCGCCGGCGAGGCGTGGGATTCCTCTCCTCCGCCGGCTGCTTCGGCAGCGGGAGGGTGGGGATCCCCGTCTCCGGCCTGTACATATGGTAGGGTAGGGTGGGGATCTCGCCGGCGGCTTCTCGGAGGAGGTGGAGCTGGCGGCGGATGGTTTGGTGTCGGGGCGGCTTTCTCTGGCGGTGGTGCTCCTCGGAGCTCGTCGTCGTCGCCCCCGACTTGCGAGGCTCGAGGCCCGGCGTGGTGCTCGAGATCTCTGGTGTCCGGTCAGATCTGTGGCGGATCTGGCGGCTGGACTTCAGGGCGGAGCAAGCTCGGTGGCCCCTGTCGGCATCGGCGTCGAAGGTGGCTGCGGCAAGGCGGAGAAGCTGGAGCGGGAGGGCTCTTGCCTGGCGCGTTCATCGACATCAGTTCTGTCGCTGTGCGGCGGACGGCTCTAGTGGCGACCAAAACCTAAGGTGCTCTCGGGCTGAGGTGTGCTGGAGGACGGCGGCCGTCGTCGTCGACGCTGGTAGAGTTGCTGTGGTTTGCTCTGTTTCTGTAGCCTCTACGTATTTTGTGCTGTATTTTGCTTCTGTACTGTGTACTGTGTACGTGGTATCTTGTTGAATATACGTGGATGTTCTCAAAAAAAATAAAAAATAAAAATGACCGAGTAGGAAAAAAAGGTAAAACAATTAAAAACTTCTGAAAATAAGTGGCAACAAACATATCAAATCTTCCACATACGCGCAAAGTTTGTGTGAAAATGGCATTTGTCGTGTCTGTGCGAAAAGAAAAAAAAAACAAATCAATGGCCAACATGGAATTTAAGAATTGTCTTTGTAGAGCACTGATTTTTTTAGCACAGTGCACTACAAATGCCATTTCATGAAACTTTGCACATATGTAAAACACTTGGATATTGGATATGTTTATTTCCATTTTTTTAGAATTTTTAAAATGGTTTTACTATCTTTTTTTGAATTTCCTACTTAGACAGCGACATATGAACTCAGGAGTCATAACTGCATTCCCAAGGCCGCTTCTAAATCCCAAACTAGGCCTTAATCCAGATTTGACTGATGTTGAGAACCAAGTTGTTGTTACTCACTTAGTTGGATGCTTATGGCTTCCCCTGGCCACGGTGATTCATTCTCGAGAAATTAACAGAGGCTCCTCCTATTCAGTAAGAGAAATAAATTTGTTTAAAACGTCTCATTTTCATGGGTAAACCGGCGAAAAAACCCTTATAACTGCTCCCAAAGTATTTTTTTATAAAACTATCATACACCTACTTGGCCGACAACAAAGCATGCCCTGGCTGACTGGGAGCCAAGGAAACCACCCCCGAAAAACGATTGCTGCCACACCATAAAAGATGACGCCAACTCCGCAACTTCATTATTTAGTAGTTGTTGTGTCAGTATATATATATTTAAAACAAGGAAATATACTTTTCATTTTGTTGATTAAAAATGATTTTTAGAACAAGTGCCTAGGACAAATCTTAGAACTTCTTACAAGAGCGCCTACTCTTCCGATATATTAATCAATAATTTTGCACCGGCCAAGCTCCTTCTTGCCTCAGTTTTTACCTCGAAGATGATAATAGTCGTGGGAGAGGAGAGATGACAAAAAACCCTCGCATTGCGTTCCTTCCAAATCTCTCAAGAATCAAGCATGATCATGGTCATGGCTTTCCTAGAATTTCCTTCTTCCAACGCCACTTTGTCCACCAATCTTTGACGAATATCTAGTCGGCCCAATGCACCGGAACCATGTCATGGACACCACACCAAGAGATGATTTATTCCATAATTCTTGTGGTGAAACAACATTTGAAGAGAAGGTGCGTCACTATTTTTATTGGAATTGGTTGCATAAAGATAAATTTCCACAAATGGACCACCCCTACGTTAAAGGTGTTCCGTTGTCCATATCTTATTTTGCATGATCAACCAAGCAAAAAAAACATTTCGATGATGCCCAAGTTCTCCAAACCAAGGCGTTCAAAATGGTTGTGATGATGCCTCCGAATAGCATTTTGTAGGCTGACAAAACGGCATATTTCCCATCATTTTTTGAATTTCTAGAGAATACCACTGGGGATGTCATGGGAAAGGTGGAGATCCAAAATTAAATCCCAAATAGAAACAAATTGTTGGATATGATCGATGTCGAAGCCTTTTTGCATGTTGAGTTGGTTCACCCAAATGTCATTCTCAAGCGTCCTTCGCACAATGCAATTCTTCCTTTTTATGACCTTAAAGAGCTTAGGGGCAATGTTCTTGGGAAGTAGACCGTCCAACCAAGACGAAGTCCAAAACTTTACCCTTTCACCATTCCCCACCTTCACGATCGTGACCACCGCGAATAGATTGTGATCATCATTATTGCAAGGATTCCCATGCCTAATCCATGCTATGGTGTCATCAACCCATTCAAACCAAAACCATCTCTAAAGAGGTAGAATTTTTTTCAAGATGTTAAATACGAAAATCACCAAGCTTGGTTGGGTAGCAAACCATTTCCCTGTTTATTTTGCATCTCCCACCAATAACTTTGTCACATCCCTCCCACAAATATGCATGGAGAAGACCATGATACTTTGATGACCTCTTTTGGAGGGTTAGTTTAAAGTAAGTGCTTGATGGCTTGGGATGTGAGAAGCCTCGCACCAAGACCCTTTGGACGGCCATGCTGACGTTCTTTCAAGTCCTTGCGGCAAGCTTCCCGACAATCTTATCCTCCAAGTGTTGAAAATTCGCTCTCCGGAGACGATAGACACTCAAAGGAAGCCCCAAGTATATCATTGGGAAGGCGTTTATTATGGCCAGGAAGAATTGTAGAATGTTATCAAGATCAAAGTCTTCACACTGAATAGGCACCACAAGGCTATTTTCAAATTAGCGCTCAAACCGGTGAAAAGAAGTGAGAGAAGTGGAAAGGAACCGAATATGTTTTTAATTTCTCTCTCGAATATTTCCTTAATCAAGGCCATAAAAACTGCCGTATCAGCGACATAGATGGGGCTATGGGATATCTGATTTGTCCCACAGAGAGTGTGAAGGATCCCTTGTGTCGTTGGCTTGTTGAGGATGTGGTTAATAGGTTAAATGACCAACACAAAGAGGATGAGAGACAATGAGTCACCTTGTCGGAGGCCACGATCATGCTTTGTTGGGGTCACAAGGCACATTTTTATTACATCACGGATCATGTGAACCTTACACTAAAACATGTCTAGATACATGTGTGCAGAAAAATGCTGAAAATCTTATATTTTGATACGGAGGGAGTAGCACTTATGTATTATGCAGTCTATTAGTGATCGCCAGTGGCGGAGCCAGCACGTAACAGTTGGGTTCATATGAACCCAACGAAAATTGATTAGCCTCCTCTTACAGTCAATATAGATTTACTGCACATATCTATTTTATACATAGTCTTGCAAAGAAATGAACCCAATGGAAATATTTTCTACATCCGCCTCTGGTGATCGCCACCCACCCCGGTTGAAAATATCCCGAGTAACCGTCACCAGACAGTTGCATCCAGAAAACATAAGCTCCGACTGATCCAAAGGGAGAAGATATGGCCATAGCTGAATCTGTGCACATCCATGTTATCTTGGGTGTTTCCAAAAAAGAGAGTTGACTACACTGTCGTCTGCTGCTGCAATCGGCAAGGAACAAGTGGTTGGCCAGGAACATGACATTTGGTACTCATGAATTTAGCCTGATAAATAAAATATTAAGAGGTCAATTCGGGAGTGTTCTTAGCAGAAGCAGAAATGTATTAGAGTGGTGAGTGCTCTTTGTAAATACTAGTGAATGTTTACATTTCATCACCACGCACACATCAGGGTTGTGACTCACTTTGTAATTTAGTTCTGTTTTCTTCCGATAAAGTCTGGGACTCTGAGTGCTCTTTCTAGGAGCAAGTTTTACGAAAAGCTAGCGAGAAATATAAACAACAGTTTTTGAAAATAAAGAAGAAAAGGAATCAAAGGTTGCCCTTGATGCAGAGGCTGGGGCTTTCCCCTTTTCTAAAAAAAAGTGTCTCCTTGAGAGTGGTGAGCATCAGAGTCTGAACTACCCATCGTTCAGCAAGTTATAGAAAAGGTGAGGGAGACAAGTCTAAGCAGGCAACTGAAAGGGGAAAAAAATACGATATAGTGCAAACATAGGTTTAAATAATGAGCTAATTGTGTCACATCTCTCGGTGTCCAATCCCTATTTGATCAGATCATGCATCCGACAACCTCACAGATTAAAGCCAGATCACTTCCTCTATATGGCATCACAAACTCATCTCCAACTCCTCCTCCTGCAACAGGTGTTGAGTGCCCTACTAAGAACAGGAAGACACACTGACTAAGAAATCATGGCGATAAAAGCATAGAGAAGAATGTTATCTTTTTCATATTAGAACTGACCACAATGGCACCTGCTGCAGTCAGCAATCTGCATGGAACAAGTGGTTGGCCAAGAACATGGCACTTGGTGCTCTGTATTTGGCCTGAGGAATATAAGACCAAAAGTCAATTCAGGAGTGTTCTTGAACAGCAAACTGTTAGGCTATTCCTTATGCCCCATGTGAAGCACGTCACAAGCACGGGCGGGCATATTTGTTGAGTACTAGACTACTAGTTGAAAGCTACATTTCATCGCACCAGCGCACCAGATCAGGGTTGTCACTCACTTTGTTCCGTATTCTCTTTTAGTATTTCTTCAGATAAGAGTCTGAGAAATCTTTCCTTAGCACAAGTTCTTCCAAAAGTGAAAGACAAGAAACCCAAAGTTTCTCCAAGAAATGGAAATCAGGACTTGTGCTTGGAGTGTTTTGGTGAGATTGGTAAGCACCAAATGCTGAACTAGTATCATCCAGTTAGGGGGAGGGAGACAAGTGTAGGATGCCTGATTTGATTCCATCAAAACTATGAGAATAACCGCAGCACAGACTAGTCCAAGCAATGCAGCACCAGAAACAAACTAAAGAAGAATCCTTTCCGGTCTGAGTTGAGACACTTTTTTCCACATTATTCGTGCATATAGGGGCAAAGATTTTTAGTCTTTCTTTAGCTTTTCTGTGCCGACAAGTTAGGAAATTTGCTTGGTTGGTTCCAATATCCTGTGGAATATGTGTGTGCGCTGTGAAATTCTGTGTATGCTTCGTCGCTGTCGATAATGGTAACCAGCAAGCAGTGCATAGACGCGTAGAATTATACTCTACAGGGAACAGAGTTGCGTTCCCAAGTTGGTGAAGGACCTGAGCTTATTCCAAACATATCCTTTTTTATCCTTTTCTTTGTGTGCATACATGTACTTTTTAGTTGTTTAGGAGAGGAGCTGAAGCTGTAAGCAAATGACAATTGAGACGAGAACTGTATAAAAACAATCAGACAACTACCATCCGTTAATCAGGGAGTTGAGCTTATTGTGTATACGTGTTGCCTCGTCATGAAAGCTTACAAAAGTGCAATATGTTTAAGAACTTTTCAATTAGCCAACTTTTCAACGAAAATGAAGGTAAGCTATATATTTGGGTTGTCGTAGGTTAGCCTTTTAGGTTTCTGAAGGCCGCGTTTTTGTGGCCATGTAGTACTTGCCTTTTTACTGCAACCAAACGGCGCCATAAAACTAGACGAGTTGCGCCGAACAGCTGTGCGCTTTCACAAGCTATCGAGTCCTATTGTAGTTGATACTCTGGTTGGATTTTTCTCGTACCAACGGAGGTCGTGCGAGCCATGAACTTAGCTCGAAACACACATCCTAATTACACCAGGAGAGCTCATATACGCAGGCAGCAGGAACAGTTTAGAAATTCAGACAAGATTGCAAAATTTCAGTTTCCTACACTAAATTTCCGTGTTTTAATCAAGCTTGCCCTCGTGGAGTATTAGTATTATCAGGCTAGGCTCGTCAATATTCAAAATAATTCATGAATGAATCTTGAAGGTCTACTTATGCATGACAAGTGGTGGAAGGAACCAACTTCAGTCGCACATTGCTAGTGAAGACAGATAGATCAACCGATAACCATATAAGGTTCCACTCTCTGTCTTTCACTAATAGTTTGCCCTCTAAGCTATCAAACAAGGCTTTGTGCACATTCTATCCCGTTTACGTTTATAATTCGGCTGAGCAAGATCGCAATTCTACATCCTGTTATGTTCCTTTGTTTTCTGAATCTTGGATATAAAAGAAGCGCTCTCAATCCTTTCAAGAATCCAAAGTTCCTTCCTATATTTTCATTAAAATTTCAATGTGTAAAAGACAATCATTTGTGACTAGGTGGAATACCGCTCTATTAATAAAAAGAGCACCTAAAGTTCAAAAATTAAAATAGTAAAATGAGCACCTAAATAACCATTTGTCATGAAGAGACTAAACCAATATAAAAATAATATAATCCCCCAATCAGGAGACAGACCGCCACTCCAACTAAATTAAGGATCCACTAAAAAAACAAATTAAGGACAGTTTAGTAAATACCTGCACCATCCCTCCCTTGGGCCTATATAATCCCTCCTGCTTTAGACTCCAAACTTTACCCACAACATCCTTAATCCCCCAATACGAGTACACATTTTACAAACCCCAAACCACTCATGGCGGACGACTAACTAGGACGCTGAAAGCAAAGTAATTCAGTCCATCCACCGCCCCGGGCCAGCTTCTCCGGCCACCGTGCAAACTTGGGCTGACAGAATCCCGTGTTCTTGTCCGGCGGTGGCGGGAGCGGGATGGGGTTCTCTATGTACCCCATGAAGACGTCGACGCGCATGCTGTGGAGCACCAGCTTCTTCCGCCACAAGTTCCCGGCCGCCGCCGCCTCCTCCTTCTAATCAAGCTAGCCCCGGCCCGTCGGTCGCCTCCGAGTTTCAAAAGGAGGTGTAGGAGTGCGTGGTGCGCACACGTCTATATAATTAAAGTCCTTAAGATAGGGTCTTCTTTGCTTTTTGGTTGGAAATTCCATGGAATCCGGCCGCTTCATTTTCAGCTCCACCGCGCCGTGCCGCGCTGCCGGCGCCGGAGGCGGGCAGATGATGCTCTTTGGCGGAAGTGGGAGCTTCCTTGGAGGTATGGATCGGTATTTCTGCCGTTTGTTCTTCGACTGCTCTGCTTAATTACACTTACACGCATGACTATATAATATATGTAGGCTCGCCGGTGGTGGCCGCCTTGGAGGACGGGCGGCGGAAGCGGCCGTTCCTGACGATGCTGGACGATGATCAGGTCCAGCTGGAAGAGGATATGTACGGCTACTATGGCCTGGACGAGCATGCGCCGGAGAGGAAGCGGCGGCTGACGGCGGAGCAGGCGGTGGCGCTGGAGCGGAGCTTCGAGGAGGAGAAGCGGAAGTTGGAGCCGGAGAGGAAGAGCGAGCTGGCGGCAAGGCTGGGGATGGCGCCGAGGCAGGTGGCCGTGTGGTTCCAGAACCGCCGCGCGCGGTGGAAGGCAAAGCAGCTCGAGCATGACTTCCACGCCCTCAGAGCCGCCCACGACGAGCTCCTCGTCGGACGCGACGCGCTCCTCGCCGACAACCAGCGCCTCCGATCACAGGTGCTGATCATCCCATAATTATCTTCACACACCGGTCCATAACATAATTTGACTTCCATGCTTGTACACCTACACCAAAGGGTTCACCCAAAGTGGTGAATTC
The DNA here is from genome assembly GCA_947311845.1 of Poa pratensis. Lineage (NCBI taxonomy): Eukaryota > Viridiplantae > Streptophyta > Magnoliopsida > Poales > Poaceae > Poa > Poa pratensis. The sequence continues at coordinate 26,173,502 of CAMZMU010000096.1, forward strand.
GGTCCAGGTTCAAATGGTATTTTAAATATAGTGAAGTTTGGTAAATTGTTGATGAATTTCAAGTAAATGCAAATATTTAGGTTACTAAAAACTAAAATATCACAGGATTAAGAGTTTATGTACAATTTTTGTTAGTAAGTTAATTCTGACCCTGAGATATCAAATCGGACAATTCAAATTTAAATAAAGAACCGTCATCCAAATTCGTGGCAAAGAGTACATGAAGATGTTGGATGCTCATAACCTATATACTTATTAGGAAGAATGGAAAATGATATACTAAATAAACTGCCTAGAGGGTTGTCGTCGATGCTTAAGTCAAGTCATATTTGATTTATTTTTTAAAGCTAGCATCTTTGAACTCTAATCTTTAATATTAAATATTGAAACAAAAAAAGTCCCATATAATTTAACAAGAGAATACACATAAATAAAATGTCCGTTTATATAAAATAAAGTGCGATACTTTTTTCGGAAGTGAAATTGCACCCAAAAAATAATGCAATTGCACACAACAAGTTGAAATTTCACAAAAGGAAAGTGTAAAACTTGTAATAATTAAAAATTGCAATGACACACAAAACTTATAAAAAGGTCTAATTGCACCAAAACAATGTTATGCCTGATATATTAAACAAATAAAAATTGAAAAATAATATAGGTAACATAAACTCGACATAAAACCAAAATAATTATATAGAAAAAATTAAGAATAAAAAACTATTTACACAAAAGGTGCAATTACACAAAGAGTGCAACACACAATAGTGGAATACACAAAAAGAAGTGCAATTGCATAGACCTTTAGAGGTGCTATTACACAAAAAGGTACAATTCCAACATAAAGGCGCAAGTATAGATTTTTTTTAAAGTGCAGTTAAAAATATACATATGAAAAAGGTACAAATTCTTAAAAAAAACTGTAATTCCACAACAAACATTCTTATGCCCAATAAACGAACATATAAGAAATGCAAAATATTATTTAGGTAACAACATAAATAACTAAAATATTTACAAATACAACTACAAAACCAGTCTAATTATTGGAAACAAAAGATTAAAACCATTGCAAATGAAAAATACACAAATGAAATGAAGGAAAAAGCTTTATAAATATCAGGTAGTAACCAATCAAGAAATTTTGGTCATAAATATAGACTCATAAGAGTCTACTTCTTTTAATTATTCGTCTAGCTCACCTTCGGTGGTGGATGACCATCTTGTTTTGGTAAAGTTGGTTATGGCCGAGAATTTCGGTTGGCTAAATAAGTTGAATTGCCTCACTAGAAAAAAATATTTTGTTGAAGTGCATCATCCTCATCCTCCGAATTTAAGGAATATGATTGAGTGCTTCTGCCATCTCTCGCGAAACATTTACGCCACCATCGAAGCAAATCTATTCTCACGTTTTAAGATAATGGAAGACATTTGCTCTCTTGAAAAGTTCCATTTTCTTCAATCGAAATATATTTTCTTGAAGATATTTATTTGATGGTCAAAACTTGAGTGATTCCTCCATAGGTGAGAATTATTCCTGAAAACAGAACATTGAATTAGTAGTAAGTTCACATAATTGGAATACTAGAAGAGGATAAGAATATCATGGATCTGCTGATATCACATCGAAATCAGAATATATAACAAGGAACTACTGATAACGGATCGCAAAACATAACCCAAAAGGCCCATTAGTGCAGTACTACAGCTTCTGGATAAGTGCAGGGAACAGTGGTTAACACACTTTTTTCGCGCCGCAAAGCAAGAATTATTTACTTTTTTTTTTTGATAGAGAGCTCGAGTACAAGATCAAAGAACGCACACACACGCTCGAACACAGGCAAGAACCACCCTTACACAGCGAAACACGGATCCACCACGCCACACGTCGCCGACGGCCACCAGCAGCACGCCGCCGGGGAAGAAGGAGACGAGGAAACCACACTCCGAGGAAGCCAGCTCAACCAACCTTGTTGAAGAAGCCGCAAGAGCCATCCGCCGCATGCGCCGGAATCTTGACGATTGGAGACCATCGGCGTCGAGCCGCCACCCGATCCGCCCAACTCCCGCAACGCCCACCGCGTCCGCCAGCGAAGGAGAAGCAACCACCTGCAAGCTCCCAACCAAAACTAGCAAAAGCACCCCACGGACAAGAGCTCGCGCCGCCACCACGGCCACGAGCTCGGGGATAGGCGCGCCGCGGCTCCAAGGAGCAGCAACCGCACCCGCAGCGGCGGATCTGCCTCGAGCACCCACCGGAGCAACGAGGGCAGAGGAGGGAACCACCGCCGCCAAACGCCTCTCCAGCCGCGCCGCTGTCTCCACAACGCCGCCGGCAGGCAACCCACACACCCCTAAACTATATACACACCGGGATCTGCCGATTCCCCGACCTCCCGCCGCCGGAGCGGCCGCGGAGGCGAGGGATCGAGCAGATCGCGCGGCGGCGAGCTGGGGCGCACGAGCGACTCTCAAAAATCGCCTCGGTTCACTGTTCAGGTGGGGAACGAGGAAGGTGGGGGAACGCTTCTGGATAATGATTGGTTAGCAAGAATTATTTACTGGACGTACGTGCGGACTAATTTTCAGTACTCGATGTCAAATCATTTAAATCATTGTCATGGATGTAGTACACGGTTGTCACAAACGACCTGAATTCAAAAAAGATGCGTCACCTCCTGACCGAGAATGCACATTTGCATGTACACCGTGCAGGTGACCTCACTGACAGAGAAACTGCAGGCCAAGGAGGCGTCGCCGGAGGAGCAAACCGCCGCGTCAGGCACGGCACATGCCGATGCCCCGGAAGCAACACTAGCCATCCAGCTAAAAGAAGGCTACGCTGCCTATGCCGAGACCAACGCCGGCAACGGCGCGGCGGGGTTGCTGGCCGGTTTCGGAGGGGGGTCCTACGACAGCCCGGAGTCCTACTCCTACTTCGCCGACACGCGCTCGCCGCCGTCTTCCTCGGATGATGACTGTGCTGGAGCGGTCAGCGGCGAGCTGGGCAGCTGCGCCTTCTTCCTCCCAGAGTACGCCGTTCTCGACGTCGCCGCCTTGGAGCGCGAGAGCGTTGAAAGGGAAGAGGCGGAGGAGGCGCAGCAAAACTATTGGGCGTGGTTCCGGAGCTGATCCATGGTCCAAATTAGCATGTCTCCATTTATTTGTCTGCAACAAAACAATCAGCATACATGCGGACAGTTAAATACTACGGTACTACTTCCTCTGTCTCAAATTATAAGACTTTTTGGTATGCTCAATTAGCCTACTAAAACGTCCTATAATAAGATACGGAGATAGTAGTTTACTACTCTAGGTACTACTTCCTCCGTTCGGAAAATGATGTCTTAGATATATCTAGATTTGGATGTATGTGTACGTGTCCACATACATCCAAATTTAGATATATCTAAGACATCCTTTTCCGAACGGAGGGAGTAGTATTTTCATGCGCAGAAGCGTAGCATATGTGATGGGACTGTTAATTACTAGTAGTACTTTCCTTATTAGCAGTGAATAGTGAATTAGTGACACGATACTAAGGTTAGTGGATCGATCGTCAGAGGCATCAGCATTCAACCATATAACATCGGCATGGCATGCAACGGAAGCATCGATGAAAATGGTAGGTATTGATTTTGGTGGAGACGGTTTTGGTGTTTTGACTATACCGTGCACCTACAATAAACTAATCCCCATCTCACAAGAATTGCTGACGATGCCGGAAGTACAACCAAGCTGATCACAAAGATCCATGTTGGAACTGACATCCCTACGAGCAGCCGAAAATCAAGTAAGAGTATGGATGCCGCGGTCGCCATGAAAAAATTGGAAACAAGTCCAATTAAAACCTTAAGCTTATAGAGATTAGATAAATCAAACCCCGACTCCGATTCTATGAAGTTAGCACTCTACACCATCAATTTCCCATCTAAACTGAACCTTAAAACGAAACCCCCTGCCATGGGGCAATCAGGATTTGGTGGTTTGGCGCGACGCACATATGTGCAAATGTTTGGGCTAGCCCAGTGCGGTCATCCAGTACACCTTGTATCCACCGCACCCCCCTTACATTTCACTCTCCTCTCGCGACTAGCAATGGCGGTGACAGGTGATCGGCGTGCCAATTAAGGTTGTGGCATCACGAGGAAGGATGAAGGTAGAGATAATGTCTCAAACGTCCTCCTCCTCCTCTCGTGCAATTAGGGTTATGGTTTATAGCAGGAAATTTGGGGGGTTTTCAGTTGCGAAAAAAGCTAGAGGTTTTTGTGCGCTTTTACCGATGATTGTGTTCGGATCACAAGTTTTTCACGTGCAAGAAATTCAATAGAATACATGAGAGAGAGAGAGAGAGAGAGAGAGAGAGAGAGCTCCTAAGATTTTATAATCTAGAGTTGCTTGGTTGTTTTTTCTTGGAAGAGCATGCTTAGGGATATCAATGCAGTAAATAAACTCTTTCTTTAGTGAGATCAACAGACGAGTCATGTTCAGTTAGTGTTTTTCACTGCACACATAGCAAATCATGAGGCTAAATATTCATGTAGAATACGAACCGACTTTCTTGATTTTATTAACCCTAAGTATATCATACCAAACTAACTGAAACAAAACGAGCTTAAATATTTTTGGTAAAACTAAATGTTACAACAACATTCTTCGAAGTCATGGCACACCATAATTTTTTTTGGAACTATACCCAGACTTTGGCCAAGCAGTAAATTACCAGTGGAAATCTCACAATTTGTTATTTCTCAATAGGACGCTGCACGACATTGTTGATATTTTTTCATGGGACATTTATATTTTGTGTAGGTGGAGTTATTTCGTCTAATATTTTATAGTTTAGAGCCGGTTGGGTTTTTCCCAGGAAGAGCATTTTATTGATATCAATCACATAAATAAACTCTTTATTTATTTATTTTTAATGAGATTCAGCTCACATGAGTCATGTTTCAGTTAGTATTTTTGCGGCATGATATCAAATCATGAGACAAAATATTTCTCTCTAATGCAAACCGACTTTTTAAATTTTGAACTATGCATATCAGACCAAGCAAACTGAAACAAAACCAGCGAAAAATATTGATGGTCATTTAAAAAATTAAAACTAAACGTTACAACAACTTGTTATTTCTCAATAGGCCGCTGCACGGCATTGTTGACCTTTCTTCGTGTGACATTTATATTTGGGTCCACCTTGACCTTGTGCCTTGCTAGTGGCTATCGGCTGTCACCGTCAGCTCACTGATCATCTCCTCCACCATTTTCCACGATGAACCACCAGCGGAAATGGCATGCCGTGCCTGCCGTGCCAGATCCGCCGCATTCTTGGCCGCCGACACCCTCGTCTCCCCAAACATTATCTCCCTCACCGCCCTCGAGACCTCTTCACTGTTGACCTGCCCCCCAATGGTCCCATCACTTGTCCTTACTCTGACGGCGACCCTGAGTTCGTCGACGACCAACTTTGCATTGAAAGGCTGGTCAAACACCATCGGCCACGCCGCCAATGGCACGCCGGCGCTGACACTCTCCAGCACCGAGTTCCATCCGCAGTGACTTAGAAATCCTGTGACACAATCGTGCTGGAGGATTAGCTGTTGGTTCACCCAGTCTCTCGTCACCATGCCCCTCCCTTGGACTCGCTCCTGGAATCCTGTGGTAAGGCCAACGTTATCGTCTGAACGCAGGGCCCATAGGAAGTTCACCTGAGCCTCTTCCAACCCTCGGGCCACCTCCTTGAGCTGCGCGTCTGATACCGCCAACAACGTCCCGAGCGCGACGAAGACCACGGACTGGCCGGCGGCTGCCTTCTCGTCCAGCCACAGCAGCCATGGGGGCTCAGTGTCGTGGACATGATCGACGACGGTGGAAGATTCCCGGGCTAGGCATAGCGGGCCGATGGGCCAGGCCTTGGGCCCAACGTGCCGGTTCCAGTGCTCGATGTACCGGCTCTCCAGCTCGTGGAAGGTGTTCATGATCAGGCCACGGCTTCCGGCGACGGCCCTCGCCATCTTCGCGTCCAGGTCTAGCATCGGGATGGGGAGAGGATGGATTTCGGCGAGCAAGAACTGGACGTGAGGGAACTCCGGCACTGTGTAGGTGCCGCCGCCGGTTCCGTCGTATCCTGGCTTGTGGTGCGTGAACGCCTCGCGCATGAAGTGCGCGAACGCGGACGTGCCCAGAAACGATACCCTAGGGACGCCGAGTGCGGCGGCCGACGCTCCGGTCCAGTACAGGAACGCGTCGGCGACGAGTAGGCTGGCGGCGGGGCGCATGGAGGCGAGCGCCTCCTCGAAGCGCGGCCGCAGCGCCAACGTGGCCTCAGGGAAGTCCGCTAAGGAGGACGCCGACGCAATACCCTCGACGTTCTCCGCGCTCTGCGGGGCCGGGAACGGAAGCTCCACGACGTTGGCGCCCGCGGGCAGAAGGCCTCGTACGAAGGCCGCGTTGCCCGGGGTGGTGAAGAAGGTCACGGAGGCGAGGCGCCTGCGGAGGAGGAGGTGCGCGAGGTGGGTGAGCGGGATGGTGTGGCCTCTCGCCATGAGCGGGAAGATGGCAACGTGAGGCAGCTCACGGGAGACGGCAGCTTGAGCCATGCTTCACTATGCTTCCTTCAACGCCTTGGACGTCGTCGCGTGTAGCGAACAGCTACTCGGTTGTATATAGGCTAGGGGTCCTTCGCGCTGGATGCAGTGTAAGCTAGGAGTAGCTTGCTATTTTAAGGATGTGAACGACACCGTACGTGGACAAATCGAACTCATCTAATTTGGAACGGAGAGAGTATGTGTCTATATATGTACTCCCTCCGTTCTAAATTATATGATTTTCATTTGTCCAAATGTGAATGTATTTATACTTCTGATGTCTAGATATTTCCGCATGTGGACAAATAAAGTTATCTAATTTGAAACTGAGGGAGTACTAAGCTGATACGGCGGTGATCCATGGCTGATCGTTGGCAGTCACCTGATGTACATGCCCCGTCTGTATGGCTGGCGACAACTCACACTCTTTAAGGTACTGTCGTTTGGCGTGGTAGCAGCCATCTACCTTGTTAGTTAAACCTCTAATCTCACCTAACCTAATCAATAGAGGCAACCGGCTGGCCGGCGGCTGCCTTCTCGTCTAACCACAGCAGCCATGAGCAGCCGAACTTCAAATCTGTGATGTCATTTCAAATCTGCGATGTCAAATGCATGTGTTTTTACTAATTTTATAAGCTTTTTTGCTTGATCTAAATTGTATAGAAAGGATTTACCAAAAAACTGTGTGGCCAATTAACCACACAGCTCTCAATGTGTGGCTCCGCCACTGGCCATGAGGTCGTGGACATGATCAACGATGGTGGAAGATTCTCGGGCTAGGCATAGCGGGCCAATGGGCCAGGCCCTGGGCCCGACATGCCGGTTCCAGTGCTCGATGTACCAGCTCTCCAGCTCGTGGAAAGTGTCCATGATCATGCCAGGGAGGGCCTGTATCGTGCCCGCAGGCGGCGCGATACGCCTCCGCCGCCTGAAGCGAGACCCAATAGAAAAGGCAAAGCATTTTTTTTCACGTTGCTTTTTCTTAATTCATAGAACCTTTTCAAATATGATTTTTTAAAATTAGAATAATTTTCGAATATGAATAAAAAATTTAAATTTTGAACAGTTTCTGAAAAAAAATTGAATATGAATATTTTTTGAATTTGAAAAAAATATGAACAATTTTTAAATTTGAACAATTTTTTAAATATGAACAAATTTTGAATTGGAACAAAATTTTGAATATGAACAAATTTTGAATTTGAACAATATTTAAAATATGAACAATTTTTTAATATGTACAAAATGTTGAATTGGAACAATTTTTGAATATGAACAAAATTTGGATTTGAAAAAGTTACGAAAACATTTTTCAAATAATATTAGGTGAAAAAACGAGAAAATAAAAAGAAAGAAAAATAAAAAAGAAAAGAAAACAGAAAACGAAAAAAGAAAAAAGAAAAAACAATGGACAAATGGGTCGACCCATCCACGCTTGCCTTCAGGTGGCGCGAGGCGATATATAGAGTTTGCCATCATGCCACGCCTTCCGGCGGGAGCTCCTATATGTCGCGTGTAGCAGCAACTCAAAGTGTACCGCCTACACGTTATCGTTTGTGGGCTCGGCCCGTAGTAGTGTGGACATATGTTTGTTTGCTGGTACTGTTTCTATTTCGCGATGCGGCACAGCTTATCCGAGGAGCGAGCGTCTTGTGCTGCATCAGGCGGTATAGGTTGTTGAAAAACCTTAGTTAATCGTTCAGATTTTTTTTCCAAGTTTGACTGAATTTTTGTTGAGTTTCACAACGAAAAGATATTGCTTTGGTGCAAATCATAAACATAATAAAGAATTTTTAATTGTAAATAAAAATAAAAAATATATTAATATGCATATAAAAAATTCCTTGCATTTAATATTGTAATCAAAATTAGTACTCTATTAGTCATTTAACAAAAAATGCTAGAAAATGAGAAACATAATTTGGACTATGAAATAAACATTATTTGCTTCCCACACATATGAACCATCCAAGAAGACTACATGGATGATATCGGTATAAAAGTGCTTGCAACTAAATGAGCATTGGCAGGAAAAAAAAAGTTGATTCCACTTCTATGTGTCGTGCCTTCTGAGATGTGAATTGTGTTATGGAAAACAGATGAATATTTTTGCATCACGAACATATTGTTAAATCCCGTGAAAACATATTATTTAAACCACGTGAATATATTTTTACTCATCAAACATTTTTTCGATTTTGGAATGTACATTTTTTCAAAGCATGCACATTTTTTAACCCGTAAACATATTTCGAAAGCCGAAGAACATGTTTCTAAATCCGTGAATATAATTTTTTGAACCACGTGAACATTCTTTTAACCCATCAACTCGAGATAAGTATGTTTTTGGAAAATATGTAAGATGAACATAAACTAACTTTGAAACGATTTTCAAAATTGAGATACAAGAAATGAACAGAAATAATAGGTGAACATAAAATAGATTTGAACGATTTCAAAACGAGGATAAAACAAAAAAAATACAAAAATAGTAGGTGAATAGAAAATAGATTTGAACGATTTCAATCGGTATCCAAAATTTGAACATAAATAGTAGGTGAACATAAAAGAAGATTTGAACGATTTCAAAGTCCGGATAATTTGAACAAAAATAGTAGGTGAGAACAAAATAGATTTGAACGATTTCGAACCCGGGATACAACAATGTTCTACGAAAATAGTAGGTGAATAGAAAATAGGTTTGAAGGATTTCTACCGGTATGTAATTTTTTTGAACATAAATAGTAGGTGAACATAAAAATAAATTTGAACGATTTCAAAAAATGTGGATACAAAAACTTGAATAGAAATAGTAGGTGAATAAAAAATAGATTTAAGCAATTTCTAAACGGGGATAGAACAAAACGAATGAAGATAGTAAGTGAACAGAAAATGAGTTTGAAAGATTTCAAATCAGATCCCAACAAACACAACACCGATTACATCAGATGGATCTCAATCATGTAAGGCAGCTCATGAGACCATTGTATTGAAGAACATGGGAAAGAGTACTGATGGCGTGAAACACACGTTCGTTGGGAGACCCCAAGAGGAAGGTATGATGTAGCGTTGCTGTAGTTTTCTCTTGATTACAAAACCAAGGTTGTCAGACCACTAGGACTTGGAGAAGGCTTTAACAAGGTGTCAACGGCGCCGTTTACGATTATTGACGTGGACCTGCACACAGTCACAAACAAACTACATTGTTCCAACGAAACAGAGAGGTTGTCAATCTCTCCGGCTTGCTGAACACAAAGAATTAAATGTATGTGTGTAAAATATTATGAAAGCAAAAATGACCAGCGAGCAAATGACTAAGAAAAGTTATGAAAACGGTTGTAAGCAATATAGGAAAATAGGACCGGGGTCCACAGTACAGGGTTGCGTGCACATAAAACTAAAAATTTCGTATTTCTACGCAACACCTCCCAAGATCTACTATGAAGATAAATGCGAATACGAAGATTCGAATATCTAGATAGAATACGTTACCAACACCGAAGTCGCGGAAGAAGTGTTGATGACGTTTGTCGATATAGCTCGTCGTCTCTCTCAACCAAGCCTGGCAGAGAGATTTCGGCGCCTCCTCCTCCTCGCCTTGTCACCTTGATCCAGCAGAGTGAGGGTCAACCGTCGCGGTTCGACAGATCACCCATCCGAGAGCTTTCACGCGTACGCCGGGAAAGGTTCAGCAGGGCTTCGCCGTCCAAGCTTGAAGCACTACTGGTGTATATGAATGTGGAGATCTCAACACATGAGAAGGAGAGAGAGAGAGAGATCTAGTCTAATCGGATAGGTTGCCTCTAATTAGAGGTTCCTCTAATCCAACTAGAAGGGATCAAAACTTGAGAGCTTGTGTTTCTTGTGTCTCCTCCAATAGGAGGGGGTGGGGTTTATATAGATGGACCAAGGGGTGGAGGGACTTGGACAAGGGAAAGCTTTCTCCTAGTCCTACTTGGATTGGACAAGGGAAAGCTCCCCTTGCCCAATTCGGTTTGGGAAGGAGGAGTTGGAGTTGGCTCCCCACCCCCTCCACCGCCTCCCCTCATGGCCGCCGCCGGGTGGGGCCCACCTAGGCCGCACCGACCTAGGCAGGTGAAGCCCACCCAGGCCGGCCGCCTCGCCCACCACCGACGCCCCCCATGGGTCGTTGGCCCACTAGGGTTCGGCCGGGGGGAGCTCCCCCCTTCGGCGCCTTGGCCCACCACACATGGTGGTGCGGCTACCTTGGTGGGCCCTAGGGCCCATCTTGGTAGCCCCATGGTGGGTTCCAATTTAATTTAATTTTTTCCATAATTATTTATTTATTAAATAAATTAATATTTAATTAACATATAATTAAATAATATTTTGTCCAATTAATTCTTATTTGAATATTTACTTTTACAGAATATTTCACCGAATTAATTACCTATCATATAAAACACCTTTTATATGATCCGGGACACCCAGTGTCTGCCGAAAAAATACTATGGATAAATATTTCCTTCTTATATAAACCCTCGGAATAAATTCCGACCGTGATAGCAACTTCTATCACAATTCAATCATCTCTCCGATAAAACATATCTATCACGCAGACACTATGTCGGTGATACTCTCTCCATATTCTAGACCAACCATAATACACAACTAACCAATCCTAGTTTAAGCGTGTCCACCCTACAGGTTCGATAACGTGTAGTTATAATTGGAAATCCAATCACTGGCCAGGGTCAGGTCCGTGGACGACCTAGACAACTGCTACCGTTATGCGAAGACATTCTGTTGAACCTGCTGGCTATTTAATATATCATTCCATTACTCGCGATACCAAACTTCACCCGAGATATAGATCCGTGGATGTTACCATGAATCAATTAATTGATTCACTACATCTTTGTCTTATCTCGTTAATCGGTAAGTTCCCTTTGCTCGTTTCCGTATTATGATATCCCACATAGTGTAACTTCACCATGCATTGTCTACAGAACATATTGGATACCTTTATAATACCGAGAGGGCCCAGGGCGTATCTCTCTAATCACCGAGGAGTAATTTCCCATCTCAGAACATTAGGATATACACACACCTTGAAGTCACCCAGTGACTGCCGTTTTGACACCCAGTTACAGCGCGCCGTTGACAGTACCAAAGTAACTCTTCCAGTATGCATAACCCTAATAACCTCATGGTTAGGACATGTTATATAATAACCTTACTGTGATAAAGCTAAGGACAAAAAGACATTAACGGAATCTCTTAGCATACCAAAACTTGGGTTTGCCCGCCATATTATTATCCAATAATATGCCACTCATTGATGCTGACATAAACAATGTCCATGACTAGGAAAGCAGTGTCATCAAGCAATCAACAAATTAGTCCGTAAAAGAACTAGGGTACATTTTACGTGTTCATATTCTCTACACGTACGAGTGGGCTTTCCCCTGAATCACGTATCCAGAAACCACCGTAGTTATAGCATAGAGAATACAAATCATAATTATGAATCAGATGTATAAATACATTGCCTTTTGGGCATACATCCAACAGTCTCCCACTTGCACAACTGGCAATGTCTAGTTTGCATAAGTTAACATCTTGATCGATGTTTGGTGTTTCTCATGCTCACTCTTATGTGGTTGACATATTGTCCGTTTAGTCCTTCTGGGCTATGTGAACTTTATTCTTTTGCATAAAGAATATATCTTTCATGCACACCTCAATTGATCATGATCACTTGTAGCATTTGGTCATACAAGGTGAAACCTTAGTACTTTAACCAAGAACACAATTTCATTGTTTTCACAATTAGTTGTTTCTTTTGTAAAGAACCACACCTAGTTCATTTAATGAACCGACAACCTTTCCTTTGGAAGTTGTTACGCTCCCACTGTCTTTGCTACTTGTTGTAGTTTTCGTAATATAGCCTTATGTTTTATATAAACATCCCCTCGTAATGCGATATACGGAATTTAGAAAATTCCTCAATCTACCCTTGGTCCTTTCTTTATACTTATCTCATAAGATTTTCCAATGTAACTCTTACATTATGACATTTCTCTCTTTTGAAGTAACTTCTTCAAAATACACCTTATGGAGAATTCTCATCTTAATTGTAGTCAATTGAACTTTTATCAAATTCAACTTGTCAACAATCAAGTTTGATTAATTTTTTTGATCTTAAAATTTCACATCTTGAGAAATTCCTTTATGATCAAGATTATAAATCAATTGATCATGCTCACCACCGTATGAAACAGCATGGATCTTGCACATGAATTTCTCTAACTTTATGAGAATGTTAATTCTCCATGTTCTGAATAATATTCAAAACATTTTTGAAATTTCCGCAACATTGTATCACACTAATATATGGAAATCCGTATATGTTGATTACCATGTTCCAAATATATATCATTAATTACTTATAATAACATATCATATTGTATCAAAACAAAACAATCACAAATTACATTATTCAAAACCGAATAACATAATTAAGCTCCCACTGATTTAAATGAAACTATACCTCCTCTCTTTGTTTAATATCATTTGCTTGTTTGTCCTAGACAAATGTCTCTTTATACGATTCTGATTTATATTCAATTAACAAAAACCTCGAGCTGTACAGTACACATCCTCGATCTTCTTTCCTTTGAAAGGAATATGTTTTCGTTAATCTCTTATATAAACTCATTATCGTAAAATCCTTCTTGATCAACAAAACTTTGTGATCATCTTTTCGTCTAACAAAAAGATCCTTATTAAGTTATTCATAACTTAACAACAATGATATTTAACATATATATGATATCTAAATCATAATCTAATGGGATCTTATATTCACTTTCCTTTCTTTACTTTGTTATAGCATATTCAGTTTCCTAGAAACTTGTATGCTACCTAATCTGGTTAAGTGAATATCTTTGACAAGACGTCATGCATTAAAATGCATGACTCTCGGTATTAGTCTAAAAGACTTGTCAATTGGAATTGCTTCCGCTTGCACAATATCTGATAACTATTTCCGAAGATTCAATAATCTCTTCAAGATTCACTATCCTCCCACTGAATTCTTTAGAAGAATAAAATTCCTCAAGAATCACATTTATCTTAGTGGCAAAACATTGTCACTTATGTGGTGTTAACGAGATTTCCAATTAAATTATTGGAACAACCTACAAAGCAATTTTATTCATCTTCCTCCTTCAGGATCAAGTTCTAGTCTTTCATAAAACTTAGAACCCAAATTCTTTGTGTCTCTTCATGTTTATCTTTCAAAACTATGACACAAGCAATCAGACAAATATATTCCTAAATCCTTACATCATTTAGAACTGAACTTCTTTTCAGAAATTCTAAGTATCTAAGACTATCACGTCCCTTTATGTCTTTCTTTCAAAACGATGACGTGAATACTCAAGGACTATCATTGTGCTAAAACTAGACAAGCATTAAATATACTAAATTGGATTTCTAGGAATATGATTCTGCAAGCATCTTAGTAATTATTCAATCAAAACTTTGATCAAATATGAACCGAAATAGAATTTCTATTCACAATACTAAGACAATCTTTCTAAAATATAATTGTATAGTTTCAAGATATCAATAAAATATTGACTATCTTTCAACTCAACTTTATTGACTTCACTATGTGCCTGAACACTTAATGAATTTATGATTCATAAGAATCATGTAGTTCATCAAGCCTTTCACTTGTTTCACATAACAATATCTCAAATTTCCTTCCATCATGCATATGATGCATTTGAGATGATAGTGCCACACGAAGGTGGTGTCAACTAATCACAACAATATTTCAGAACAAATGATATTTCCATAACTCAAAAGATTTGTAACTTGATCATCCACGAAGGGATTGATCCAAAATATTCTTCGATAAACGGGACATGAAATCCCACAAAATCACAAGAGTATTTCCATCGCCAAGAATGCGACCTTATTACAATAACTTGGGCCAAACCCACAAATCTTTCAAACTAAAACTGAAAAGTAAATTTGAAGATGTCTTCATCTTGTGGATGAAATTCCATGCGCCTAGCTTGACACACATCTTCAACCTCTACTCTTCCGCCACCTTACTTGCCCATCTCCTATATCAAGTGCATAAATAATTAGCAATTGATACTCCAGAGTTACTAGTAAGATTGACAAATATCATTGCAAGTATAACTCTTATACCTTTCTTGCCCTTAGAAGATTTCTTCTTCTGGAAGAAATTTCTTGCAGTTCTCTTCCAGTGTCCTTCTTCTTACAAAAGAAACACTCGGATTCCTCTTGAGCCGAGTCCATAGCCTTCTGTAATGCCTTAGCATTCTTAGACTTCTTCGTTCTCTTCTTCTTGAACTTAGCGGTTTGGGTAACCATCATAACTTGATTGTTTTCCCTCTTCACACTAGGTTCAGCAGTTTTCAGCATTGCAAGCAGCTCATTCGGTGTCTTCTCCAACCCATTCATGTTGTAATTCATGATAAAACCGCTGTAAGACGGTGGGAGGGATGCCAACACCAAATCTATACTTAGCTCGGCTGGAATAGGAAATCCCAGAGCCTCGAGCCTAGTACCATAACCAAACATCTTGATTACATGCTCGCTCACAGAGCCTCCTTCTGCCATGTGACATGACCACAGTGCCTTTGTTATCTCATAACGCTCAGTCTTAGCCTGAGTCTGGTACATGGCCTTGAGTGCGACAATAATGTCGTATGCAGGAGTTTGGTCAAACTTCTTCTGCAACTCAGGTTCCATACATGTCAACATGAGACACTGAACAGAAATTGCCGCATCACTCTTCAAGGTGTATGCATCTGTCTCAGCTTCTGACGCATTGTCAGCCGGCGCCTCGGGAAGAGGGCCATCAAGAACGTACTCGCTCTTCGCGTTCCTAAGAACAATCCTTAGGGCGAACCCAATCAGCATAGTTGCTCCCATTTGCAGTCAGGGGTTTCTTCTCAATCAGCGGTCCAAGGTTAAACGTGGGTGCTATCTTAGCCATTGATCTACAACAATTAAGTTCACTTAGACATGTTCATAATTATTATCTAGCATTAATATTTAAGACTAAATTAAAATGCTCCCACTAAAATTGATATTCCTCATGATCAAATTAGTGTATACGAAATCCACGCTCAACATACGATCAATAGTTGGATACAAGCCATTGAACGTAGTTTACAACGGGTAGGTCAACAAGCCAATCACTTCCTACCGTGACTTTCGTTTCATCTTTCGATGCGTGTGCTCCGAGCTCATAACTAGTTATTCGCGAACGTCAAGACAACCAACCGCTTTTGCTGTAGGTACGGTACACTACACGCCTCCCGAACCCTTGGCACACATTACTCATGGATACATGGCGCACGGTGACAAGCATCCGGTTTGACGCTGCTACGTGTTGGAAGCACAACTCCTTGATATTTTAGCTCAAGTAATTAAACTCTGCAGCTACCGAGGAATCTCCCTAATAATCACACTACTGCGCAATCAAGGGAAGAGCAAGAAAACAGAATAAAACATGCACAAGTAAATAACACTTCGTGATGTAGTATAGTCTTCTTCCTCCATCCGTCGGTGGCGCCTCCACCGACGTGGCCATGTCGAGGTTCACGACATTTGCATGCCTTCTCCTATCCTCCACTATCACCATAGCTCTACGAACAAGAACGGCACGCCGGCCAACAAAACAAAGGTTAGTCAACAAAATAATATTTCGAGACTATACCACATCACATGTCCTGCAAAACAGAGTTAGACGCCTCTAACGTTTGTTTGCATATTTTAGCGTGGCTGTAGGATCAACGGGACAACCGGAAATACTACGGCCCTCACCAAGCATAGTTACTCATGTTGCAAGATTAACCTTGCGGAGTGATTATCCATCCCAACATCACGAGAATGTTGCGGATGCTAACCCAGACGATTGCCAAAGCACATGACCCCCGTGTGAACCTAGTCCACATGCCCTATCCGCTATCAAGTCGACGAGACCAACTATAATATGATTCGAAACTACTGAAGCACTTCGTTGGCGCCGACTGGCATACTAGGAGCAGCCGGAAGGTCCGCGGATTGCCAGAAGTCCGAGATCATACTATGCCGCTGGAAACAAGACGAGACCGCATATCGGGAAGCAACATAAATAACTTGAATTTTAGAAGATAGACATCAATAACATCCCCGCACAAACTTATGCGGTGCCCGCACACCAGTGCTCTATATCAAATCATGTATTTACGCATAGATCGCTCTGATACCACTATGGGTTGCGTGTATAGAAAATTAAATTTTTTGTATTACTACGCAACACCTCCCAAGATCTACTATGAAGATACATGCGAATACGAAGATCTGAAGATCTAGATAGAATACGTTACCA